>JANHMN010000009.1:3505418-3620457 GCA_030674055.1 Rhabdomys pumilio | reverse complement strand
TGTGTGTGTGTGTGTGTGTGTGTGTGTGTGTGTGTGTGTGTGTGTGTATGTGTATGTACGTACACTTGTATTTGCATGTATACATACGGTAATATTCTTGTGGAGACTAGAGGATCAACCTTCATAGTCAACACTTTATGGAATCAGCCATATTCCTCATTCCTCAAAGCTTATTGTTCCTCTTGAGCTTATAATCTCAGCTCCTTAGCATGGCATTTGAAGCCCGTTATGAACTATCCAGTTCTTATCTTCTTGGCCTTACTTTCTGGATTCTATGCCAAGATCTTAGAGGTTCTATCCTTTTAAGTTACCTTGAACTTCCTGAAAATACCTTTCAAATATTTCTTTGCTTACTGTTCCTCTGCCTGCAATTTTCTACCAGTCCCCCTTCTAGGCTGAATGCTGAGGATTCTTCTGTGCTTCCCATGGTATTGCACTTTGAGTCTTCCAGGTTAATGTTATCTACCTTTTCCTTTTAGCAAATAGGCTCAGAGTACCTTGACTAGAGCTCAATGTTACCTGCTGCAATTGCTGTCATCCATTTTGTGGTCTGCTGTATAGATGGAACAGTACTGCTATCTATATAGAACTGTGGCTCGGTGAGTGCTGTCTTTCCATATGTCTTCTAGAAATTCCCTTTTGTGTGACTTACATGTGTACATAGGAATGAATGTCATCCCAGTCAATGACAGACCAGAAAAGATAATTCTGCTTGAGTCTATCTGAGTAAGGAAGCAAGTTTATTGTGATTATTTACAGGAGATTGGGTGATACAAGTCAGCTGGCTCACTGCAAGCCCACTTGAGAATGACTTATAAGAGCTGCACCACAGAGCATCTCTTTGCCATCTGTATGCAGTTTGGCTGGTAAAATAATGAGAGAGAGAGAGAGAGAGAGAGAGATTGAGATTTACTTATCTCCCTGTCAAGTAATACTGTGTCTATAAACTGTGTATAGATCTTATGTATTTTGTAAGCTTCAGGAATTTCCAAGATTTTTTTTGTCTTTGTTTGAAAGAGGACTCTCCTTTATAGGTTCATGTATATAAACACTTGGTCACTAGTTGGTCACAAGCTTTGAGGAACTTATGGAGCCTTTAGTAGGTAGAGCCTTCCTGGAGGAATTGTGCCACTTGAGGATATAGCTTTAAGGTTTTTTCTAGGCTGTGACCACTTCCTGTACTTTCTCTCTGCTTTCTCCATGTGGATAAATGTGATCTGTCAGCTTCTTCCTCCTATTGCCATGCCTTTCCCACCATGCTGGACTCTATTCCCCTTGAGCCATAAACTGAGTTAATCCACATTTTATTCAATTGCTTTTATCAGTACAGATAAGTCATTAGGGAAGAAAGATTATGTATAGTATGTATGATGGCTTCGCTTTAAAGTTCAAGGGAGAAGAATCTAAACCAAGACATTGTGTTTTGAAGCTCCTGTTCTGTAGGACTTTGGTTCATATTCCTTTTTCACTTTTTTTGCTTCTGTTTCTACATACCAAGAGTCCCTTGTCCTCTGTGCTAACTTTATTGCTTCTGACTCACTGATATAAAAGAATGTGATAAGTTCTGCTCAGTATGAAACTGAACTAAATATGTACTGTAGGATTTCTGTCTTTGTTCTCCCTTTGACGATTCCGTGTCTATTTGCCATCTTCTGGTCTCAGGAGCCGAGTGTTATATATTTCTCCCTCATTTCCTCACATAAGCTCTGCTCTTGTGAGGTCTTGAGATTATTGAGAAAGGAAAGAAGTCTTTCTGATTGTGCTTCTGAGTACAAGGTTCTGGAAACTCCATCAACTGTTCAAGTACAAATGTACAAATGCATAAATGTACAAATGTACATATGTACAAACATGCAATGTCAAGCATTTTATACTTTGTAGCTCCAAACATAAAATGAGAAACATAATTTGTATCCAAACAGTTTCAAACTTAATAGGGTTCAATTTACAACTTTTCAGCCATGTCATAATGCCAAGATGATATATGTTCATTACTCATTTTATTTCTAATTTTGAATTTTTGTGTATCTGTCTTTCATTGTCATTAAAACCCAGTTTCTTCAGCCTTGAAACAGAAACTGAAGACCAGCAAATCTCTAGAAATTTTCCAGGCTTTAATAATCAGAATAGAACTACTGTAGGTTCAACTTTTGTGAACTGAGTATCTTCAGGGTTGTCAGTCCCTTCTGCATTCAGATGGCCATTGGTGGGCCATTTTTTATCATTTCAGCCAATCTATATCTATATCTGTCTTTCTAATGAACATCTGTTCTGTTGGTTCTTAACATTTAGAAAGCCCTGTATAATACATATTTTTTTTTACTTTATATAATCAGTTAGAAACTATCACCTATGGTAATTATCCAGACTCTTCTGTAAAACCCTTGAAGTTCCCCCCACTTATTTTGAATCTTACTGATACTACAAATTTTCATGTACTGGAAGTATGAAGGCATGTATGACCATATTATTTTTGTGGCAATCCCTTTAAAAAGAAACTTTCTTTATTCATTAAGTCACATAATAATTAGACAAACATTCCTTTAAAATATTTGCATGCAGCTGTGGAGATGGCTAGGTCAGCAAACTGCTTTCCCTATCCATTTTAAAACCTGAGTTTGAGGTCCAGATCACATGGGAAAAAAAGCAAAGTATAATTAGCATATGTTTCTAATCCAAGTGCTGTGGATCCAGAGATTGTCTTAAAAAATAATGTGAGCAAGACATGTAGAGCTACTTCATAGGCTGATAAGTGACTTCTATATGTATATCCACATATATAAATCTCACCCCACACATACCTACATACTTAAGCACACATACACACCCATAAATACAAATATACACATTTATATATGTGTGCACACATATTCATATGCAACTTCTCAGATATTACAAAAGAAAAGAAAGGTATCATATATGAGGATTCAAGTTTCTCTAGCAGCATAGCATGTGTAGGTTCATGCAAAAAGGGTAGAGGCTTTGGTGTGGCTTAAGAACAGTGGATTTGTCATTCCAGAGGTAATGAGTCAGTGTGTAGAATGATAGATAATTCTTATAGAGTAAGCAAAGGCTAGATCACAAGATATTGATAGGTGTCATAAGAAAATCTGTGTACATTAGATATTTTTATTAAAAAATACATATGACATTGTTTCTAAGTAGAAAAACCACATCAAGAAAGGCATAAAGGTATATATCTCTAATCCTATTGCTTAGAATGCCAGGAATTAAAGGTCATTACCAGGTAAGTTGGAGGTCATCCAGGGCTACAGATAATCCTGTCACAAAACACAAACCAAAACCAAAACCAATGAAAACACTCTCCATTAAGGCATGTCTCCCAGGAGTGTTGAAACACTTAAGATCACAGGTGAGATCATCATCAGTGCCCAAATACTGGACTCAAGTGTGACCTAGCTGGTGCCTAGAGGACTCAGGAACTGCTGAGCAGTCAGGTACAAGATCCCTCCAGTTTCCATCTGCATCCCTGTGCTGACCCTGTGCAACAAATAAACATAGCCCAATCCCAAACACAGGAGCAGGTCTCCCTTGAGTGCTGACACACTTAAGATCTCAGCTAGCAGCACTTTAATCCTGCCTGGAGAGAGCATGTCTACCAGGAGTGCTGACATCTATAAGGCTACAGGCGCAGAGGTTTACAGGTGGGACAAGATTCAGTCAGAGATAGCAAAACTAACTAACACAAGAGATAGCTAGATGGCAAGAGGTAAGCAAAAGAACAAGCAACAGAAACCAGTTCTCCCACCACAACAAGACCTAGATACCCCAACACACATGAAAAAGCAAGCTTCTGATTTAAAATCATATCTCATAATGATGATAGAGTACTTTAAGAAGGACATAAATAACTCCTTTAAAGAGATACAGAAAAACAAAGGTAAAAAACAGAAGCCCATAAAGAGTAAACACATAGTTCCCTTAAAGAAATACAGGAAAATACAACCAAACAGGTGAAGAAATTTTAAAAAATCATCCAGGATCTAAAAATGGAAACACACAAAAAAAAACAACAACAACAACAAAAAAACAAATAAATTACAAAGGAAAAAAAAAAGATCATGAGTCATAAATGCAAGCATCACTATCAGAATGCAACAGGTAGAAGAGAGAATCTCAGGCATAGAAGATAACAGAAAACATTGACACAACAGTTAAAGAAAATGCAAAATGCAAAAAGCTCCTAATCCAAAACATCCAGGAAATACAGGACAAAATGAAAAGGACAAACTTAAGGACAATAAGGATAGATGAGAGTGAAGTGAATGTTTACTCAAAGGGTGAGTAAACATCTTCAACAAAATTATAAAAGAAAACTTTCCTAACCTAAAGAAAGAGATGATCATAAACATACAAGAAGACTACAGAACTCCAAATAGATTGGACCAGAAAAAAATTCCTCTCATCATATAATAATCAAAACACTGAATGCACAAAACAAAGAAAGAATATTAAAAGTAGTAAGGGAAAATGTCAAATAACATATAAAGGCAGGCTTATCAGAATTATATCAGACTTCTCAACAGAGACTCTAAAAGCAAGAAGATTCTGAGCAGATGTTATATAGATCCTAGATGAACAAAAATGACAGCCCAGACTACTATCCACAGCAAAATTCACAATTAACATACATGATCAAACCAATGTATTCCATGACAAAACCAAACTTAAACAATAAATATCCACAAATCCAGCCTTACAAAGGATAATAGATGAAAAACTTCAACACAAGGAAGGAGACTACTTCCAAGAAATATCAAGAAATTATTCTTCTTTTAACAGACCCAAAAGAAGATAGCCACAGAAACTTAATTCCACTTTAATAAAGAAAACAACAGGAAGCAACAGTCACTAGTCCTTAATATCTGTTAACATCAATAGACTTAATTCCAATAAAAAGACATAGATTAACAGACTGGATACATAAACAAGACCCAACACTTTGCTGCATCCAGGAAACTCACCTCAGTGACAAATACAGACACTATTTCAGAGTTAAAGGCTAGAAAACAACTTTCCAATCAAATGGTCCCAAGAAACAAGCTGGGGTATCTATTTTAATATCAAATAAAATCAACTTTGAACCAAAAGTTATCAAAAAAGATGAGGAAGGCCATTTCATACTCATCAAAGGAAAAATCTACTAAGATGAAATCACAATTCTAACTTCGATGCCACAAACGCTATGGCACCAACATTCATAAAAGAAACTTCCTAAAGTTCAAAGTGCACATTGAACATCCCACAGTAATAGTGGGAGATTTCAACACCTTACTCTCACCAATGGACAGATCTTGGAAACAGAAACTAAACTAAACAGAGGCTCACTGGAACTAACTGAAGCTATGAACCAAATGGATTTGATAGGTATCTACAGAATATCTCACCTTAAAAAGAAAGAATACACCTCAGCACCTCATGGTAGCTTCCAAAAAGTTGACCTTACAAAAAAAGCCAAAAGAAGTACAAGAAATAATCCCATGTATCCTACCAGAACACCGTGGACTAAGGCTGGCTTAAGTGGTGGTCTACATGTAGAAGAATGCAAATTAAATCATTTTTATCTCCATATTCAAAGATAAGAGATATACTTAAAGTCCAAATGGATCAAAGACCTCCATAAAACCAGGTACACAGAATCTAATAGAACAGAAATTGAGAAAAAGCCTTGAACTAATCAGCAAATGTGAAAATTTTCTGAAAAGAACACCATTGGCCCAGGCTTTAAGATCAACTATAGACAAATAAGATCTCAAAACACAAAAAAAAGCTTCTGTAAGACAAAGGACACTATCATCAGGACTAAATGGCAACCTGCATATTGGAAAAAGATCTTTATCAACCCTACATCTTATAGAAGAATAATATTCAATATATACAAAGAACTCAAGAAGTTAGACACCAGAGAACCAAATAACCCCATGAAAAATTGGAGAACAACAGTAAACTAAAAATTCTCAACCGAGGAATCTTGAATGCCCAAGAACCACCTAAAGAAGTATTCAACATCCTTAGACTTCAGGGAAATGAAAATCAAAACAACCCTGAGATTTCACCTCATACCAGTCAGAATGGCTAGGATCAAAAACTCAGGTGACAGCAGATGCTTGTGAGGATGTGGAGAAAGATGAGCACTCCTCCATTTTGGTTGGGATTGCAAGCTGATACAACCACTGTGGAAATCATTCTGGCAGTTTCTCAGAAAACTGAAAATAGTACTATCTGAGGACCCAGCTATACTACCCCTGGGCACATAGCCAAAAGATGCTCCAACATTTAACAAGGATTCTTGTTCCACTATGCTCATAATAGCCTTATTTATAGTAGCCAGAACCTGAAAACTACCTAGATGTCCCTCAACAGAGGAATGGATACAGAAAATGTGGTTTCCTTACACAGTGAAATACTACTCAGCCATTAAAAACCATGACTTCATGAATTTTTATGCAAATGTTTGGAACTAGAAAATATTATCCTCAGCGAAGTAACTCAGTCACAAATGAACACACTGAGTATGTACTAATTGATAAGTGAATATTAGGGGAAAAAAAGCTCAGATTACTCATGTTACAACTTACAAACCATAAGAAGCTTAAAAAGAAGTGTGAATGTGTCTGTTCTACTTAGAAGGGAGGGAAATAATCATGTGAGGTGGAGTGTGGGAGGGACTTGGCAGGAAGAGAGGAGGAAGCGAGGACAAAAGGGGTCAGGATCAGGTGTTGAGAAGACCGGAGAGATGTCATAAAACTGAACAGACATGTGTAGCAATGGGGATTGTGGAACTGGTTCAAGCCTACAAAAAGTCCCTGATGCCAGGAAACTAAGAGGCTCCCAGGACCCATTAGCTGAAATACTCAACTAAGAGGTGAATCTGTAGAGATCATATGCATGGCCTTCAGTTGAGGGAATGGGCCACCTACATTTCTCAAAAATTTTAACCAAGAATTGCTCCTGTCTTAAGGAAATACAGAGACAAAGAGTGGAGCAGAGATTGAAAAAAGGGCCATTCAGAGACTGGAACATCTGGCAGGGTCCATGCCATATGCAACCACCAAACCCAGATACTTTTGCTGATGCCAAAATGTGCTTGTAGATAGGAGCTTGATAAAGCTGTCTCCGGAGAGCCTCTGCCAGAGCCTTACTGATACAGAGATGGATGCTTGAAGCCAACCATCAGACTCAGCACAGGGACCCCCATGGAGGAGTTAGGGTAAGGGATGAAGGAGCTGAGGTGGTTTTTAACTCCATAAAGAACAACAATGTCAACCAAAGAGACCCCCCCATATAGTCTCCAGGGACTAAACCACCAAAGAAAGAATACACAGGGAGAAACTCATGTTTCTAGTTGCATATGTAGCAGAGGATGGCCTTTTCTGGTTTCAATGGGAGGGGAGGCCCTTAGTAATATGAAGGCTTGCTGCTCCAGCAAAAGGGAATTCTATGGTGGTGAAGGGGAGTAAGTGTGTTGGTTGGGGAGAAGCCTCATAGAACAATGGGGAGGAGGTATTATGGGGGGATTTCAAAGGGGAAACTTGGAAAGGACATAACATTTGAAATGTAAGTAAATAAAATAATCAATGAAATTTTAAAACATGCAAATATAGATGGAAAGTATAAATTTACTATGAAATTTATTTGTGGTACATTTTATAAGGTTGAACTCGGTCCTACTCTCTCCTCTAATTTATGAATTCTGGGCAAGTGTAATATGTAAAATTTCACAGTGAACTTACTTCAGTGATATCTTTCTTCTTGTTTTTTGGCTTTCAACATAATCAGTCTTTTTATGACCATTTTCATATTAATTTAAAATTACTAGCCTGTATTATAGCATTGTAGTTTGTCTCCCTTCATCTGCTAACACATATTTCTTTCTAAATTTAACTTATTGTTTAAGTTTTCTGGATCTCTTTCTCCTGTAGCTAGTTCATGTGGCAATTTTGTAACTCCTGGGATCTGATTAACCTTTGCTTTCTTTAGTGAGCCAGGAATTGCACCTGTTTTTATGAATAATTTACCCTCATGCTCATCCGCATGTGGTGACTCAATAAATCATTACTGAATTATTGGAATGAAAGAATTGCAATCATCTAATTACTTAGCTACTTTCACATCTCCTTGTTCAATAGGCGATACTGATTCTTCAAGAGTTAGGGTTGAGCCTGACAAACACGGAATGATTTATAAATGCACATTACTGAAATGAAAAAGCTATGTCTGTTTGGTGTTATTATAGCATCTCAGCATGGAATGTGAAATGACAAAATTTCGATGAGCCTGAAAGAGGGGCAGCAATTAGTGTGGCTTCATGAAAGCAGCTGTCTCCATTTCTTGTAGAAAATGAGTGGCAGAGAAATACACTATTTTTTTTCTATAATGGCATGTACTAATGATCACATAACTAAGATTGTTAACTATTTTACAATCTGTTATCAGAGAGAAGAGCAGACTGACATCGAAGGTAATACATTCTCAAAGAAGACAGCCAGTAAACCAAGAGCTATGTCACTCACTGAACCTATACTAGCTGTTCATGGAGCATATGGATATTTAAAGATATGCTTTAGATATTCCTTTATATAAATAAATTTTAGATAAAGAACTTGTAAATTCTCACTAAAATGTAATAAAATGGTGGCTGGGGAAGTGCCTTTGAATACAACATTCTTGATATGAAAAACAGAAGGATATGAGTTTGAATCCCCAGAACCACTGGAGATAGGTTCTGCTCCTGCTGGGCACAGTGGCATATATCTGAAATTCAAATGCTGAGGAGACACAGACAGGCAATCTCTGGGAATTACAAGATAGCCAGTAAGGCTAAATCAGTGAGCTCTAGGCTCAATGAGACATGTCTGAAAAAACTAAGGACCTACTGTTTATTTTAATGACTTAAAAGAAGGCAAATAGAGGTAGAAGGTAGGTCTTACCATTAAAATCTGTTTGTTGTGAAATCTATCTGATTGGAAAAAGTCCAGCCCTCTCTTCCATGGTACAATACATACCATCCAATGTTGCTGGATATTCTTATAAATTTTATAAAAATATTGCAGTATGATATTATTACAAAAATCTTCTCTTATTAGATGAAAAAGGCAGATTGTCAGACAAGTTGATAAACCCTTCATTCCTGAGTTTGTTCTCTAAATTTCAGTGTTTTCATCTTAAATGAAAATGTTGCTATAAAAGCTCTCTAACCTTAACATTTGATGTATGTACCCTTTAAAATGAAATAAGATGCAACATTTGGTATTTTTATTAATAATTTTGCTTATTCTTGCATGTTTTATTTTATATTCTATAAAATAATGAAACACTTCAAAAAGAGGACTTAGAGCACATAATGTTGCCCTGAAATAAGGCAAATGAAGCTAAAAGCACAATAAAATTTTATGTGTACAGGAGTACAGTCATTTCTTAATCAATATAGTGGTTGTTACACAAGCATGATGTCTGAGACTGAACCACCAGCATGCTTGTATAAAGCAGGAATGGAGACAAATTAACATCTGGGAAGAGAGAGACACAAGGATCTCTGGTGCTCTCTGGAAAGCAACTCATTGAAAGTCTCAGCTCTTAGCTTATTTCCTGTCTTGACTGTCAATTTGCCTTTCTCTTCTAATAAGAAATGATGGCCATATCTGTACCATATCCCAATATTTTTTTTATAAAAACAGATTATAAGCACTAATCAGACAAGACAGGGGAGAATTTGATGGAGACACTCAGCTATGCTTAGTAGTGTTGAACACAGTCTTGGCATTTGTTGGTTCTTTCAATACTGCAACCAACTGTATGACAAAGGCAATATAGAAAGTATTGATGCATTTTGGCTCAGAGTTTAAGTGTGCACTCTGTCATGGTTGGGATGGCAGGGAGGTAGGAGTGTGAGGCAGCTGGTCACAGTGCAGCTACAGTCAAAAAAGCATGAAAAGATATATGCTAATGTTCAACCAACTTTCTTCTTTTTCTGCAGCTGTACACATTCCACAGTGCCGCTGAATATCAGAGTAGATCTTACAGCCTCAATTCATCTAACACCCCACAGCTGTGTTTCCATGGGGATTCTCTGTCTGTTGACAGTAATAACCATTAAAGTATGTAGTTAAACAATGCAAGGCCCTTGAAGTCCATAATCTTTGTTCAGTAAATAACTCCTTTTCTCATTTGGAAATGTCATACTTCATATAAACATTCATTAAAGGGTGGGGACATAATAGTGCACCATGCTTGGAATGAATAATTGCTTAATGCTGACAAGCAAAGGAGAACTGAGAATAATTTCTGTAGGCCTGGGAGTCAGGTTAGATGAAGAATAAGCACATAAAATACAAGTGCCATTACTAAAGACAGGTGACCTCATTGAAGGTTGAATTTCATCCATCATTGTGCTCTCAAGTTTGATTGAAAAACTAAAATAAATTAAAATGTATTTCCTCTCATTTTTCTCTCAAGGTAGATATGTAAAAGTGTGAGGCACTATTTCCTGCTATGTGAAATTGAAATGCTATGGAATTATACAAAATTATATTCTGTAACGATTATATTCTGTTAACGATTTGACAAAACTAGCCAAGCTGTCCAATAAACTCCAAAGTCCCCCGTGTTCTTGGTGCTTTGATATTACATATGTATTGCTTCAGTGGATTTTCCATCCCTTTGGGATCTATAATCAGGTTCTCATGCCTGATCAACATGAGCTGAGTCCAGTCATAATGACATGGGTCTTCTCTCTTCTGTAAGAGAATTATCAAATTGTAGCAAAGGTCTCTGTAGTTTTCTTTTCTAACATAGATGACAATCTGTAAATACTCATTAAAAGTAATTACAATAATAATCTATAATCATAATAATAATCTATAAGTAATTTATCATTAACTGAATTTATTTTATAAGGCATTTTTCAGCTCATGTATGATAGCATGAGTATTCACCAATCTTTGATGAGTACACACAGAGCTTCAAATTAACTATTAACTTCCTTGTCATAAGCTAATTGTTTGCCTGGATAAATCCTAGAAAATAAGCACCAACACACTGAAAAGTATAGATGGAAAACCTTAAATGATTCTTATAATGAGTCTGATATGAATATGTTATTTCCTTTATGTGAATGTCATGGCTTACCTTTTATCACTATGCCCATTTCCTTAATTTCTCTTTATTATTTGGTTGTATATAACATTCTCTCTTCTCCCATTAAATCACCCTCTTCTCCCTTTCTCCAATTTTGAGGCATATCCTTATTTCTAAAGGCATAACTCAGCAACAACAAAAAAGAAACAAACTATAAATAAACAAACAGTAGGGCTGAAGTGATGGATGTTTATGAAGTGCTTGCTATGCAGAAATAAGAAGCTGAATTTGAGCCCAAGAAATCATAAGAAAAAAGCACGACATGGTAGCAAACGTAGTGCTACTAGCATGATAGTAACATGATTGTTTTAAGGGTAACAAAGAATATAATGCTTGGTTTTAATGACTGATCCTCCCTGAAGGTATTTTTTTTTTTTGTACTGTAAACCTGGTCAAAAGACAATGGCTTTAAAGATTTTAAGCTTTATCATAACCTACTACTCTTATCTTAGTAAATGGACATCATATACTTGTCAAAATTAATTGTAGTAATTTTAACAGTGAATATTCACCTTTCAATTAGAGAGTGCTAACTAAATCCAAGCAAAATTCAAGGTGTATGAGATAGTTATCAAATGCAATTTTTATGTGATTGATTCACTATTTCAGTAATACCTGCTCACAACTACAGATATATCCCACAGCATATAAAAACTCACGGTATCACACAATTCTTACTACATGTATTTGAACCTAGACTGTTGAACATTATGAAATTGGAGTATAACAGAGAAGATGAAGCACTAAAGTCATCACTCTCTGCTGCTGTCTGTGTGCATTTGATTTATCTCTTTGACTCCAAGTAGGTTTCATCACAGAACCTGGCTAATTACAATACATATTTTATTAGATTTCAGTTGGAAGTCAATTAAATGCATGAAAACATGTAGAGGAAACACTGAATGCTTGTTAATAATCTTGGTGTGAATTAAAGTAACTTGCACAACAATAGAAAATTAGAGTTTATCTTGATAACAGTATAATTTTGTCTTAGATGGCTTTTCGGGATGTTTCTGGTTATTCAGTGAAAAAGACAGAAAACTCTTAACTTCACACTTTTGCTATCCACAGAGATTGAAAAATATCACAGTTGCATGAAAATCCCTTTCAATGTCCAGATGTCGTTAATGTTACAAAAGAAGAAATTAAGTGCTCTCTAAAGTTATAAATATAAGGACTAGTTTAGCAGTGCCCTGAAGCTATATTAATTGATTGGATGAATACATCATATTTATCTAAAAAGTCAAGTTGACTTCTTACATAATGAGAATATTTCAGTGAGCCAGAGCTGAAATCCATGGATGTTTCTCACTTCGGGGGAAAAATTGGTAACAAATTCAAAGAGCATCATTTTCTTCTATAATTCTGCTGGAATCACTAACAGCTCAGATAGGACAGTTTTCCTCCCTTGTGAATACAAGCAGCATACAGTCTCATTAAAGTTAAAGGTACTAGGAAGGGCAGTCAGCAGAGAGAAGGTTTTTGTGGTCACCTTCAGCTAAATTTCAATGATTTATAATAATATATTTAGTTTTCCTCCTTATAACCTTGCAAAGAATAACACCACAGATGTTATAAGCATTATAAGCATTATATGATACAAAGAGCCTGTTAAATAAACTGAAAAATGAGAAACATGTCTAAGAACAGACACCAGCTTCACTTGCATTTTAAAGTTTTTCATTTAGATTGGTTCTGTCCCCATGGAGAACTTGTAGATAATCCAAGGGAAAGTTGAATGGTCTGAGACAAAAAAAATGCAAGTTTAAAAAAGAGATGTTTCACACTTGTCACAATAAACATATGGCCATGTTTGTTGCTATAAATCCGTGGCTCTAATATTTCTCTTACCAAGGATTATGGTTCCTGCTTCACTGTTATTGCTGCTATTCCAATCCCTATCTCAGGGTCACTCTATTTGTTTACATCTTCTATGGAGTTTTTCTTGAACCTGTTCACTACAGAAACATCCTCTTCTCCGTATATGTACACGTTAGCCAATGCACCTGAATGTGACTCCCTTCCGTGTCCACCTTTTGTCCAGTCCCCTTGCTTAATGGAACTTCCTGACATTCTGATAATGAAAAGCCCACATAAAATGCAATGCAATACAATGCAATTCAATAAGTAAAATAATATAAGATAAACTATTAGGTCTCGGCTACTGTAGTAAACAATTGAAGTTCATTATGTGTTAGTGATGGAAATGTTATAAAATTGTTCTATATTGAGATTTATCCTAATAACTTTGAAATTGGAGGTCCCAACATACCTGTAGTTTATTAAACATACCTGACAACAGACAATGTATTCCCTTTTCCATTTATCCCTTATAACAATGAATGTCCGAGTTAGAGTTAACTGTCATTTGACCACAGGTTAGACCATCTGAGAATGTAATCTCAATTGATGAATAGTCCTATAAAACCTGCTTGTGGGTATGACATTGAGGTCTTGCCTTGATTTCTAATTGACATAGGTTAGGAGGGGACCATTCCCTGATCTAATAGAACTGTACAGTGTAAAAAAGCTACCTGAGCATGAGCCTGTGATGAACATGGTTTTTAAAGTTTGTACTTGAGTTTCTGCCTTGACTTCCTCCATCACCGACTGTGAACTCTTGGTGCAAGCCAAGTACATCTTTGCCTCTCATAAGTTGTTTTTTGTCATGGTGTTTTAACATAAGCGGAAGGAAACCGGAACAACAGGTTTCATAGGAGTGCTTCGTAAATGTGTAAAACGTGTCGGTTTTATTTGTCACACCGCTCTCTCATTACAAGTGATCATATAATTGCTTCTACCTTCAGTGTTAAAATTTAACTAGTGCTATCAAATTAAAACACTTTAGGAATAATTTGCCTTTATATTTTCACTTATGACCATTAGTTATCTAAAGGAGAGTTACAGAAAACATAAGTGACTTAACAATATTTTATCTATTTGAATTGTTAAATTATAAAATATTTGTGATGATGCTAGAAATTAGCAGATTAGATAGTACATGAGGGCTTGTTGAGTACCTTTTGTTGCATAGATTTTGCCAATCAAAAATAATATTTAGAGGTGGGTACATGTATCACTGAATAAGATGCCAACTGAGCAATCGTGACTACATCAGTTTAGTACCCCAGAAACACACAAAAGCCAGACATAGACACACATGTCTGTAATGTCAGTGCTCCTAAGGCAAGACTAAGGATAGAGACAGAAGCATCTGTGGAGACTCACAGGTCAGCTAGCCTGATGTATGCATTATTAGTGAGACCTTTTCTCAAATAAGCTATCAGGTAAGAATTGACATCTGGATTTATCCCCTGACCTTCACACATGTGCTAAGGAACAGAAGTTTCCCCATACCTATTCACTCACAAAAATGTTCATTGTGTGTGTAGAAAGCAGCTATGTGTCAAAGTTTTAAGACACACAGTTTTCTGATTCAAATAGATATAACAACCTTCAGGAAATTAAGATGTGCTTTCAGGCATTCTCATTAATATTACTCATTAGTTTTAATATTGTATTGATAGAGCAGTAGTATATAAAAGCATAAATATTTGACTATGAAATTCTGGCATACAAATTAATGTTCTATTATGAAAGTTGCGCTAATTAACCTGGTTGTATTTCTTTTGCTGCCAGTTGCTTCCTTGATCTGACCTCTGTTCTTTATCCTATTTCTTTGTTCTCCACAGAGGAGCCTCACATGTGATACCTTTGTTCCTTAGGTAACACAGAACTGAGCATGTTGCGGTTGTCTCTACATTGAGTTTCTCTCTATCCACTGGGTAGGGTTCTGTTAGAGAAAAGGATAGAAATGCTCATTTGATTTTAAACAGTGGAGATTCTAGACTTAAAATCTTTGGACATGTCATCAGGGATAGACATCTTTTAATTTTCATTTTTGTTTGTTTGTTCTTTTTAGTTGCATCTAGTAGAGACACTGAAAAAGAAATGTACTAATCCATTTTTAACTAGAAGGTTCATGGTGTTAGATTACAGGACCTCTTGCTGCACTTCCACTCTGTCTCAGAAATCATAAATTTCTGATTTGCCCTCAGGGACACAGAGTTGGAAATAAGCTTCTAGAAATTTTTAACCCTTCCCTACCACGCGAGGCAGCTGCAGAATACTTATGGTACTGAGTAATGGCTATCTCTGTATACATAGAATAAGCTAAGCTAAGTCATGTGGTCTGAGGCTTGCCTATCCACTTCTGAAAAAAAATCTGTAGAAGTCAGAAACTCCCTTTTTTTTTTTTTTTTTGAAATTCAGGGACAAATTTTCTCTTTCACCAAGGCTCCCGTGATCCACTGTGCCTGCCTGTGGCCATGATACTCTGTCCTGTATATCTCTCTCAGTTTTAAGGTGTAATCATAATTACCTGTGATTGCATGGCTCCTCACTAATTAAGCTGACCTAGAGAGTTGTTTCATGTCAGATCCTTTTAATAAACCTTCATTTCCTTTACTTTTTAAAAATGTGCTAGCTGTTTAAAGCAATGGTAAAAAAAAAAAATAAAACCAAGATAAAATTTGTTGTATGAACTTGATATTAACATTTTGAAAAACATAAATAATAATCATTATTGCTAAATATTTTGAGTTGTCTAAAGTATATTATTTGATTTTTCTCAAATGGTCTCAATAATTATTTTTATTTCAAAATTTTCAATTAACTGCAAAAAAACCTCATGTGTCAGTTGTGGATGGAAAAAAAAATCAAGACTGAAATTCAGAAAGACACCTTCTCTTATTACTTTGTATTCAGTTGATAAAAGCTGCTGAGATGCCATGTTTGGAGGATTCTGTAACACTATTCTAGTCTTTGTAGAATTATTAACACTCCCCAAATGGTTCACATAAAATTCAGTGCCAGGAGCCATTCCCCAGCTGTTTTTTTTTTGTTGTTGTTGTTGTTGTTTTTCTTTTTCATAGGTTATTCTTGTGATAGCAGAGGGAGAAAAGACTTGACCTTTCAAGATACTTATTGCTGCTGTATAATAATAAAATATTTACATACCTTAACTCTAAGACACTTTGCTTAATTAGCTGACCTATCTTTCTGGATTAATCTTAGACAAGAAGCTGCAGAGTATAAAGTAAACTAGCCTTTTTTCTATCTCTGTAGAAATAGCAAGTCTCTAACTCCTAGCCTGATAGTTGAAGTCAAAGGAAGAAAAAAAGAACACTGTGAATAGTGGTTTTAGTTCTTATTTCTATGTTCTCACAAAAAAGTGTCTCATGAAAGTTCTCTAAGCAAAAAAGGGAGAAGGACTTCTATGAAAAGGAGGATAAGTGATCTCTATGACAAAGGAGATGAGGTTCTCTTGCTTCTTTGTCCTCAATACTTATTCATCTTTCAGAATACATGATCACATGGTAAACAGTTCTTAAGTTTACATATTAACTCTAACCACAATTCAAATAAGCTTACAGCAGAGAATGTTTACATGTATATCCACATTTGGTTAAACATTTATCGTCTTTTACCAGATTTATATGTTCATGGAGAGTTAAAAACCATAACTAGGTTAGTAGTGAAGTTTTATATAGATTAGCCCAGTCAGTATTTGATTTTCTGTCCATCCACCTATAGTGATTCATTCCTGTTTGATGACCTTAGGTTAATGGTTTTAGAACCTTTTGGAATGTACTCTGAGCAGTAGATTTTTGTTTGCTCTTCTTGCTACTTGAAGACAGGCAGAGTTCTCATTGCAGTTTGGGCAATCAGAAATGATTTAATAGTAGTCCCATTATAAAAGAGCTTAATAATTACTATAAACTTAGTAATTTTTATCAGATTATCATTAATAATTAAGAAAAATCTATTCATCTATACACTATCACTACAAGAAAGTACATCTTCATTTTTCTTCAGAGATCTGCTCAAAAGCATGGGTTAATACCTAGTAATTGTTATGTATATTTAATAATAACACAAAAGGAATATTAATTGCAGGAATCTTTAGTAAAATAAAATTCTCCTGGGCTTTGTCTACAGGAGCAAAGTCATCATAGATTTTATTCGAAGGCTGACCCATCTCAGCTTCCTTGTTTTTACTTCACTTGTTCGTTTTTTTCTTCTGCTTGTTGGGTCCTGAAAATTCAACAGACAAGACATATTAAGATAGTTCAGAGGTTAAAAACACCTATTATTTAAATATAGTAACATGAGCCTGATACCCAGATAAACATAAAAATTATATAGATATGGTGGTATGCAGCTATAATTGTAAAACTTCCACATGAGATGGGAGGTGAGACAGTATAATAATGGGGAGGGTATTGTCCAGTTGCTCTACACTATACAAAATGTCAGAAACTACATAAGAAACCTTTCATCAAGACTAAGTAAAAATAGACTCATGATATGTAGACCCCCCACACACACACACAAACACATACACTCACACACAAATACACACAAATACACACATTCACACAAACACACATACACACATAAAACATGCATGCATACATATGCACATACCTTGTTATTTTCAACATCACAACCTAGGACACATGGAAGTACAAATGTAAATGAGTCAAGAATAATAAGCATTGACTTCAAAGAAGCTAAACAAAATGTTGCTATTTTTTTGTGAAGACAAAATGTTTATCCATGGCCAGTGCTGTGCAAACATGGACATCTCAC
Organism: Rhabdomys pumilio; assembly: GCA_030674055.1. NCBI lineage: Eukaryota > Metazoa > Chordata > Mammalia > Rodentia > Muridae > Rhabdomys > Rhabdomys pumilio. Next base: position 3,602,646 of record JANHMN010000009.1, on the reverse strand, counting down.
AAAAGATGTACTTTGCATGTGACTGAATGAAAGAAGCCCTCATCATTAAGTCTGAGTAAACTAATGTTGAATTATCCCTCCAACAGACAAAGCAGCAGGCTTTCAAACCAAATATCTCAACTGTTTTGGACAATGCATTTGTCAATATGGTGGTCAATGAGGAGCCATACATTTCTTTTCCTTCCTCTTCATCTATTTTTATTATTATTATTATTATTATTATTATTATTATTATTATTATTATTGCTCAGATATAGGCTTTTGTAGGCCTGATGCCAACACTCAGCTCTGAATAAAGCAAAGGGTCATTTGAAGCAGATAATTGACCAAGCTTTCTTAGAAATCAAGACAGAGACATAGGCTCTATCCTTGTGCATTCCATACCTTGGGCTCCTTTTTCTTGCTGCATTTTGTATCTTGACTTAGCCTTAAAATGATTATCAAGGATGAAAGCAAAGGCTTTGGAGAAATAAAAAGCTAAAACTGAAACTGAATCAAAAAGGAAGACTAACGTGAAGTCTTCAATCACTTCAGGACCAGAACTAACATTATTATTCTCTCATTAAATGTTATCACCCAACTTAGCAAAGTACGTATGAATACCCAAACTGCAAGGGCTATTAGCAGAGACATTTGCTTCCTATAGCAAGAGTTATTAAAACCCACTGATATAATAAACTCTTCATTCTTATAACACGATTGAGACAATGTGATGTCTTTCCAAGATTTAATAGATTTATCATTCTAATGAGCTACATATAGGAGCTTTGAACTGAAGAACTGTAGTAAAATGCAGAAAGATCTTGTTTTTTTGTTTGTTTTTTGTTTTGTTTTGTTTTGTTTTTGTCACTTGGTCTGGGTGTGTTATTAGAGAGTTACAGCTGAAGTTGAACATAAAAGGTTTCCTTTTGCATAGCAGGACATTGAGGATATCTGTCTCTGTCATCTTGAATTTGTTGAATTAAACTATGGGAATAAAACGTTACAAAACAGACACATGACAAAGAATGAGGGAGGAGGTAAAGTACTGTGCAGGTCCAGAGATAAACAAAATCAAACAGTAATGTTAGAGGTTTTTATTCCATGCTCATAATGTCTTATAAATTTAACAGCTTTGAACTTTAATGAATATATTCTAAACACCAGTTTTGTTCCAGGCAGTGTTGATGCCAATAATAAAGAAGAATTGAGAAATAGTTTTGCCTGTATAGCATGAAGGGAGCTTCTGGGAATGATGACTACATATTTCTGAATAGATAAGGAGAAAAATGTGTACTAGGTGTTCTGGACAAAAAGCCTTGGCATGGCAACTGTTGTGGCTAGGATATAAGAGTGAGTAAGAAAATCAGCAATTGGTGGCTGCTACATTAGGAAGAGTCAGTATAGGGATGAAGTTCATGAGAGACTACCCGTGCTCTGTTAGCTGGCCCTAAACTGATGTACACATTGGCATCACTAAATGAGCTCAGTGAGTTTTACAAAAAAAAAAAAAAAAGTCTATGAAATTGTAAGGGAAAAGGTATATATTGAGGGAGAAAGGAACGAGAAATTAAATAAAGAGGTTGAATTTTATCAAAAACATAATGTACATGTGGTATATAGAACAAAGTCCTAGAAGTTGGGGTGATAGAGGTATGAAGATGGTAAATTCATAGTTGGATTGTACTGCCCGAGTTCCACTATCCAAACAATAACAATTACAAACTGTAATAATTTTAAAGGTGCTTGTGATGGTACACAGCTCTAATGTCAGCACTCAGACAACTATGGAAGAAGGACCAAAATTTGAGGGAAATTTGGACTACAATGAGGGCAAGGTAACACAACTAACTTTATCTCAAAATACGTAACCAAAAGTCTATACTTAAATTATCGTCTTCATAATACTACTGACTCATACAGTAATATAAAGTGATATCAGTAAATAATTCTATGATCTACTGAGCGTGGTACATTGTCACCATGATCTGTTGGTCCCTAGCACTCATTTTGTGGTGATGAATATTTATATAATAAATGAAGAGATACTACAGAGACAGAAATAAAACTAAGGGATGGTAGCAACTAAAAAGCTGACAACCCAAGACAATGATGGTAGGTGGCCATTGGTTGTTCCACTTGGCAGATGGCATTGATTATGTACATCTCTGCAGTATATGTTTGAAGATGCTTTTCAATGATTCAATTAAAGTGACATATCTTTTGAATCTGACTCAGTATACATGTAAATAACCCAAGTAAAGCATCATAAGTCACAGGTTTAATACACTTCAACATTGAATGTTAAACTGTCATCTTCTACTTTATTGTATTTTCCAAAATCTTAAAAATGATTTCAGGATTTACTAACATTTTGACAGTATATAAAAATGCAATGTCATAATACAACAGTAAGTCTAGGCAGGTGACAACTTGTCAAGAAAGAAAATGTAAACTAACGAGCAATAAGCTGTCAAAGGAACTGAAGAAGGTTAGGAACATTGACCAAAGGCTGTTAAATCACCAAAAATGGTGATGGGTGATAATGGAGAGTAAGAGAGTGACCCACAATTACAATATAGAGGAAATACTAGAAAATGACCAGAAAAAGGGCAGGTAAAATTGCTGGAAGACATTGTGGGTTTCATACTTGATTGGTTGTATTTCAGAGGAATTCAAAGTCTACATTATTTGAATTCCAGACTCTCTGTACCTCTCTACCATCCTCTCCAGTACATGATTTCCCCCCTTCATTTTTCCACTCCTCTCTCTTTCGCATGTCCCTCTTCCCTCCACCTTCACAATCATCATGTTCCCCACCAATACAAGTATGAAGCATCCACACTAACCTTTTCTTCTTCTGTAGGTTGTATCATGGGAACTGTGAGTGTTTAGGCTAATACCCACTTATCAGTGAGTACGTACCATGTCTTTTCTTTTGTGTCTGGGTTACCTCACTCAGGATGATATTTTCTAGTTCCATCCTTTTGCCTGTGTATTTCATGAAGTCATTTTTTTAATAACTGAGTAGTATTCCATTGTGTAAATGTACTACATTTTCTGTATTCATTGTTTTGTTGAGAAAAATCTGGATTGTTTCCAGCTTCTGACTATTATAAATAAGATTGCTATGAACATAGTGGAGCATATGTCCTTGGTATATGTTGGAGCAACTTTTTGGTATATGCTCAGGAGTGGTATAGCTGGGCCCTCGGGTAGGATTATTTCCAATTTTCTCAGGAACTGCCAGATTGATATGCAAAGTGGTTTTACATGCTTGCAGTACCACCAGCAACTAAGGAGTGTTCCTCTTTCTCCACATACTTGCCAGCATCTGTTGTCACCAGCTTTTTGGATCTTGGCCATTATGATTTGTATGAGGTGATAACTAAGAATATAGAATTTTTCTTTAAGTACATCTCAGTCATTCAAAATTCCTCAGTTGAAAATTCTGTTTAACTCTCTACTCCATTTTTAATAGGCTTATTTGGTTCTCTGGAGTCTAACTTCTTAAGTATTTAATATATTTTGCATATTAGCCTTCTATTAGATGTAGGGTTGGCAAATATGTAGCAGTGGGGGATAAGGAACTGGAGATAGGCACTGGAACGTCCTAGATGCTGGGGAAATGAGAGGCTCCCAGGACTTAACAGGGATGACTTTAGCTGAAATGTACAGCAAAGGTGAGATAGTCTCTGTAGAGACTGCCTCCTGTAGATAGGCATTGCCCATACATCTCTCAGTTTTTAATCCAGAAATGTTCCTGTCCAAAAGAATAATAGGTACAGAAAATGGAGCAGAGACTGAGGGAAGGACCATCCATCTGTGGATTATCCCACCTGGGGATCCATCTTGTTTGCAAAAAACAAAACTTACTATCTTGCAGTTGCCAAGATGAGCTTGCTGATAGGAACCTGGTATGGCTGTTCTTTTGGAGGTTCAGCCAGCAATTGACCTATGCATGTGTGAATGTTTGAATCCAACCATCAGACTGAGCTCAGGGACCCCAGTATGGAAGCTGATGGAAGAACTGGAGGAGTGGAGGGGTATTGCAACCCCCGTAGAAAGAACAACCTTGGCTGGCCAGGCCACCCAGTCCATTAAGGGACTAGACCACCAACCCAAGAGTGTATATGGATCCATGGCTCCAGATACATATGTATCAGAGGATGGCATTGCTTGACATCAATGGGAGGGGAGGCCCTGGGGCCTGTGGAGGTTTGATGTCCCATCTTAGATTGATGATGGAGCATTGGAGTGATAATGGGTAGGTGGGTGGGAGAACACCATCATAGAGGCATAGGGGAATCAGGGAGAGGGCCAATGTGGACTGGGTTTGTGGAGTGGTAACCAGGAAATACAATATAATTTAAATGTAAATAAATAGAATAATTAATTAAAATTAAAATAAATTAAAATTATTACAAATAAAAGAAGTTTACATTAGCTGTTTTTTTTTTTTTTAATTGCTATGACAAGATACCTGACCAAAAAAAGTAAGGAAGGAGGGTTTTACTTTAATTTACAGTTTGAGGATTCACAGTTTGACTGTACAGTACATCTTGCCATGGAAGTAGTAGTTGCAAAAATTGTGCCCTTCCCCATCCTTGAGTAGGCTAGAAAGACCTTGTTTACAATAGACCTATTGAAATAGGACCTAGCTGGACTCATCCACCCTGGCTGCATTTAAAACTTCCTACAGGAATTTACAATAATAGACTGCCCACTGAGCTTGCTTTGCAACATAATCCAGCTGAAACAAAATGGGTTCTGAGGGGCTTTCCCTATATATACAAATTCTGAATATTAAACTTTGAGCCTTGGTCAGAGAACTTTGCTTGGCTCCATGCTTCTTCTACCCTTCCATCTCTTTTCATTTTCAGCCTTCCTTTCAGGTGAACCCAGTTCTTCCCTGGCTGCTGGATGCTACAAAAAATCTTGAATCACATTACTTTCAAAGTCAAGAATCACAGAGCGATGAAAGCTGGTTCTCAAGTCTTTCCACTATTAAAAAAAAAAAAATTGGGACCACAGACATAGAATGTCACTGACAATAGTTAGAGTGTGTCTTCCCATCTCAATTAACTCAATCTAGAAATGTATTTAAGATTTGCAAGGAAGTTTGTGTAAGTGATTTTAGATCCTGTCAAGTTGACAATTAATATTAAGCTGCACAAGGTCTTTGGAGACCATGATGATTGTGCATGAGAAATCAAAAACCGTAAGGAGGAATAGGGAAAGTGTGCTATATCATAGGAGAAACAGAGGTAAAACTTGGGATGGTTTCAGCAGACACAGGTGACAAGGAGGGAAAACATTCATAAGTATTGTGGAGCCCAAAAGGTTACACTACCGGGACCCCAAGAAGGAAGCTTATGTAGGGAAACTTCTGCAATTGCAAAAGGATTTAATTAATTAGTCCAATGCATTGGGGCTGCTTGCTCACTTAGGAGAAGAAGTGACCAAGAATGCACTCGGGCAGAAGCATATATACAGTTTGAATAAGGCAGGTGTTTTTTTGTGATAAATTGGTCAGTTGGCATTGATGGGCTGTGGGGGACCCTCTAATGGGGAGTTATCTGTTGTCATATGGCTTCATATGTCCCGATAACCCAAGGTTTTTCTTGGTACCATGTGTCTTCACCTTTTTTGATTTGGGAAAGGGAGAGATTTGTGGGTTTTTTTTTCGGACTGTGTGGCCTCACCCTTCTGGGAAAGGAGGGGGTCAGAAGGTAATTTTCCATGGACTTTACAGTATAAAGTAAATCAAATGTGTAGAGTAAAGTGAGAGGTCAGAGAATATGTTGAACTCTTATCATGTTTTTAGAATCAAGCATTAATATTTTGGGTCAGAATAGGAGAAATACCAAATCTTGAGACCTTCTCTCACAGAGTTTAGTCCTGTGCTCCTAAACATGACCAGGATAAATGTACAGTATTAATAGTAGGTGTGCCACATAGAGCTCTTCTGTAGAGGGATGAAGATCTTCTATAAGTCTCCTTAACATTATTTGTAATTGAGTCAGGCGTTACTAAGGAGGTGTATGACTGGTGTCTGTAAGAAGAGCAGGTGAGGGAGTATAATAGAAGAAGAGGTGAAAAGTCTTTAAATCCAGATGGTGAAGAAGAGTGTTGTGAAATACTGTCTTCTGCAAATAGCATGGCTTTTGTATCCATGAATTTATTAGTCTACACAGGATTTTCACGATATTAAACTATGAAAAGGAAAGATTTTTACCATAGATGCAAAGGGTCTTGCAAGGCCCCATATCTAATAGGTGAGCTTAAGGAAGTTGATTCCTGATGGAAGAGAGAATTATTCACCTGTGGTGTAAACTCTGATAAGTTGCTCATCCTCCAGTAGATAATTTTATACCTGTGCACATATGGGCAGTGTTAATTGCATGTTGTAGGTTTTTCTTTTCTTTAAAGAAAAAGATTTAAATTTGGAAACATTCAGGGGAAGTTAAAATGGTGGTAGACAAATGGGTAACATTATATTTTGTTGTATTAGTGTAGGAAATTTTCTATGAATAATTTTAAGATCAACTGAGAGAAAGGGTTGCGATAACACCTCCATTCTTTCTATAAACATTTAGACCTTGGTACAATGACAAACTAAGACAAAATCAATCACTATGGCCTAAGGGGACACTTTCTAATTTTTTTTAAAAAAGTAAATCATCATATAGAGGGTAAAATCTTACTTAGATTTTGAAGAATGATGCTCACACCTTGTTATTATAGCCGAGTGAAGTGGTCTGAGAGTAGAGATCTTCACAAACACCAGAGGTAAGAATCAGGTTAGAAAGTCCAGAGAGCAGAGTATGTCCAGAGCTAGAGTAGCATGATGCTCAGTTTCTTCTCTGTGATAAAACACTGACAAAAGTCAAAATAAGGAAGAATAAGTTTTTTTTTATGTCTTACAGGTCAGAAATTCAAGGTGTCATGAAGCTATTGGTCATATCATACTTGAAATCTGATCACCAAAAACAAAGAATGCATGCTAATGTTCATCTCCCCTTCTCCACTTCATAATCCGGTATCCCACCCAGGTCATGTTGACAATCATAGTGTCTGGGTCTTCCCATGTCAATTAGTATAATTCACATAATTCTTCTAGATACTGTCAAGTTGACAATTACTATTTTGTGGCACAAAATCTGTTCTAAGCTCTCTGTTTCCCTTATTCTCAGTATGTATTCCAGGAATCTGTGAATCCAAAGGTAGATTCTGTCCTCAGGTGATATGGCTTATGTACAAGGGCTTTATGTGAAAAAGTCTACCTTGTACTATGACAGAGGACCAGAGCCCCTTGTTCACATATATATCTCAGTAAATGTCCTTGCAGAGTGATAGCTTCCTAGGAGGAAACTCTGCATTACGAGGAGGACGGTTGGATTGTCTTTGGAGATTTTCTATAGACTACTCAGTCACCTGTTACTCATTGTTCTACCAAGCATCACGGAAAATTCGTCAGGGAAACAATTGTGATAATGAGAAAACCTTCTAGAGAAAGTAAGACCTGAATTGGGTCTTGTCAGTAGCTTACAACAAATTGATAGCTTTAATGCATTCATGTTTCTGTATTAAAATGAAAATGGCTGGCCAACTTTGGCATAGTTTTCAAAGTAGAAAATATTCTAGAATATGAAATATGAGGTAGAAACATGGTTTGTGGGTAAAGCCTTGCCACACAACCATGAGACGAGTTTGGATTACAAGAACCTGTGAAAATGCAGAGGTGTTCACCAATATGTAGTTTCAGTACTCTTAGTGCAAGGTGAAGAGGACATAGGAAAGAAGAGAATATCCAGAAATACATGAAGGCAGCTAGCCTATTGCATGCAGTAGTAAACCACTTTAACTCAAATCATGTGGAAGGCAAAGACACATACCCAAAATTGTCATTTGACCTTTATGCAAGCACCGAGTGTGGGCAAATGTTTTGTCACATGCATGCCTGAGCTCACACAAGCACACATACACATCTACACACACAAAGGGCCACATACTCACATATCATCACACACATATACAGAAAGAAAATATGATCCAGTTATCCAAATTACCATTTTCTAAAGAAATGATAGTCAGCTAATGTCAGGGTTCTTCATGGAACATCATCACTGTATATAGAACGACAAGTGGTTCATGACAGACTCCATCAAGAGGTACTTTAAAAACTTTTCCTGAGAAGAAGGGAACCAACCCCTCTTCATCTAAGACAAGGAACCAGTGAATGACCAAAGGAATAATTCTATTCAGTGGATTTACTTAGAGAAATGTAGAGGACCATAAAATGGCTGCTACCTCCCTACAAAGTCTTAGATGATGGCCTCATAGAAGCTACATCACAGAGTTTCCTTTTCATTCATTATAAACTTTCTATATACTCCAGCATTTTCTAAGAACACTTGAGTCTGAGGAAGGGCAGAAGGGAAGGTAATGGCTGGACCTCAAACCTACCTCCTTTTAGAGACTATTAACAGACTCACTACCATCACCTGTCTAGCTATTAGTGTATTCTAAAGCTTGTTGCCATGGTTACTAAAGTTAGACAATTTCTTCTCCAAAAGGGCAATTGGTCAATATTCAAAGGAAAAGTGGCCAAAGGACAATAGCATGACCAAAGAAGAAAAAGCTATAGTAAAACTATAGGTAACTCTCATATCACATCCTTGAACTTAGGTTGTCACTCTCTTATTGCTTTTCAGCATCCTCATCTGTAAAGCAGAAAGCCTTTTGGCTAATGTCATGAGACATCCGAAAATAGAAAGCTAACATCTTTTATTTTATAAACATTGTATCTAGAGCCACTGAGATAACTCAGATTACAAATGTATTTGGGGCTTCGAAAAATACATTTTCTTGGGACTATTTTTGGTGGCATGTCTGCTTAGACATCATCAAAATGTAATAGAAAAGCAGCAGTTGCTGGTTACCCTCCTCTACCACAAGGCTGACTGCAGTTTGTTTATCTTAGAACTCCTCAGAGAGTTGGAAATCTGCCAGCAGTTTGTTCAGTGGCTGAGCCAACAGTCAAGAGAAGGAGTAATCTCGAGGACCAAGAATTCATTAGATAAGCCTTTAAGACTGGAACCAATAGGATGAGGTGTTTGGAAACGGATCTGTGCTATGCAGAGATTTTCACTGTGTACTAGGCTAAGGGGAAAAAAAAAAGAACAGGAATTTCTTATCATCAGAGCCTTAAAAAAAATCTTTGTCTTGTGTCACATCAACATGCAAAACATTTTTGACCTTTCTCTGTACTGTGTCTTTTTCTGCAAAATAATATAGTAAAAATAGCTTTTCTCTCACTATGTAATTATAGAACGTGAGTCTTGCTTCCCACACTTTCCAAAATAAAGTCCTGAGTTTAATTCTTGAGGTCCACATTATAGAGGATAAAAACTGTCTCTTCCAAGTTGTCCACTGACCTGTATACATGTGCTGTAGTGTGTGTGTGTGTGTGTGTGTGTGTGTTTCTGTGAGTGTATCCAATTATCTATAAATACATATGTAATGCAAAAATTATCTAAAATTATTTTTCTTGTCAAGTTATTAAACTCATAATATGTATTGATATAATGTTCTTCAAAACAAATATTGTTATATTCACTTCTAACGATTAAGTTATAATTACATGGCAGAAGAGTTAATTACATTACCAATCACATAAATAATTATACAAAAATCATTCCTTTTTAAAAACCTTATTGATGTTGGATAGATGGTTCACTAGCTAAAGTATTTGCCATGCAAATTTTAGAATTTGAGATAAGATTGCTAAAATCTATGAACCTGTAATTCTGGTGTTCCACTGGGTATGTGGGAACAGAAACAAAAAAACCCCAGAAGCTCGTAGGCCAGTCTGGTATACACTGTGCTAGAAAGCAAAAGGCTTTGTCTCAAGCAAGGAGGAAAGTTAGGACCAGCAGTGCTTGTCTCCTGATCTCCACAGGCTTGCAGCCACACACACTACCACTTCACATGCACACACAAGGGAACATACCATTTTTTTGCAAAGACATGTTAAAGTGGAAGAAACTGACTTCAACTCTTAATATTAAGGATTAGATGTGTTTTTTACAGCTGTGTTCTCATTTTAAATCTGATGTGCCCAGAGATTTGTTACATGATAACTTTGAGATGAGGAAATGTCTCAAAACTTTTGAGAAACTGGTACTGATTTGCAGTTATGTGTGGAACAAGGGAAGGCAATGATGCACATGTCTTCTTGCCTTTTATTGAACTTTTTTGACTGCTAATATATGCAAATACCTCCATTATTTCTAGGTTTATAAATGACCAACTTCCTGCAGTTTGCTAGAAAGAGATAAGATGTAATTTTTGACTTTTCAGGAAAATAGTTTTCTGTAATGAAAGGACTGAATACACCATATTACTGATAAGGTTTCTAATAGTCTCTTAGAGATTAAAGAGTAAAGTGAATAGAAAACACTTTATCTCTAAGTTTAAATGTATGTGTGGTTATAACTGAAGGCTTAGAACCTGAGCATAGCAAAAACATAAACTATGTTTTATGCTATGTCCACCTATTGTAACTTATCAGAAATAAACTAATGTCTGCAATTTCTCTTCATATTTTTGCATATGCATCATGTCTGTGTCTCCATGTCTGTGATGGAAGCCAACTTTCTTTTTTTTTTTAACGCAAGACAACTGACAACACTATTTGTGTTAGACATCTGTTCTCCAGTCATTTTGCATTATATAAAATAATTCATAAAATGTGGAAACCCAGCTTCATGTAGTTATTATGATTATGAATGAAACATGTGTGTAAAACCATTAGTTGAAGGGTATTGCATAGAATCTTCTTCAAAGTTGAAGCATTATCTTTAGGACAGAGGGGAGGCTATGAGTCTGAGGAAGCAGAAACTTAGGAGACTTGTTAGAGCTCCCCTTTCAACCCCTATCTCCACCATGCCTCCTCACCCATTCAAGGTTCTGTAAGGTTTGGAGACAGACTAACAGAGCTTCTATGGAGAAAGTCTCAGACCTGAAAGTCCTTCTCATCCATCAAAGGAATTCAGAGTTGTTATTTTTTTCAGTGTCATTACTGTGTTAGGGATTGCTTCCTGAAATGCTGATCTATTGAATGGTTGATTTTCTTGTGAGTTTTAGAAGTTTGAAAATGGTTAAGGAGAATAAGGAGTGTAGGGTTAGCAGAGGGTTAATCCTTTAGTCTGCCTCAAAGGCTCAGAAGAAAATTATCTACAGGAAGTATACATGGGTGAAACTATAGACATAGGACACTAAGTGAAGTGAGCGTCTTGTGAATCATGTCTTTGAAAGTTTTATGAATTGCAGGCATTATACCATGAGTATATCCTATCTTATTTCTGTGGTTTGAGAAGAGTGCCCAAGCAGTAAATCAGCTCAGTGTTCACTGTCTCCCATTGTTAATTATTGCTATGTCTATTTGTAATAAAGTACAGAAGTGTCTCAACTCACAGTAGGGTTATATCATAATAAGACTAGTATAAACTAAACCCAGTTTTGCTTCCAAAGTACATTTGCTACACTGATATGAACACAGTTTAACTACAAAATACATGTACACCACTAATATGTTGAACAGCACAGCTCAGCCTTGCTTAACTTCAATGTTGTCAGCAAACTAGTGTTAGATGAATCTAAACAGAATTATCTCCTACAAAGCTTATTTTATCATAATGTGTTGCAGTCTTCATAGAATTCATATAACATTTTATTAAAAATTAGGGTCAGAATCGATATATTACTCTATTTCCCCATTATTATAATGTTGAAAAATCTTAAAATTTAAAAATATTTTTAGATTTATTATTATTATTATTATTATTATTATTATTATCATCATTATCATTATTATTATTTTACTTTGGATGTATATGTGTGTATTATTGCATGAGCTTATGTATACTCAATATGTACCTGGTGCCAGCATAGTGTATTGAATACCTAGAACTGGAGAACAAAGGGTTGTGAATGATTTTGTGGATAGAGTAATCTGATTCCAGATCTTCTTTGAGGGCAGTAAGTACTGAGCTATCTCTCCAACTGCAATTTGAAAGTTTAGAAGTCTAACTCTGGAGTTATTTCTTAAGTTGGTTGTTGGGCAGGCAGACTTGGAGACGGCTCAGTATATAACTAAATATCATGCAAGCATTGGAATTGTGGTTTGGAACTATAGCCCTCATATAAAAGCTAGGCAGACATAATAGCCACCTATAATTCCCATACATGGTAGGTGGAGACAGCTGCTCCCCTGGTAAGCTAGACTAGGAGAATTGGCAAACTTTGTGTTCAGCAAGAGACCCTGAATTTTTAAACACAGTGAAGAGCAATCAAAGAAGACACAGTGTCAGTTCTATCCATGCAAATGCACACATATGGACCTATTCCTGCATAAATATATGCATTTCTATCAACATATATGTATGTATGTATGTATATATGTATATATATATATATATATATATATATATATATATATACACACACATATATACACACACCATATAAGTATAGTCACAAAATGAGGAAATAAAAGTAAGAGAAAGGAAGTTGATTTGACTAACAAAATATAAGACTTCTCAAATCTGAGTGACTTCAACTATTGACGATACAGTTGATTCAAAGCATCTTGAGTTCTGTGGCTGGGTTTGTTTGATTAATTTGGAGATTGATGAATTTCACATGTTGCGAGCCTGTGTCGACTCTATGTAGGTTAGTATTTCATGTTTCTCTGTTGGAACTATGGAAGCAATGTTCTGCTTTGACATATTAAAATGTTTGTAGTTGAAGGTCTAATTTTGATTTTCTCTTTAGCCCAATAATTAATTAAATACATGATCTTATCAACTAGGCACATAAATTTTCTTTGGAGTAGAATTAAGTTGTTATTGTCTCCTTTGATTGAGTTTGTGCAGTAAATGTAGCCTTTTTGATTTTTTTCATTGGGAATTTGCTGAAATTTCCTTAGTAGATTAACACATGATTCATTCTGGCAAAGCTTCATATATGTTTGAAAAGAAAGTGCTTTCTTGTTACAGAAATTTTAACTTATGAATGAATGCTATATCTATCTTTTTAAATTTTGCTTTTTAAGCATAATCTATGTTTGTCTAGATATGCTAACTAATCTTTGATAAGGTGTATTTAAACCTACTTTCACATTTTTGTGTGCCAAATTCTTCTATAGTTTAGTTTATTTGTGATAATACCATATACTACAATTGAGTTAATATTCCATATATGCATATGTGTATATACAAGTACATAAGTGTTTGCATTTATGTACACATGTGTATACATAATCATGTGAATGCTAATGGATTATCAAGATTGTCATTTCTCAGATGCCATCCAGCAAGCTTGTTATGCAAGTTGGTCCAAGTATATGCAGTAAAGCCCTGGAGATCCACTTTATTTTCTACCTCTTCAGTGCTAAGCACACTCTGTTTCTTGGTTATTTGACATGGGTTTGGGGGGACTGAGCTTAAGATTTCATGCTTGTATGAAAAGAGTTTTACCAACTGACTCCTTTCCTCTAGCCCCATCTATATTTAACTTGTAAGTAAATAAATTTTTCCTCAGTAGCTAACTATTTTTATATTTGCAAAAGCAGTGTACAAGAATCATATATTTTTTAAAGTCCTTTTCAACATTTTTTATTTTCTCTCTGTAATCACCAGTATTACTTCATTTTTTGCTACCATGATAAAATGTCACAATCAAAGTCAAAGCAGAGGAGAAACAGGTTAATTTTGTCTTGTGTTTCTAGTTGGATAAAGTTCATTAAGGTGGGGAAAGAGGAACAACAGACAGTGAAAAGCATGGTCACAGGAGCAGGAAGACAGCTGACTGATTTTTATTCATGTATAGGAAGCAAGTAATGCTAGGTCATAAAACCTCAAAACCTGTTCCCAGAAACATACTTCCTCATACAAGCCTAAAGCTCCTAAATGTTCTATAACCACACCAAAAAGCATTAGCTGAGGAATATGGGTTCACACACATATGCCTGTGGGGGCACATTACTCATTATAACCACCAGAAGGGATTGTTGTACTAGAAGGTAAGTGGTCTCACTGTGGTTAAACAGGTTGTTTGCAGCTTATTCACTATTTGTATTGTCTTTGTAGAAAAATCTATGCGAATACTTCACTAATCTAAAATGTGAGGTGTTTCTCATTTGCTTTTAAATGGAAGTTTATTATGTATTCTTATATATATTCAATAGTTATTAGATGTTTGAAATATTAATATTTATTTTGTAGGTTTTTTCTCTTTCTTTTTATTCTCCTCAAATTTTAAATTTGATATAGGCCAGTTATATTTATTTTTGCTTTTACAGTTCACATTTTTTGTTATCATTTCTACAAATATAGGGGGTAGGCCTGATGCTTTGATCAGGAATAAATGCTGAAGGTTCTGTACCCCAGTTACTTCTTGGTTGATTAATAAAGATGCTAACAGATAATGATTGGGTTGAAAATGTAGTTTCTCACAGCAGCTAGCAGATGCAGAAGATGAAAAGAGATTTGCCATGTTTTTGGAGGGAAAGTCACCAGCCTTGTGAGATCTTGGGTAGAGTGGCCATTGACTACTTCTCAGACTGGGCCATGAGTAGCAGGTGGGAGATTAGAAATGTAAACTAAACTGGGTGCAGATTTAAGGTGTTGAGCTGGGAGTAAGTGTAAATGAGCAACTAAGTTGAGGATGGAATTAGAGGTGTTTATTTGGGAGTAAAGATAATGGCCCATTATCCACAGAAGGCTTAGTAGTGTCAGGCCATTGAGCTCAAAAGCATATTAAAAATAAGTTTGTGTGTGTGTGTGTGTGTGTGTGTGTGTGTGTGTGTGTGTGTGTTTCTTCCATGGATATTGGTGGCTTATTGGTGGGAGCTGGTAGCATGGTCCATGCAAAGCTTAAAATAGGGTAATAGGAACTACACACTACAATAGGCATGCAGTGTGGAAGGTGAGAATCTACTATTAATTAAAAAATTATCATATGGATTATACACATGCTGATATCTTGTAATGGGGGTTGGGGGCAGGGAAGACTTGTTTCTCTGAGCAGCAGTCTAGTCTCATGGCTCCAGCTCATGAAACTGAAACAAATGAACACAGTGCTGGCAGGGCTTTACCCCATGCCACTCTCTAGGAGACAGTAAGAAGCAAACAATATATCTACCTGGCTGCAGCCACAGTATAAATGATAGAAAATTGTAAATCTAATTTAATTGTTCTTACGGATAAGAGAGAATATACAGATTTTGTCTGAGACACATGGGGCTTTCTTTCCATGGATTGAAACTGATACAAAGTACTTAAGATGAGAAGCAGAGAGTCAGATGTCAGACACAATAGGTATTCAGCTCCACAAAAGAGAAAAGTGAGAGGTAATAAATGAACAAATTATTAAAGACATGTAAATGTCTCGCCAAGACAATTTCTTGGGGCCTTTGAATGTTGCTGGCATTGGATTTCTCGGATTTTCAGTGTAGTATGATAAAAATTAGAGCCTATAAATAAGTTTATACAGTAATCACAAGGGAATTTAAGCTTACATTATATAAATAATTCTCAAGAAGGACAAGTCAGGGTAAACAAATGCACAGTGTCGTTGGTTAATATTTTTTCAAATTGCTTTATTTGCTTTGAATTGTTTTATTTTTCAAAATGAGTGTGATTACGAGTTTAGTGGAATCCTGCTTACTGGAACAAGGATATGATATTTTGAGAGAAAGGCTCTTCATTTGTGTTAATAGAAAAGGAAAATAGAACACAATCAGGACCCCATCCAGAGTGATATGGATCAGACATTGCAGGGGAAGATACCCTGAAGATGAATAAAAGTTTGATAAAATCAAACAGAACAGGTAAAGGTCCATCATGCCATACTTCATACAACATGAATGAAAACTTATTATAAATGGCAATTGATAAAATTAACTCATAAAAAAGACAGCTGTCTTTTACCTGCTCAAACAAGGAGCAGAATTCCACCCTTAAATGTTCTATGTACACTGCAAAATCCATACAAAAATATTTATGGGCATAAAATTTTTGTTGTGAGATTCATGTACTGCAGAATGTATAGCTCTGTTAAGATTCATCAAATGAGATGCTGAACTGACCTCCTGTTCCAGCCTCCTGCTTCCTGATGCTGTCCAGACACTTAGAGCAGCCTTAGGATTGGTGCTGATTCCAGATAATCTTGCTTCATCCAAGTTTACAGATGGATCCAGTCAGAACTTCAGTCAAACTTTAGACCTTCCAAACATGTAGAAACTGGATAACAGATGCTAAAGCTAACTTTCTTAAGTATAACCAGTTTTTATAATTTGCCTATCCTTCCACAACCACTTTAGATTTTCTCATTGCTCCTATTCACCAGGAAGAAACTATAGAGAGTCATCAACCCAATTCCCTAGGTTTGGATTTCTGGGAATGATTATTTTACAAATTATAGATAAGTTGTCATATTAAAGAATAATTTGAGGCTGGTCATAATTTATAACATGGAGGAAATAGGACAGATTACTTAATTTTATTCTTGAAGTAAGTTTTGTGGAGCCACAATCTTAATTGATAGAAATCATTATAATTAATACAAGTTGAAGTTATAATTAATTACTTATATTGGTTCAGAGTTTATATCAATAAAAATTAAATGTATTCATTGGTATAAATTCTTTATTGATACAAAATTTGAGATTAATATTTCTTCCTTTAGATAGACATTGTTTCTATGCAACTCATATAAGAATATGAAGTTTAGACCCCATCTTTCTAGTACCTGCTTAACAGACTGCTTACGATGATTAAGTAACAAGTTAAGGGCTAGATAGCAAACTAATGGTTACGTTAGATTCTGATTTAATTATATTAAAGTGGCCAGGCGGTGGTGGCGCATGCCTTTAATCCCAGCACTTGGGAGGCAGAGGCAGGCGGATTTCTGAGTTCGAGGCCAGTCTGGTCTACAGAGTGAGTTCCAGGACAGCCAGGGCTACACAGAGAAACCCTGTCTCAAAAAAACAAAAAAAAATATTATATTAAAGTGTTTTTAGTTTACTCAAATAGAAATGACTGAGAGTAGTTAAGGTTTAACAGTTCAGAGACACTTTACGTAGATAGTCTTAAAAGCAACAGAAATCCACAGAATGTGACATTTAATGTTATTTCATTATTAAAGGTCTTTTGAAAAACATACATGTCTGCTCCTTATAGATTCCACATTCTGCTTCAAAAAAGATTCAAGCATCTTTACCCCCAGGCAAGGATGTTTACTGTGGCAAGGAAGTCACTGAACAGAAACTGCTTATATCATCTGCAGATGATATACCAAGAAAAAAACAAACAAACACGTGGAATAGTAGACTAATAAGCTCTATTAAAACATGGTAAGGTGGTCCTTCATATTTCTTCCTTCATGAAATGTTTGCCAGATGGTTCTTGGCCAGAAGGCTAAAGACAGATGTTCCAATGTTCTGAGAAATTAGGGGCTGTTAAGGATAATTTGCTGTCCCTATAATTGTTTAAGTTTGGAAGCTATAGTTGGTGCTTTCTATGTACTGAAGCAATATTTGACTCCAACTCGAAGTTCGGACAAGCCTGAAGACTAGTTACAGTATAATAATCAAACAACAGTTATTTAGGATTGAGGGAGGTTATATTATGGAAGACGTGTTTTCAGATGGTGTTACAGGCTAAAATATAAACGTAATTTGTTTAAAAATATATTATTTTTATTCATTAGTAAAGATACATTTAGCATTAAAATATAACAAATAAATTCAATTTTATATTTTCAAATTTTTATCATGTTACTCTTTGAAAAATCAGGAACAATAAACCTGTATTTCCTGGAATTTTCATATTTTGAAATTATGATTACTTTTGACATACTTCTAACACTATTAGTACAGATAAACTTTTATTTATAAGAAATAAGGTTTACTCCAATTAGTAGTATATAAAAAGAAATACAACTTTCAAAACAAATTGTAGCACGATATCTTTCCACTACATTTGTATAAATCTTGGCAGTTGGGCAGTATGAGTGGTAGGCAGAGTGAGGAGAGGAAGAGGAGAAGAATGAAGAGGAACTAGAAGGAAGAAGAGAGATGTAGGAACCATGGAGAACCAGGGGTCCAGGACTATCCTGTGTAACAATTTGTATCTTAAGGTTAGATATTGGGAAACAACTCTCATTGTGTGGGCATTTTGTTAATTGAACATTTCTAAATATATAAAGCCTTTGGATAATAATTAAGCTTTAGAGTCTCATTTCTAACGGGTAACAGGTGGAATATCAGGATGGTCTGGACTCAGCCAAGCATTGTGGAGACAGTGTGGTAGATTGGCAGAGCCGTCTCCCATGCTGGCAACTTGTGGGTCACAGGGCCGATGATACTTCTGACTGGCCTGAGCCGTGGCAGAGGCTAGAACATGCCACTGCTCATGGCCTCAGGCCTTGCCTAGTCAGGAACATGGCAGCCCAATAAGAATAAGCCAGGTTGGGCCATGCCTTTTTAAATATTAACTGCAACACAAATAAATTTATGTATGATGTTATCCATACATGTGTATGAGAATGTAAGTCTCTGTGTGTGTGTGTGTATGTGTGTTTAGACCATGGGAAGAACATATATGTCCTGACACATCACTCTCAACTTTATTCCAGTGAGAAACACTGAGATTGGAGCTGGATTGCTGTACTTCAAGGCTGAGGAATCTTTCTGAATCTACTCTTACTCATCCCAGTATTACTTACATGGTCCCCAGGTCAGTTCTTGACGAGGAAGACAGTCCATCCTTATGCCTATCATTTGTTGACTCTTCATCATAGAAAATGGATGCATACCACTTCTCAGGGTGGACTAGATATTAAATGTTTTGGAAGAAGGAATGTACAAAAGGAAAGAAGTGTATTTTTAACCCTTAGGGCCCATCTAAAATACCTCATTAGTATGAAGAACTTTATTCTGACTACATGACCATTGGTCACATTCCTATGTGGTTAGTGTGGTAATGTGTTCCAGGCCAGGAATTTGGTAGGAGGCAGGGAAATGCCTAACATCCAAGGATGGGTGACAGTGTCTCTGAACCCATTCAAACTTACCAATTTTCCTGTCATGGTCCACTGCCCTATAGGTAAGGTGAAATAATTGTATCACATTCAAATTCTTCATTACACAAAAGGGTGACCACAGATAATAGTGGCATTTCTAGTGAGTAGTCAGGGACAAACCCTGGTCTCTGGCAGCCTTAACTAATGTGGTTGGGCCACATGTGAATTAAAAAATTAAAGAGAGAATCGTAAAAAATATAAAGGATATTTATTCAATATGGTTACACGAGGAGGAGGAATAAAAAGATCCAGTGACATCCTCCTCAAATTCATCTTTGGGGTTCTGTCATGAGGCTTAGTTTTAAATAAAAGGTATGGTGTGTGATGCTATAATTAGCTGCTCAGTCCTGGACAAGGTTTCACCCTGCCTATTACTTTCAGTTTTTCCATCAAGGAAGTCTGACAAGTTCTCGGCATTGTGTAAAATCATCCTCTGTTTTTTTCCATGAAAAGCTTTACACTTTCATCATCATACATATACTTTTGTCTGTTCTAGATATGCAAACTGGAGGTTGCCTCCAGAGAAAGCTCACTGGATTTCAACCTATAGTGTGTTCATCTGGCTTGTGATAAAAATAATGTCTTAGAAGATGAACACACAAAGCAAGTGTATTCTTTCTTATCATGAATGTTTGTTTTTTCTGTCTTCCTATCATTCCTCTCTATCTCTGTCTGTCTGCCTGTCTGTTTGTCTGTATATCGCTGTCTTTTTGTCTCTCTTTCCCTCTCCTTTTCCCAGTCCTCTCTCTCTCTCTCTACTCTCTCTCTCTCTCTCTCTCTCTCTCTCTCTCTCTCTCTCTCACTCTCTGTCCCTCTGTCTCTGTCTTTCTATCTCTCTCTGTGTGTGTGTGTGTGTGTGTGAGTATGTGTGTGTGTATGTGTATGTTGCCTGAACTGGATGATCAATGAGTAAAGAAAATCTTCCCCCGACATCTATACATGCTTCTGGGAACAAAGTCTAGATTTTCACACAAATGTTTTGAATCTAAGTTAAGTCCTCATGTTTGTATGGAGGTATTCTACTAGTCAGCCATCTTCCTAGGCCCTTAAATTGCTTGATTGAAAGACAAAACAATATTTCATTTGTGGCATAAAGGTAAACTCATGCTTTCCAAACTGTTTTTTCAGGACACAACAACACAACCCTGGCACAGGAATCAAAGTTTAGAAGACCCAAACAGGAAGACCTAGCATTAGCAGAAATAATATTAGAGTTTTGATGCTAAATTTGTAGCCAATTATTCTTTCCAAACCATACAATATATTAAACCTGAAAAATGAATCAAACTCATCTATATTCAAGTGTTCTGTCATGAATTAACTAATTAATTGAATAAATATTAATTTAATATTGATAAGTGCCAGGAATTCTTATGGAACTTAAATTTATACCAGATACTAAAGGAGACAGATTGTGTGTTGCTTTCTTGTGTGTCGTGTGTGTGTGTGTGTGTGTGTGTGTGAATGTGTATATGTGTATTTGTGCATGTGTGTATAGGCTAGAATTAAACAAGGAATATACAGCTCTATTGTGTTTCAATTATATTCCTTGAAATAGCATCTCTCAAATTAACATGGCCTAGGCTGACATTTTATAAACCTAAATTATTTTTCTAACACTTACACATTTTGGGGTTTGAAATAGTATATGTGATGTGGTAACATTTGAACTTATTTATGGGGGAACTAGGGATTATAACTCAGGTACACAAACTCATGTAATAAGCCTTTTTAAGCATTGAAGTTATATCTAGTCCAAGAATTACTTTCAGAGAAGGCTCATGATGAAGTGTCCTTTGACTAAAGAAAAAGTTATTCATAATGCTCTACAGAGAAACATGAAGTACAGGCTAAGGTCAAGGCATGCTTGAAGTTAATAGTAAAGAGAAATGAGTAATAAGTTTGAACACTTAATATAAGAAATGAAAGAATAAGATATAATTTAACATGTGACTCTGTGGTTGGTGGGAGAAGGGGATCAGGAAATGAGAGCCTGCCATATGTAGGAGTCATTTCCAGTTGTAGACTGTCTTGAGATTAAAGGTAAAGTAAGACTTGATGAGGAGCAAAGGGATTGCTGAACTTGGACCAGAGTTGACAAATAGAGTTGAATATGAATGACTGAGAAGACAAATGCAGTCAGCAAGAGGATGGCCAACAGAAAGCAGGCGCAAGACACAACTGAAGGAAAGACTTCACAGAACCAATATGGAAAGTGGTCAGCTCTAGAGAATATGTCACAATAACTGGACAGTAGTGAGCTCTAGAAAACAGGTCACCTTTTGTTTCCACTTTGACAATCCCCAAAGTCAATTTGCCTACTTCTCTGTGGTCAGAGGCAATGGGAATTTCTTCCATTTCTATTTTTTCCATTTAAAGGAACTAATGTTTTCAGATTTTCATGAATATATCGAAAGTTTTTTTTTTTTACTCTGTTTAGGATTCTATAACACAATACATAAAAAGGGCTTCTCCATAAATAAAAAAACTTTCATTTTAAAATTTGTAGACTGTGTTGTCCAAAATCAATGTATCAACATACTTCTTGCATGGTCAGAGCTTCCCTTTGCTCCATGAATAATGTCTTTGTCATCCTTCTCAGGTGGCAGAAGAGGCATATATGTCTGTTGTAATTCTTCTATAATTACCATTGCTATTTGTGAAAAACCCACAACCCAAGCTTCATCAACTCCCAGGTCCTCTCTTTTAATGTCACTTTTGTTGATTAAATTTTAACACAGAAATTTTGAGATTTACAAATATCTAAGTCATAGCTCATGAACAAGTGATAGAGCATAAAACAAAGATGAGATTTTATTGACATGTATGCAGGACCATTGCACAAGCTACAATACTCATATATTTGTATTTTATGGTTTATACTTTCCTTCACGTCATTGACTTTGGAGTTCTCATAATACAATACTGAAAGTGCAAAAGGTGAACAAATAAACATGAAGAGCATGTAACAAAGAGATACAAGAAGCCTACAGAACCTCAAATAGATTGGACAAGAAAAAAATTCCTCCTATCACAATAATAATCAAAACACCAAGTGCACAAAACAAAGAAAGGATATTAAAAGCAGTAAGGGGAAAACATCAAGTAACATAAAAGTAGACTACACCAAACATCCCAACGGAGACTCTAAAAGGCATAAGATACTGGGCATATGTCATGTATACCCTAAGAGAACAAAAAAATGCCAGCTCAGACTTCTATACCCAGAAAAACTTTCAATTACTATAGATGGAGAAACCAAGATATTATATGACGAAACAAAATTTAATCAGTATCTTTCTGCAAATCCAGTCCTTCAAAATAATAAATGTATGGCTTTTATTTCAGTATCTGCTCTACATTTTTTTCTCCATATTTCTTCCTATGAGTATTTTGTTTCCCACTTCTAAGAAGGACTGAGGCATCCACACTTTGGTATTCCTTCTTCATAAGCTTCATGTGGTCTGTGAATTGTACCTTGGCTATTCCAAGCTTTGTGGCTAATATCCATTTATCAATGAGTGCATACCATGTGTGTTTTTTTGTGACTGAGTTGCCTCACTCAAGATGATATTTTCTAGTTTTATCACTTTGCCTAAGAAATTCAGTGACTCATTGTTATTAATAGCTGAGAAACACTCCGTTGTGTAAATGTACCACATTTTCTGTATCCAATAGTCTGTTGAAGATCACTCCAGCTTCTGGCTACTGTAAATAAGGTTGTTATGAACATAGTGGGGCATTTATCCTTGTTATATGTTGGACCATCTTTTGGACACATGCCCAGGAGTGATATATATAGCTGGATCCTCAGGTAGTAATATGTCCAATTTTCTGAGGAACTTCCAGACTAATCTCCAGCATGGTTGTAATAGCTTGCAAGCCCAACAGCAATGGAGGAGTGTTCTTTCTCCTCATGTTGCCAGCATCTGCTGTCATTTGAGTTTTTGATGTTAGCCATTCTGACTTGTGTCTGGTGGAATCTCAGAATTGTTTTGATTTGCATTTCTCTGATGACTAAAGATATTGAACATTTCTTTAGGCAATTCTCAGCTGTTATAAACAATGACTTCATAAAATTCACAGGCAAATGAATGGATCTAGAAAATACCATCCTGAGTATGGTAGTCCAGTCACATATGATATGTACTCACTGATAAATGAATATTAGGAAAAATCCTTGGAATACCCATGACACAACTCACAGACCATATGAATCGCAAGGAGAAGAAAGACCAAAGTGTGAATGCTTCAGTACTACTTAGAAGGGTGAAAAAATAATCATTGGATGTAGGGGGTGGAAGGGACTTGGGAGGAAGAGACAAAGAAAGGGCAAAAATGGGTCAGGATTAGATGAGGCACTAGATGGACTAGATGTACAGAGGGACAAGAAATTGAACAGAGGTTTGTAGCAATGGGGGGTGGGGACCTGGAGGTAGCCATCAGAAAGTACCAGTCATCAGGAAACCAAGAGTCTCTCAGGCCCTGATGGGGATGCCATTAGCTAAAATACACAACAAAGGGGAGAGAGAGAGCCTGTAGAGACCATATCTAGAAGATAGGGATAGCTTCAGTTGATGGATGGAGTCAAACACCCATCTTAAAATTATTGACCCAGAATTTCTACTGTCTAAAGGAAATACAGGAATAAAGAGTAGAGAAGAGTCTGAAAGAATGACTCATCCAGAGACTGCCCCACTTGGAGGCCTGTTCCATATGACTCTCCCAAACCCAAATACTTTTGCTGATGACAAGAAGTGCTTTAGACAGGAGCCTAATATAACTGTCTCCTGAGAGGATTTGCCAGAGTCTTACCAATATAGATGTAGATGCTTGCAGCCAACCATCTGAATGCATAGAGGGACCCCAATGGAGGAAATAAAGGAAGGTCTGAGGGAGCTTAAGGTGTTTGTGAGACAATGGGAAGAACCACATATCAACAAACCAGATTCCTTAGAGCTTCCAGGGACTAAACCACCAATCAAACAATACACATAAAGGGACCCATGTCTCTAGCTGCATATGTAGCAGAGGATGGCCTTTTCTGGAATCAATGGAATAGGAGGCTCAATGTCCCACCACAGAGGAATGTTAGTGCAATAAGATGGGAGAGGAAGGGTGAGTACAGGGATTCCTCACAGAAGCAATGAGGACAAAGGATAAGATAGGGGTTTTATGGAGAGGAAATAAAAAAGTAGGATAACATTCAAAATGCAAATAAATAAAATAACCAGTAAAAATTAAAAAAAAAGAGATAAAACTGAAAAAATAGGTATGCTAATATATATCATGTGCTCACTGCTTAGTAGAGATTTAATAATGTTTAGTGAATTAATATAATAAATGTGCCAACAATGATAAACAAACAAATAAATTGCCAAGATAACTTTTTTTTGATATGTCAACTTGGAATGTACATAGCTCAAATTGTTAATAAAGTATGTTGTTATGTTTTTTAATGTAAGAACATAGAAAAGAGTCAACAAGTTGGCTATCAATATATTCTTCAGCAGTTTGGCCAAACATGCGAACTCTACCATGCTTCATTTCCAGAAGTAGCTTTTATTATTTGTCTTGAAATTGCCTACAAGTTGACTCTCCAAATTTTGATACTTTGTAATAATGAATATTTTGAATCTAAACCACCTAAGTAAAAGCACATACCAGAAGAGTTCTCTTTTCTACCCCTTGCCTAAACCATGAGCATAAATTCTGTTTTCTAAAATGTATCATCTTTATTGGGTTAATATATTTGTGTGAGAATATCTATAGCCTTGTAAGAGACTGTCTATTTTCTCTACCTGCAATCTAGTTGACAATGTACTTTCTGATCATTTAAGGCAATTAATCAGTCTATAGCCACACTATGTGCTCAGCCTGTTTAAATTCAACCTTTCTGGAGAGAGTAATACAACCCATCTTATAATGCCTATGATATCCCATGCAACCAGTTTTTACATCTTGTGCCAATACATCTCCATAATCTTAGTTTATGTATTTTTTGTGTTTCTGACATACAATAATGTCTGTATGTATGTTTATATTGTGGTAACCATTTAATAAAATGATTAACCTGCCAACAAGTTAAAAGCAACCCTAAAGGACAAATATCCCTTAAATATTAGGTTAAACAGCATGTGGTTATAGGGTGATAATATTTTGTGAGGATTTGAGTACAATTCTGCATCAGCGAACTAACCTCTTCCCTTTTAAAACTCTGTTAAAAACTTTTGTAGATATGCTTCCCACATTGCTTTCCCATGCCATGATTTTTGGGCTGTTCAATACATACAGAGCATAGCCTCTTTTAGGGGCAGCAGAACATACAGAAATCAGGAGAGGTATACAGATATTAACACATAGCTGATATAAATATGATCATCCACCTATCATAAACTACAGGCACAAAGGAGACATGGGGAGAAATGGAGCATTTAAATCAGGGATCACTCTTAATCTAAATTACTTCAAGAGTATGCAGGCCAGTTTTATCTCAACTTAATATGAAGAAGAATTATTTTGGAAAAAAAGAACATA
The DNA here is from genome assembly GCA_030674055.1 of Rhabdomys pumilio. Classification (NCBI taxonomy): domain Eukaryota; kingdom Metazoa; phylum Chordata; class Mammalia; order Rodentia; family Muridae; genus Rhabdomys; species Rhabdomys pumilio. The sequence continues at coordinate 3,576,978 of JANHMN010000009.1, read as the reverse complement.
AATTAACATAATATGCCCATCAAATTGACCTGTGGTAAATCATATAGTCTATTTTCTTGATAGATAACTGATCCTGGAAGTCCTAGCTCACTGTAGGATGTACCCCATCTGGACAAAAGGAAGTAACCTCAATAAGCCATAGGAAGCAAGCCAGTAAGCTTCTCCCCTCCACGGTTTCTGTTTCAGTTAGTTTCTGCCCTAAATTTGCTCAGTGATACAGTGTAATCTGAGATTTTTAAAGTGAAATAACCTCTTTCTTTCCTAAGTGGTTTTGGTAACAATGTTTATTACAGCAAAAATCAAAGAAAACACTAAAATGGGCAGTTACTCTCATGAAGTGATTTGCTGAGTGACATCATTCTTACCTAGAACACTTGGATGGCCTATATAGTCACAGTGACTCTGTTGTATATGATGTGTCTGTGGCAGACTTCATTCCAGGGTATTCTCTGTGTCCATTTTTTTTTTCTGTTTGTCTTTATCCTATGTCTTTCTTTCTCTTGTAAGATAGATGAAGAGAAGTTAAAAGGTGTGGGGAGTCAACAGATGGCGGCTATCATCCTTGCAGCCATCTTGAGTCATATACCCTGGCAAGAGACTTGATTACAATAGCCTACAACAGCTGAGCACACTCTGATAACATCTTGTATTAGATACCCAGGATCTTCCCTTGGGTGTTTGAGACTTAAAGGTGTGATTTAGAGCCTAGATTTAAGGGCATGACTTAGAGATCAGATTTAGAAACTAGGCCTAAGGGCATAACTTAAAGGCGTGACTTAAAGGTGTGGTTTAGAAGTGAGAAATATAAAAGGGTGAGAGGCATACAGAAGAGTTCAGTACAACTTGGAGTTAGTTGTTAGGTATTAGGCACTTGGCACTTGGAGGAAGAACAGAGAATTAAACAAGAGAATTAGACAAGAGAATTAGTTAGCATTAGGCACTTGGCACTTGGAGGAAGAACAGAGAATTAGGCATTAGGATTAGGTACTTAGCACTTGGAAGAAGTAACTTGGAACTTGGAGGCACTAGGAACTAGGGACTAGGAACTCAAGACTTGGGACTTGGACTAGGAAGAGAGACTGAAGAATAAACGGAATTGAATCACACTCTGTCTGGTCTCCATTCTTTGAGTCCATCCTCACTCTCTTGCTGAACCCTGACCTGTGGACCAGAGCAGCTTGGAGCAGTGCGAGTTCTAACAATTTAGCCCCTAAGGCTTTTGGCAGTGCGGGTCCCAACACTGATAGAGTGGTCTGCAACATTTTTGGCCCCCAAGCATGGGGCAGCTCGGGCAGTGACAAAAAGGGACTGTTTTAAGACAGTTACAAGACAATTTTATCAGGAGCTAAATCAGGAAAATAGTTTTCTGTTTTATCTACCAATAATTCTATTTATGTCTTATAATTACAGTTGAGAAAGCTATTAAGAAACCATGAATTTAGAATTGGTGTGTGTGTGTGTGTGTGTGTGTGTGTGTGTGTGTGTGTGTGTGTAGTTACATGTGTAAAATGGGATTCAGGAGGAGATCAGAGGACAATTTTAGGTTCAAGGTCTTATCCTTTACCTTGTTTGAGGCAGAGTCTCTGGTATTCATCACTGTGTTCATGCACAAGGGTAGATGGCCTAATTTCTTCTGGGGATTCTTTTAACTTCCTTTCACACTTCTCCACAGAAGTGGTGATATTACATGTTCTCACTATATTGTTTGGTTTTATGTTCTTGTTCTGGATTCAAACTCTGATACCTATGGTTGTATAGCAAGGGATTTTTTTTTTCCAATTTAACAACCTTTACTCCAGATTAATCTTAATAACTTAGGAATCCTCATAATTATAAAATACAAAAAATGATTTGACTGATCATTTTCTTGATTCTTCAAAGAGTAGTGTACTATTTGTGCTACTTTAATTGCGTAAGTGAAAAATCCCCTTGTTCCATAGAGTAAATCTTTTAATGATTATAGTTCTCAAATGTCTGCTAGGTTCTGCCACTGCTGCCCTTCTGTTTCACTTCTGCTGCAAGCTAGGAATCCAGTTCATGAATGAGAAAACTATGTTGGCAAATGATCTTTAATCTTACATCTCTTCCAGAGACATCAGACTCAGCTAGTTATAGTATTTTGCCTGCATGCATTATTGTTGTTGTGTCCCTGACTAGCACTGTCATACCTTGAACATTGAAATATCAGCATCTGAGGAAATGAAGGAAGGAATTGATGAATTACTTGGTCAAACATCAAGACCTCTTTGGAAAGGTTCATGATCTAGCTGCTAGTATTACACCAAAAGCTTTACATCCAAGAAAAAATAAAATAAAATTAACAATGAGGGACAATGGCAGCTAACAATTTTGTATACTTGTTTTATGCATTAAGTTATTTAATCTTCAAAACACTCCTGATTCATTTAAAAAGAGGTATTTTTGGATCTTTCCTAGGGTAGACGGACAAATAAATGTCTTTTCACCCTAGGTAAAGCATCAGTAACAGAACAAAGAAGTAATTTTACTGATATCTAGCTTGGTAAACCAATGAGTTTAATGAATATTTATGAGGGATTACTTACAGGTTCATGGACAACTCATTAGTGGTTACAACACTGAAGAGCATCTCCTTCCCCCCTTTCTCTTTCTCTCTCCCCTATATATCTTCAGGAAATGCAACTCCATGTGAGTCTCTCACTCCCTAGTAATTTTTAATAGTCCATATATCCTTTAGTGGACACATGACCTGTGTCCTTCTTCCCCTGCATGGTGGAAACCTAATGGGCCCAGTCTTTTTCAATTTTTCTTTAGGTTATCACAGCAGATAATAGCTCAAGAGGCTTTGATCATTTCAGGCTAGAACGACAGTGACAGTGTTCCGCATCCATCTTTCAGGTAAAGAGTCTTGATAAATTATGTGACTCGTGCAGAATACAGAAACTGTAAATGACAAAGACGGTTTATAAACCAATGTCTCTACATCCTTGATGACCTTAAACTATGAAGCCTTTCGTTCATGGTGAATGCAAGCCTGCTTATATTTCTTAGAAAGAGTGGATCCCCAACCCTTTTTTTTCTCAGAGGCTGTTAGGAACTAGCCTGAGAGAATAAATGGAACAGAGTCAGAAAGCAGGGACAGAGAGCAGGGTTCAGATATTTGTGCATATGGTGGAAATGACAATTGACTCTACTTTACTAATTTAGGAGTATGGTATAAAAGGGAATTTTAGAGTTATGGGGGAAAGGGCTAATTGTACACAGCATCAAAAGAAGTAGAAAGGATAACTGTTTATAATAAAGTACCAAATTATCAGGAGGGTTGTTAGTCTGGTTGGCTTATGTATGATGAGTTATACAGCCTTACTTTGCACTCTTTGTTCAGCAACATTACCCAGAAAAAAAGATACTCACTAGACAGAGGCAAAGACAAGAAATCCCCATAAAGAATTGAATCCCTCATATATCAATGAACTCAGGAAGTCAGGATCTCCATGAGATCATGGAGAACTACATCAGTAGTGAGTTTCCTCAACAAGAGAATAGGTCAACGAACAAATGAAGTTTCTATAACTGTCCAAGTGCTAAGAAAAGTTGACAAGCATGGTGAAACTACAACTCACATAAATGGTTGAGGAATGTCCAGGTATATGCATTTAATAATTTGAGGCCCTAGATTAAAGAGACATCCTCAGTTTTCTATTCAGCAACTGCCAGCAGAGTTGTAGGATGTGCCCTTCTCCCAGCCTGCCATCCTGAGCAGGCCCAAAGGGCTGTTTACCACAAGAGAACAAACAATAGGACATGGGATGCATTGCATTGCAGGCCTTGGCTCCCTGCAGTCTGTTACAAAAGAAGAATGGACCACCTGCTGAGCTTGCCTTGACACCTTTACACCTTTACACCTGCTATCTCCTTACCCAGCCCCTGGGCTGAACCAAGAAGAGACTGGGGGGTGGGGGGAGCTTACCCTTTATATGTAAAAGCAAAATATTAAACTTGGGGCCTTGATCAGAGAACTTTGTCTTGGTCGCATCTCTTCTCGCCCTCCATTCCCCTTTCGTTCCCAGCCTTCCTCTCAGGTGAATCCAGTTCCTGTAGCCGCTGGTGGCTACAGTAAAAGAAAGGGACACTTGGTACAGGGTTACTTTGGCAAGCGGGAGCCACCAAGTTGGTGATGCAGACATATTTGTAGGCAAGATGGAAGAGTATAACTTTATTTGCCGCAGATGTGATCTGGGCTTCTATTTGAGTTTGTAAGCACATGCTTTAAAATAGCTTGGTAGACTGGTTGTTTATTTGTACCCGCCTCTCAAGGCGGCTATTCCAGAAACATAATGGTATTGACTTCTCTAAAGCTTTGTTTATTAGAGTGGAGTGGTTACTGCAGGAGTTGTGACTGCTGAGAGTCCTCACTTACTCTGAGATATGTTCAGAAAGACGAACATATGATGTATAGGTGTCTGATACCCTGGTCCAGGTGACATCTTGAGAAGACATCCATACTCTTTAGTTGACTTCAAGACTGGATGGAGCTGCTTCTGTTTAGTCATTGAAATCACGCTCTCTAAAATTTCTTTCTTCTTTCCTCCCTTTCTTAATCCTTTCTTCTTCCTTCCCTTTCTTTGTTTCTTTCTTTCTTTGTTTCTTTCTTTCTTTGTTTCCTTCTTCCTTTGTTTCTTTCTTTCTTTCTTTTTGTCTGTCTTTCTTTTATTTTTTGATTCTCTTGTCTAGTGAGGATCTTGAGGGAAACACATAAATTACACAGTATTCATGCTTATGCTGTACATATTTATATATCAAAATATTTCACAATTCATGAGACAATGCTGTTTGTGAATCTGAAGACTCCCAAATTTGGGAGACCCTTACTCAAGTCTCGGGAAGTCGCGAACATCCACAAACTCCAAGACACCATTACTGGATGCAATTAGCAGAGGTTTATTAGGGAAGAGAGCTGGCAGCCAGCATTCAAACTGCATACTCGTGCATGAGTACAGTTTGACCCCGCGTGGTGAGCTAAGGAACCTTTTATAGTAGGGGGTAGAGAAAGGAAGGAATTTTCGCGTGGTTACACATGATTGGTTGTTTTATAAACTTTGAACTCAGCAAGCTGTAACACTGGAAAAGTCCTCAAGGGGGGGAGGGGTAACCAAGATCAGTGGAAAGTTAGTTAGTTTTTGGAACCACCCAGATGACTTGCATCTTTCTTTGTCAGGAATGTGTCTTCCTGCTTTAGGCCTTCCCCACGCACAGGTGGGTTCTTTTCCCTGAGACTTGAGAAATGTTAATACTCTTCCCGGAATGTATCCCAGGGCAGTGAAGGCCTGAAATCCTACATTCAGTTCCACCTTCTTGGAACTAGTGAGCCTGTATATATTTTATAAAATGGTTTTTATAATTTTTCACTCTACAAATCCAGATGGATCATAACTAAAATTCACATGGAAGCCCTACTACACAGGACACAGGGGTAAGTTCGATCCTTGTCTTTTGCTTGTTTCATAATCTGTGAAATGACAGTAATCACAAATTGTAGGAGGTGAAACTCAACACATTAAAATACAAAAAACATCTAGAATATACTTATTAAAATTAGAACAAAGGTTGGATACATCCTTACCCCAAACAGACACATTTAAAATATTGTACTCATCACATTATATTTTAGAACATGTCTATTATATTTTATAAAAATTTAGAATTGTGCAGCACAGACTTTGTAAAAACAAGCCAAACCTGATCTGAGCACTGTACTGTGACTGCCAATTGGGTCTATCGCTCAGGAGGTCCCATGGTCTATAAACAGAGCAATACATATTGTTGTTGTTGTTGTTGTTGTTGTTGTTGTTTTTCATTCTGAAATAGGTCAGTCCAGCTTTCTTTTATAGTTCTCTCATAGGAATGGATGTAGAAGTAGTTTTCATAACAGAGATAAATACTAAAGGCACACCCCCATGTATGAACATGTGTGCACACACATACATATACACATACACAAATACACACTCACACACACAAACACACACATCTTTTCCCACAATAGAAGGATTGTTAAGACAAATAGTCCCATCATGGTAGAATGCTTTTGAAGGTAGATTAAAAGCTAACTATCAAAGTGGCTCACAAGGTAACATGTTAAGAAGGAGTGGGGAGAGTTTGAGTGAGCAGCTAGTGGATGACTGAGCTGCCAGGGATAGAATTAAATGCAGCAAGCTCCTGGAGTATGGTGAGAATGAGAAGGGGATGCATAGTCAGGAAGAAGTTTATAAGTTGAACATTCTGTTACTGGAGTTCATAGGGTCACAGCTTGAGCTCTTGCAACACAAATAAGTCAGGCTCAGCCACTCATCCTAAATAAACCAATAAAAGACATAATAACAGTGAACGGAAGATAAATGAGGTTTATTATGTGCCCACAATGAGAAGATGAACAAAGAGCCCATTGCCTTCTTGGGGTCATCAAGTTTTTTATGGGTCATTAACATAAAATTTAGGCTTAAATAGGGTATGTACACTTAATATACTGTCTATTTCTATTTACAACCCCACTTCCCTTTTCTAGCTCTCTACCATAGCTCAATTTTGACTTAGCTCTGTGCCTGTAATGATCTCAACCACAGAATCATCGGATATTTCCTCTCCCTTTACATAGCAAGATTAATAGTTGTGGTGAAAAGATATATCATGTTGAAGGATTTTAAGATGAATGGAGAGAATCTCATAGGCTATGAGGACTGACATCTTTCCCTCTACCCTTCCATGTGCCCTTGCTTCCTGACCCTGCCTAGGTGACTCTGCTTCATACTGGAATTTAGAATTGAATACTTTAGGATTTTTGCGCAGGAGGGATATGAAATACTGTCCCTAAGAGAGCTATGCACCACTGTGAAATCCCATAAATGATGGCTTGGAGTTAAGCCTTTTTGGGGGGGCTCTACAGATTAGTAATTCACCCTCATCAAAAATGTGACTATATTAATATTGATGCCTTTTGGAGAAAACAGAATCCAAGGATAGCTATCTTTCTGTCTCAGACCATTTGAATCCATGTCTTGCTTTCACTGTTTTGAAAGCATTATTGTAGGTTGCAAAATGAGGAAAGGATTGCTTTCCCTGAATTGGGCTGTCAATCATTCCAAGTAGAATTAATAGGCTTCATTCTTTAAGAGCACAGAGAGCTCATCTTGCTTTCATACTTTTTGTTGCTAAAGAGCTGCACTGTGAAATAGAAACAAAGCAAATTCTCTCTTAGTAAAAACTGTCCTCCATACCCTCCTCCTATTCCTAGTTTTATTTTTCCCCTCTTCCTTCTCCTCTTCTGCCTCTTCTTTCTCCTTCTTTCTCTTCCTCCTCCTTATCTTCATCTTCCCCCTCCTTCTCCTCTTCCTTTTCTTCTTTCTCCTTTTTTAGAGCAGAGGTCTGAACACAGGTACTTGTTCTTGCTAGGCAAGCACTGTAGCACTTCTCTAAGCCCCCAACCTCCATCTTTGTCTTCTTAACAAAGCTCTATTCTCCTGATCCTTAACAGGGTTTTATATTGCCTCACAGGCATACTCATATTTTGTCCTAAATCTTGAACTGTTACATAGTAAAACAAATATTTGGACCTGGGTTTTATAAAGACTCAGACTTGGGGTTAAATTAAGATATTGATGTGTATTGACCTTTGAGGTAATATGTATATTAGAAGAACTATTGATACTTTAGATACACAGAAATATGGTAGGGGTATCTGAAGTGTGTTTAGGCCTAGAAGATAAAACTGACAATCCCTCTTACAGCTTTCATAGGAAGACAAATTGCAGGCCAAAAATGGATGAGAAGCCAATATTATGTACTTCCTAGGATTTTCTTGAGTGTTTCCACCTTTCTCACCTCTTTTTGACTGTGATCTTGAATTCCTCCAGAGCATATAACAGTGAGGCATAGAAGTGAATGTGGCTTTTACATCTCACTAGCATTCAGTTGTATCAGATTTATACTTGTGAGAGTGAGACTATCCTTCACTTTATCAAACCTACTTATGCTTTGCTTTAGGAGACTGCTGGAAGGATTTTGGAATCATTAGAGTGGCTTGTCCTGTTTGAGCATTCTGGGAATCTGGCTTTGTGAATGAGGTTGTCCTTCCCTAAGACACTGCTGAAGATACTACAAGGCACAGTGTAGTTCTAAGAACAGAGTCATCCAATTTACCTTGGTGCCAGTAGAGCTGAAGCTGAATGGAAGGCTTATAGCTCAGCATGAGGGGTGTGTGAATGAGCTTTACTTTCTTTGTCCTCAGCACTGGCTGTTTCTTTCTTCTTAAAGTGGACTTAGTGAACAGCCTCTGCTTCACTTCTGATCATTCTCCAAAGCTTCCTTCAACATCAGTTGCTGGGATTTCGGGAAGATTCTAATAAAATGAACCACCCATCAAATGACAATTTTTCTAGTGTCTTCTGTTTTAAAGCTTTGTTCAGATGCCAGAAAATGACCAAGACCAGATCTAATTTGAGATTTAAAAAGTGCTGCAATGTCAAATTTTAAAGAATCATTGAGCTTTTTATTTTTCTCCTTCCTTCATTTTCTCTGTATGATTTTTTGTGTATATGAGTGCTAGAGATGAATTTCAGATGTTGTTTCCTAGAAAATACCCACATTATTTTTAAAATAAAATGTGTCACTGACACTCTTTAAGTAGGCTAGCTTAGCTGGCCCATGAGTGACAAGGATCCTCATGTCAATTCCTCCCTAACATTGAAAGTATAAATCCATACAACTACTCTCAGTATTTTTTTTTTCACATTCGTTCTGGGTATAGTATGAAACTTAGTTATCACACACACGTCTGTGGTTCCTATTGTGTATATTTTCAACTTCTGTGTTCACCAAGATATCCATGAAAATTATGACTTGCTAGATTTTTAGTGAGTTCTCTAAAAAAACCCAACCATTTGGCTCCTGGAAAGAGAGTGTGCTACTTGTCTTTTTTACATCCTTAACAAAGATCCCTGCATCTGGAGGTGTTTGGTTTCATGAGAAGAAGAAATGACAGACATATTGAGAATCATCTTGGGACTCATATCTGCCAGGAAAGCATCCACAGCTACAAATTGGTGTATTGTTTGAGGAAAATAATGTATTTGGATTTATGAGAATAGTTTTGACTCCACCTAAATATCCCACAAAAACTTCTGTAATTCTTTATGTAGGTACACAAAAAAGAAATGGTCTTGAGAATTATGGAGATACTCAGCCTTCTCAACTCCAGAAAAATGATAGAATCATAGACATTGTTCTCATTGCTTTGCTATGAAGAGACATTGCAAAGAGTTATAGGTCATTGGGTCATTTTCGAACAAGAATATAAGTCTCCCCAATTCTTAAAACCACTTTCCTTCTGTTAGGCTTCATTTTTTCAGGACAGTTTTGAACTCCATAGTGCTCAGGACCATTTCTTTTCTGTGTAGCTGCATAAAAAAAAATTACAGAAACTTTAGGGGCTGTGGAGTGAAAACTCGTGTCACAATAATTCAGTTTGATTCTACTTTCATGTTTTCTAGCCATAAACAATTTTGTGTCTATAACAAAATCTAGCAACCCAAAACAAAGAAAACAAGAGTTTTGCTTTTCTGAGACTAACTTCATTTGCTTTCAGTCACAATCTCCAGATGCATGCATTTTTTTCTCTGTAAAAACAATATAACTTTGTTTTTTCTAGTGGTTGAAAATAAAGCCATTATTCATATACATCACATTGACTTCATTCATTCTCTGTTGGAAAGCTCAATTGTATCCATAATTTAGATATTGTAAATATTTCTACAGTGAATATGGATATGCAAGTATTTTGATGACATGTTGACTTGTATTTTGCAGACAAATATTTAGGCACAGTTGCTAAATGAACTAATGAAATGAGAATACTGTTTCTCAAAAAAGAAGCACAGGCTCTGAAGAGATAACTTGGTTGTTGATATCACTTGATAATCTTCTAGTGGACATAGTATCTTCCCATGACCTTTATCAATGATTCATACACATTTGTAGCTACAGCATCTGGGGACAAAATATCTGCTTTTGTCCCCTGTTTATACCTGCATGCAAGTGTACAGCCTCACTCGCATACTCACATACCAAAAAAAAAAAATGAAAATGAAATAAAAGTTATATAAATGCCCAACAAAGAGGAAAAATGTTCAACATAGCTAGCTATCAGAAAAACCAAATTTTAAAATTAAATTGAGATTCCACCTCATCCTAGTCTGAATGGCTATCATTAAGAAAGCAAGTAGCAACAAAATTAGGTAAGAATATGGTCAAAAGAAAACTCTTACACATTGCTAGCAAGAATGTAAAACAATGTAGCTACAGTTTGTATCAGTATGGAAGTTCTTTAGAGGATATTTTTTATCTATGTGACACATGGTTCGGTCTTAATTTCATTCTGATATTTAACTACGCAATGCCTTCCTTTTTCTTTATGAACTATGAAAGCTACACTTGTTTTGTAGCTGTGGATAACCTTAAACTTTAACCATTTCTCTTCTGGCTCTCAAGTGCTGGAATTCCAAGTTTGTACAACCTCTCCTGATCATTTTTCCATTTTCTCAAAACTCTTTTACAGACTCTCTTGTCTAGAAAATACCACTCTCTTCTTTAAATGACTTATGTTTTTTGGAGTAAGAAGTATAAGCAGGAAGAAACGTTCCATAAAAGTAACCCAGTATTTTAGTTGCAGGATTATAGTATGTTGTTGAATAAGAACACAAAGTCCCTGTAAACTCATGAAACTGCACTATATTTTAAAAAAATATACATTTGATAAAGCCTAGGATTTAAACCACAAGTCAGGGACATTTTTAAAAACCATTGTGTAGAGTCTTTTGACAGCAACAACTACCTAAATATCAGATTAATAATTACATTCTGACAAGTTTGCCATAGTGGCCAGGAATCACAAGAGGTGATTCAGTTTCTTATAGGAAAAAAAAATAAAATGAGAGGATGATTTTATACTAGTTGTTTTCAAATAAAACACAAAACCAATGACAACAGAAAAGTAGAACCCAAAACAAAACACAACAAAACAGAAATTGCTGAAAGTGTGATTCCAGGTCATTTGCTGACTATTTCATGGACTTGTCATTGTGGAGTAAAATACAACACTGTTGGATATCTGTGACCTCAGATAACCTTAAACACTAAATATTCTGTATATTAAAATAAGAAAATACAGTCCACATGGATTTTGTAAGGATGAAATAAAAAGTATACAAAGACATCTTTACCCAGGTAACTGGCATGTAACAGATAGTATACAATATTGACCTTGGTGAATGTAACATAAAGTTAACATGTGTATTGCAAACTGAAAGCTTTGATATTTTAACAATTTGGTGTTTTTAGTAAATTTTTGCATTTGGAGAGGCAGAGAGAAACTAGACTTACGCATGATTTTATGCAAACTAGCTCTGATGACCATTGACACTATATTGTGAGAGCTGGGACTGCCTCAGGCAAACATAAAACGTGTAATATGCAGTTGGCGAGAGCTTCCAATGAGTAGATGGCACATGGTTGTTTGTTTGTTTGTTTGTTTGCCTAGGGGTGTGACCCCATAAGACTTTCCTCTTCCACATTAGTTTATCTGTTGGGACAGTCATTGTTCACGTCTTATTTAGGCAGTTGTGTTGTTGAAGTATCCTGTGTGTAGCTTCCCTGCTGTCTGTAAGAGACACAGTCTTTCAGCAGACTTCTTGCTTCTGAGTCCTATGACTTTTCCACATTTTTGGTCCTTTTTTCAGGATGTTTGCTGAATCTCAGGAGCATGTATTGTATTGTAGATGTATCTGCATGTGTTCCGATAATCTATTGATCTCTGCATTGTGACCAGTTGTTTTGTGTAATGCTTCAGAGAGGTGATTCTCAGATGTGAAATGAAAGCTATATTTGTGTGTGGGCCTAAGGATAAGGTTCAGAACACAGTTATTGTAGTCAAATTTTTCCCTAATTGATTAGATAATAAAGAGGATAAGAGACCAATCGCTGGGCAAGAAGTCAGGACTTCTGGGTTGGGAAGAGGAAAAGGAAACACAGGAGAAATAGTCCATTTGCATTGTGAGAGCAAAGGAGGCAGACAAAATATTAGAAGCCGGAGGCTGTCAGTTCGAGTGGTGGATCCACCAGGATCGTCCTCTCCAGGATTTATAGCATAGATTAGTTTATAAAATTAAGATAGTGTGTTCTGTTCCCAGCATTTGTGTTATCTGTGATTCTAAACTAGGACTGTGTGGTGCTTTTCTTCATGCAGCGATTCAACTAGGTTCCAGAGAAAGGTAAAGGCGGCAGAGTGTGGGTGCGTAAATATTTACCAGCCTCCGGTATTAGGAAGCACAGGACAGGTGTGGCAGCAACGATCCATGGAAACTTAGCGAGCCTGGTGGAGTGAGCGAATTTAGAGCTTCAGAGAGGCAGACTCAGCCTGGGTGAGACAGGCCCTGGCTAAAAGAAATAATGTGGTCTTGGTCTGTCAGCTGGGCTGAAAACAGATTGAAGCCGCTGGCTAGTGCCTAACCAGCGATAGCATAGATTTTCTTTTTAAATATTTCATGCTACAGTTATAAATTTTGCTTGTCTAGTAAAATCTGTGAGATCACCACATTACCAGCACCACACGATAATTTTCCCAAAGCTGAGAGTGTCTTGCGTCCAATTAGACATCCATTCGTTGTGATCAACTTCTCATTTGCCACTATTGCACTTTGGAATATCCTAGCTTACTAGTCATTAATGGGCTTCATGGACCTCAAACCTGTCAAGGACTATTGTTTGCTTTCTTCCATTTGCTTTCCCAGTACCTTCTAGTCCCATGAAAACTAGACCACTAGAAGGAAGTTTTCGGGTTAGATCCACCTGTACGCAGAATTGTGTCAGAAGAGTGTGGTGTCTTCTGCAATAAGGTCATAACTTCCACCTCTGAGAGGCACTAAGGGAAATACCAATAGCTTATGCAATCTGTAGAGTAACTCAGATCACCCTGACCAACAACTCTTGAGTTTTCTCATGCCTGACGCATGTTTTTTCTCCAATATTATGTTTTTTGTGAAGAATATTTTCAACCTAAGTTATTACATGGGAATACTTTGCTACCATTAGTGATTTTCTCTCTCTCTGACTCTCTCTCTGAAGTATATATGCACTCGGTGGTACTGATCTGCGCACCTACCTGCACATATGTGTGTGGAGTCCAGAAATGGATATCAGTTCTCCTCTTGTCTAATTCATATTTTCTCAAGACAGAATCTCTCATTGTTCCTGGAGATAATCTTTTAGTCACTAAATCCCAGGGAAGCACCTGTCTCTGTTCCTCCTCTGCCACAAAGTGGCTAAAGTTACATGTTTGCCTGTGATCATGCCTGGGTTTTTGTGGGTGATTTGTAGATATGAATTTGGGTTTACACCCTGTGCAGCAAGTACTCTCACAAACTAGGCCATTTCTTCTATTTCTTTTAAATTTATTTTTACTAAAACACAAATTGTACTATGTAGTGTTATTATGGATTTTTAAAAATCTTTTTGTTATTCCTTTTTTGTCCTTGTCTTCAACTTCCTCCTAACGTGGAACATCCCTCTCTAGAATCCTTCTTTTCACTTTTGTTAAATCCTTTTGTTTTCTTTTGGATTCAATTTCCTCATTATCTTTTCTACTCTGTCATTATTTGGTTTAATAGATAATATCCACTCTTCTATACCTGACTTACATACACACAAACATTGAAAGTTGGGATCTGCCTATAAGGGAGGACATTTGATTTCTTTCTTTTTGTGTCTAAGTTATGTCACTTAAAACAATTCTTTACAGATTCCTCCATTTTTGTGCAAATATCATTTTATTTTATTTTATTTTATTTTATTTTATTTATTAAATTCTTTTCCTTTGCTCTATCCCCTGTGGCTGTTTTTCCAGAGAAGGATGCTTGGAGAGCAAGCAATATTGTAAGATGTGGAGAGCTGCTGCTTAGGTTTAGGTCTTAGGTTCAGGAGCTCTGACAGTCATATGAGGATATTTGGACCATGGCAAAAGTTAAAGTTTTGGGGTGATGGGGAAGAAACACATGTGTGATTGAGCACTTTGTCTATGACATCTGGATTGTATTTATATATATATATATATATATATATATATATATATATATATTAATGTTCATATTTTTTATAAAGTATAATCATAGTTAATATTTTGTAGATTGTTTTAACCTTTCTATGACATTGATCACAGCCATCTTCCCTGCAGTTCTTCCTAGAATTAAACTTTGCTGCAATCCTTCCTAAGGAATTGAAAGAATATATGTATTTTACGTCTGACTTTACATTAGAAAAGACTTACAGTGGAAATATATGTCATGATTTAGAGCCAAATGAAACCTTCAAGAATTATAGATGCTTTCATCTTAGGATAACATTTGCTGTTTGCTAGGAATGGATGTCAGCCATAAAAAAATAGATGGTGGCTTCTTATTTACTGTTTTTATTTGTTATAGCAAATCTATCTGTCAGGAGAATTTGACAATACGATGAGTATACTTGATTTAATTCAAACAGGAAGAACAGAAAGACTCTTCAGTGATTGGACAGCAGCTTGGTGGATGAGAAAAATATAGGTTAATAAAGAAATCCAAATAAATCATAAATCCAGAAAGCTGATGGAAGAAAAGAAAATGTCACTATTTCCCATGGCTATCAGATAGTGACATACATTTCAGAAAGCCTCCAGCTTTAAATAAACACCACTAATGAACTTGAGTTTTATAGATTATAAATTATTTGAAAGCATGACTTCTTTCTAGAATTCCATGAAGGCAATTTCTAGTATAGAGTGTCTTTATTAATTTGTCAAAAAGTTTTTTGTATGTGTGCACATGCATGTGTATGTATATAAGTATGTATACATGTCAAGTGTGTGTGTGTTGGGGGGTGGGTGCATATTTGTGTACATGTAGTAGCCTGGTGTATACAGCAGTGAACAAATTATCTTTTATCAAACAATCAATATGGTACTTGTGGGGAGCCTACAGAAGGCGGCTATCATCCTTGCAGCCATCGTGAGCCATATACTCTGATAAGAGACTTGATTACATTAGCCTACAACAGCTGAGCACACTCTGATAACATGTTGTTTTAGATACCCAGGATCTTCCCTTAGGTGTGTGAGACTTAAAGGTGTGATTTAGAGCTGAGACTTAAGGGCGTGACTTAGAGATAGATTTAGAGACAAGGCCTAAGGGCATGACTTAAGGGAGTGACTTAGAGGCATGGCTTAGAAGTGAGACCTATAAAAGTCAGGAGGCAGACAGAAGAGAGATCAGAGGACCAGACAACAGATTACTTGACACAGTACAACTTGGAATAAGAATTAGGCATTAGAGTACAGTACAACTTGGAACAGAGAATTAGGTATTAGGCACTTGGCACTTGGAGGAAGAACTTGGGATTAGACATTAGGCACTTAGCACTTAGAAGAAGAAACTTGGAACTTGGACGGCACTAGGGACTAGGAACTAGGGACTAGGAACTCAAGACTTGGGACTCGGAGAAAAGAAGAGAGGCTGAAGAATAAACTGGATTGAATCACACTCTGTTTGGTCTCCATTCCTCAAGTCTGTCCTCACTCTCTCTCTTGCTGAACCCCGACCAGTGAGTGGACCAGAGCAGCGTGGGGCAGCTCGGGCTGCAACAGGTCCTGACATTTCAGGTTGTCCTCTAACCACAGGCTCACATGACATTTGCATATCTGAACACATATTAATAAAAACAGAAACCCAAACACATACATAGTAACAAATTACATGTATATATATGCACATCAACAGATTATATATACACACACTCTAATGCTTCACACACATGGAATATATATATATATAGTCATGCACACACCTACAAACACACATAAAATGCAAACACATATGAACACACAAATATACATTACACATGGACATGCACAAACACACAGGCACACACACACACACACACACACACACACACACACATCTTCATGAGATTCACAATTTTTCCAAGAGTGGCCCTCTAGGGAACTGTAGTCCCACAGTCTGAATTCTTGTAGGTTTTCTTTTTGACTTTCTCTGATGCAGCATCCTGGATAAACATACAGTGGAAGGGCTTCATGACTGATTTGTAACAAGGAAGAAACATACAGACTGGGTTGGAGATGGTCTACATTTATAGGGAGCTTATTTTTACCTATAGTACAGTAGAAAATTAATGAAGCAGACCTGGCAAAGGCCACAGTAATAAAATATTACCCTTTAAGCTTTTAATTAGGTATTGTTCTTGTCTGTTTTCTCTTGTGATAAACACCGTGAAAAGAGCAACTTGAGTATGAAAAAGTTTGTTTCCTATTACACTTGCAGGTCATAAGTCATCACTGAGAAGAGTCAGGGTAAGACTCAAGTAGGAACTAAAACAAAAAACCTAAAGGAATGGTGCTTGTTAGCCTGTGCCCCAGTGCATATTTAACTACCAGGGATTACCTGGATAGAGATGGCAACATTCACTTTAGTCCTGACCTTTATATAACAATTAGTAGTCAAAGAACTCCCAAAGACATGCTCACAGACAAATCTGATGAGGGCAATTCCTTCACTGAATTCTGCACTTCCCAATATGTCAAGTTGATAGCAAAGTTTAGCTCTCATATGTGTATCAATTGTCAAATTAAGAAACATGCACATCACTAACAAACCTTAACCTTTCCCTGTCTCCAAGACTGCATGTTAATATTAGGCTATAAAATAGAGCCCAACTTTCGAGTCCAACAGCCTTTAAAATTTTAAAACGTTTAAAGTTTGTTGTCTCTTTCAAAGTCCAATTGTGTGTTGTTGAAAAAGAAAAAACTGTTTTGAATATTTTATTATTTTAAAAGGGAAAATGCATGGCAATAGAAAAAAGGAGCCACTCTGAGGAAAAAATACAAAATCTAGCCACGTAAACATTTCAAATGATATGTAGGATTCACTCATGATAATTTTGACATCTAAAAGGATTGAGCAAACCCTTTTCTCTGGTTCTTGTATGTTATAATTCTGAGGGTCAGCCTCTGTCCAATGTCATCTTAATGGTTATTCTCTCTTACAAATCACAGTTGATTCTTCAGATGAATACAAGCACCATGCATGATTCCAATGAAGTACAAAAGAGTACAGTCCTATAGACTCTTAATTCAAATAAGAATGCACTTAATATTTTTTTCAGACTCTCAAACTACCATGTGAGTCATCATAAGACATGCCAACATCTTCCATGTTGATCTTTCAGAATTCATTTTTTTAAATTTTTATTGGACATTTCATTTATTTACATTTCAACTGTTATCTCCTTTTCCTGTTTCTCCTCCACAACCCCCTTATCCCATCCCCCTCCCCATGAGGATGCTCCCTCACACACCCACCAACTCCCAGCTCACCACCCTAGCACTCTTGTTTATTGGGGATTCGAGCCTTTAAAAGACCTTCCATTGATGCCAGATAAGGCCATCCTCTGCTAAACATGCAGCTGGAGACATGGGTCCCTTCACGTGTGTTCTTTGGTTGGTGGTTTAGTCCCTCAGAGCTCTGGCAGTTCTGCTTGGTTGATATCATTGTTCTTCTTATGTGATTGCAAACCCCTTCAGCTCTTCCAGTCCTTGTCTGAGCTCCTCTGTTAAGGACTCTGTGCTCAGTTCGATGGTTAGCTGCAGTCGTCTGCATCTGTATTTGTCAGGTTCTGGCAGAGCCTCTCAGGGGACAGCTATCTCAGGCTCTTGTCAGAAAGCACTTCTTGACATAAACAATAACTGGGTTTGGTGTCTGCATATGGGATAGATCTCCAGGTGGGGCAGTCTCTGAATGGCTTTTCCTTCAGTCTCTGCTCTACTCTTTGTTCCCATATTTTTTTAGACAGGAGCATTTCTATGTTTAAATTTTGGAGATGATTGGGTGGCCCTTGCCTAACATCAGGATATGGTCTCTGCAGCTTCGCTTTCCCGTTTGTTGGGTATTTCAGCTAAGCTTCCACAACAGCAGGACATTACACTTTTGGAACTCACTGGCTTTTCTAGATCAATATTTCAAATAATTTTACCATCTTCTCTCAAAACAATGTGTCCAGGTCTCTCATGATAGTATTCCATTTTCTTATATCAGTTTTTTCTCATAATTTGCTTTCTGTTGCTGTTTAAACACCTTAGAAAAGGCTATTTGGAGAGAAAAAAATGCATCTTATTTTATATTATCAGACCACTATGTATCACTGTGGAAAGTCAAGGCAGGACTTCACAGAAGAATGCTACTTATGGTTTGCTTCCATACTCATGTTTAGCTACTTTGTCTTTTAAATAATTTTTTATTTTGAATTAATATTCAATTTTCTTTTAGATTATCAAAGAAGTGTATGTCTGTTTATTTACTTGTTGGAATCCTTGTCCTTTCTTAACATGGTGAGCATTCTTTCCTGCTAAGTCATCTCTTCAACCCACAGCTAATTTTCTTATACACCTAAGCCAACCTGCCTTTGAATGGTACTGCCCACTATGGGTTTGTCTTTTATACATCACTTAATTTTCTGGTTTTAGTTATTTGCCAGCTGACACAGCTCTAGTTATCTTGGAAAATGAGCTCAATTGAGGCAATGCCTCCATTATATTTTCTGTAGGCAAGTCTGTAAAGGCATATTCTTGATTAAAGATTAATGTGAGGGCACCCAACATGTAGGCATCCCTGAAAAGGTGGTGCTGTGTGCTATAAGAAAACATATTGAACAAACTATGAGAAATAAGACAGTAAGAAATATTTCTCAATGGCCTCTTCTTCAGTTCCTGCTTCCAGGTTCCTGCCTTGAGTTGCTTGGTTAACTTCCCTGTATGGTGGAATATAAATTGTGAGCTGAAATAAACTCTTACCTCTCCATGTTGCTTTTGGTCATAGTATTTTATCACAGTAGTGGAGGAATAAACTAAGATGGTTAGGAATCAAGAAAATACTCCACAGACATGTGGACCAACCAACCTGATAAAAACAGTTCTTCACTAAGGTTCTCTATTTTCGAGTTTGTCAAATTCATAATCAAGATTTGCCATGACAAATACTCTGCTATACAACAGGGCATAGTGTATTTCTTAATTTTCATTTGAGTCTTTCTGTGTATGAATGTGTGTATGAGTGTATGTTTGTGTGCCCACATGCCTGTCAACAACCTCAATTTAATTCTGCTGGAACTGTTCTAGTATTTGAGACAGGGTTGCTCACTCTGCTGAAGCTCACCAACTGGGTTAAGTTAGCTGGACTGGAAGTTACTAAATCTAATCTCTAGTTTTTCCTCTCCAGTTCTGATATTACAGGTTTGCCATCATGTTTTGGTATTTGGTTTTTTGTTTGTTTGTTTGTTTACATCAGTTTTGCAGACTGAACTCAGGTCAATATGATTACAATACAAACACCAAATAAACTGTCTCCACATCCCAAATATTTCTTTTTTTCTGATATAACTTTTAAAGTTAATCTTTACTTTATTCATTAATATACTAATGACTAGGTTTTGTTCAACCATCCAGTATAGCGAGTGAAATAAAATTCAGTACAAAACTGCAGATTTAGGATCCAGTATACAGAATAGTAATTTAATAGATGACTGAATTCAAAGAATATAAAGAAATGATTTCAGTTGCAGCAGTTCACCTTGCTCCAGAATTTAAACACTTCAGTCTTCTTAGAAGCCAATGTGCAGATTGTCTGTAAGCCTGTCTTTTGTAAGATGGTAACAAACCTTAAGAGAATCAGGGCTATGACCTGTGAAGTATTAATGATCATAACTTGGGCCAGAGAGATGGCAAAGTGAATGAAATAACTTGATGTGTGAGAGCCCACTAACCAGAGTTTGGATTTCTAGCTCTACTGTAAACAACTGGGCAAGCTATGGGGAGCGGACTTAGACAGACACCAGGGACATGTTAGCCAGACAGCCTAGCCAGGTAAAAGTGCAAGTTCTTTGTTGCTTAACAATAGAGGAATATGCCAAATGTCCTCTGGCCTTGCATGTAGGCATCTGTATCTACACATTTACTTTCATACCAACATATGAACACATACAAGCATATAAACACACATAAACACACACACACATACACACACACACACACACACACACACACACACACACACACACACGCATGCACGCATGCAAGCACACATGCACATACTTTCAGTACCAAAACCTGAGAGCATTAATATGAAGCCATTTTAGTTTCTATTAATTATTTATAACAATTTGAAGGGCGATTATTTTTTAATTTTTTCTTAGACTGAATTCTCATTTAAAAAGGAGTAGAAACAATTATTTAAACTGCTACAGAAATACTGTACAGTTGTGGGTACCTACATCCAGTGTATAATGATAAGCTTCTTATTTCTCACAACATGGGGGAAGGAAGATTCTTGCCCAGTTACTAGGACATTGTGAGCGTTGTGTAAATGTGTGCTGAGTGAACACTGTAGCTATTTTCATGTTTAATCTCAGTGACATTAGCGTTGCTTATTTGTTATTAATCAGCATTTATTAGTGTTCTTTCAGTAGGCTTTATATAATGCACCACATTGCTTTTGAATTAAATGTACATTGATTAAGGCAAAATGTCACCTTTCTGCTTTGAACTCAATTTTCCACAGTCATTAAACATTAAAATTTTTAAAATCAAGCAATTAACATTAATTTAAAACAGCTTTTATTTGACCTTCAGGTGATTCTGGAGCTACTGAGTCAAAATTTAGGCCTTGGAATCCAACAAAGATGTTATCTCTAGGCTACAAGGACCTGCCTACTTCTGTTGCCATGGTAACCACAACACTCCCTGCACATGCCTCACCTGCATCACCTGTGTTCATCACCTCCTGTGTCACCAACATCAAGACTAGATATAAAGGCCAGGATTCCAACCCATCTCCCTCTCTTTCCTCTTCCTTTATTCTTGCCCCCTTTCAATAAGAGGCCTTTTTCATTGGAACTGTGCTGGCTTGGTGTCATCTGTCCAGGAAATATGTTGTTTTCAACTAACATTTGGTGCTGAGACCTGGGAATACTTCCTTGTGACCAACCTAGGCAGGTCCGTGGCTCTTCCAACTCTTCTACCTGCGCTTTTGCAGCCACCTCTTCCACTGCCACTGCTGTGGGGCACATAGAACTAAACCACTTGGACTGGTCTCTTTCATGTGGGTTAAGCCCCATAGGCCAAACCTCATCTGGACACATCCACCAGCTGCACAGTCTCATTTTTCCTGCCACCAGATTGCCAAAACCTTTGCACAAGCATCTGTGGATTGATATGTTTTATTTATTTTTTATTTTTTATTTTTTTGTCCTAGTTGGCAGACAGGCCTCTTCTCCCAGAGAAGTTTGACCACTCTCTACAGGCTTAGGTGTTAACCTTTCCACCCTAGCTGACACCCGAATTTAGGATTTCAACCCTTAGGTGACTTCTCTTTCTCAGACGCAATTTTTGTGACCCCTCTTTCTTTGGCCATCCCTGAGCATGCCTTATCTTGTCTGTTCTTGGAAGCATTTTTCTCATGTTACCGTAAAAATGTGCTGAGCTTAGGTAAACCACTTTTTCCTACTAACCTGAGACTCATTAGCCTCTAGCATCTGTGTGAGCACCTGTATTTCTAGACTGACTGCTTATATTTATTAGTTATTGAAGTTTTACTTGGAACACCTATATGAATAGTTAAATAGCATATCTCTGCCACCCAATGTTCCTCTTGTCATCTTCAGCTCTATCTCCAGGTTTCCCTCTGGAATGTCTCATGGAAAATCTCAAATCTCTAAAACTCCTACCTCATTTGAATGTATCAAAGTCTGTACATATCTGCAATAAGGTCTGAGTTCAGTACTCATTATACAGAAGTTCCAAATGGCCACTTATTAGCACATTTGATCCTATTATTTTAAGGGATCTTCATACATACTGCCAGAAGTCCAGTAAATGGAAAGACGACCCTTATGTCCAAGCTTTTACCTATCTTCTCTCCAAATCCTCTCTTTTCCTTTCTTGTCCCCCAATTCTACTTTTTTTTTAGCTATGAAACCTCTATCAGATGACACTATAATTCTCGATCCAGCTAATGAACCACCCACTTTCTGCCACAGACTTATTTCTATAACCTCTTCTAAAATCCCAGCCTCCTTAGCTTTCTCTCATCACCAGACTTCCATAGAGCCTCTTTTCTCAATCTTTCCAGACTCCTCCCTCCTCCTGTGCCTGTTGCAGGCTGCTGTAATTGTCCTGCACAGTCACCTACTTTTAACCTTCCTACCACTAACTCTCAGTTTATGGCTAAACCCTTCCAAGTTCTTCTCCCTGCACCCAACCTATCCCAGCATCAGTTTATCCTTCATGAGAAGCTGCTGGGGTAGATGATGTAAACAGAGCATATGTTTCTTTCTTATTAAGTGAACTTCCTCAAATAGAAAACAGACTGGGACACTATACCTCTAACACTTCTGATTTATTAAAGAAGTTCAGTATAATACTCCATCTTATTGCTTCACATTCCATAGTGTACACATGATTCTCGGTAATAATTTACTTCCTGACAAATTCAGCTGAGTTTGGGAACAGGCAACAATACACGTAGATCATCATATAGATCCAGCATATCCAGTTGGGTCTGATATGGTACCTGATCAGGATCCTCAATGGAATTATAATTCCCCAGGGGTTATTTTAGCCGGTGATTGATCCATAACTCGCCTCCTGGCTGGTCTTTGTAGGCAGCCCTAAAACGAGAAAATTTTGAAAAACTACAAGAAGTCATCCAAGACAAACAAGAAAACCTGTCTCAAATTTTAAAGTGCCTTACAAAGGCCATATTACAATATGCTAATTTTAGACCCTGAAAACCCAGAAGGTAAGCAACTCCTGATGACCTTTTCGTAGAGCTACCTCAACCTTTAAGACTAACTTAGATGTTTAGAGATGGGAACCCTAACTCCACAGACACAAATCTTGGTGCTGGAATTCAAAGTGTACCATCAGATAGAAAAAAAGGCCCACAGACAAAAGTAGTGTATGGTATCAAAGGCTGCGCGACAGCCCCAGCCACTGATTGATATTCCTGGTCTTCTAAGGCTCAGAGAAGACCAGGTTCCTACTACAAATGAGGCCAACAAGGTCATTGGGCAAGGGCTTCCCCTAACACCTGCAAACCAAAAAGGCCATTATCTAGGTGATTTAAGGAGGAACATTGGTCTGTCGATTGCCATTGTGCCTTTCAGCACAGAGAGATGACACTCCCAGGTAAAGCCTCCAACTGATATCCTAGTCTTGGCTATAAATGATTGTAGAGGACTGAGCTCCCTTGACCAACCACATTTGCCACCATTGTGGTATCTGGACATCCCATTTCATTTCTCTTGGACACTGCAGCCACTTATTCAGTCCTAACAGGGTTTTGGGGACCCACCTTGTCTTCTAATTTCATATTTTCTGGGTAGGAAGATGACCTTACATTCCTTGCCAAACCCAACAACTTAGTTACATTTTAGGGGTTCTTCTTTCACACATTCAATACCATTTTTGGTAGTGCCAATGTGCCCTGCTCCTTTATTGGAAAGGGATCTTCTAGCTATGTTGGGAGTCTCTATTTATTTCGCTTTCCCTATTCACCTAAATACAAGCTTACCAGCAGCTCCTCTCCTCTTCCTTCAAGCCACTGAACTTATTAACTCTAACGTGCTATTTCCTTTGCCAGCTTCCCAGCTATCCTGAGTCTAGGAGATTCAGAACCCCTTTGTTGCTATGTATGATTCTATTGTCATCCAATTACTGGAACCTACCAGATAAAAGATGATTGTAAAAAATGGCCAGACAAGTATGGTCTTGTCACATAAATGTTTGCTAGGATCATGGACCATTCACTTCTTTTAACAAGATCTCCTTCTTCTATAGACAAGACACATGGACATACAAGTCAGAAACAGGAGTTGTTGGTAAGCTCTACCATAAAAACTAAGCCAGGTCTCAAGTAAGTACTCTTCACATCCAGAGAAAATATGTCTCAATTGTCCAACTTCTAGATATCAGAAAAATAGAAGAAGTAATCAAACACTACTCCAAGGTCCTTACTTCGTTGACATCCCTCCTCAGAAATATCACTAACCTATCATTTCTCCTTTTGCTTCAGAGTCTGATCTCTTCCTACCAACTTTTAAATATCACCTGACCTGGTCACTTTAACGATTGCTGGCTATGTGTCCACCCCTGTAACTAACCCACAATTGCTACATACAGAATCTCCAGTGATGCTGCCAAGAAATCTCACCTCACCTTTTATTAGTTGCCTTGACTCTGACATTGCCATGACCCTATATCTTTTCTCTATCTCTTTTTGGTATGGCAGACTGTTTTAAGACACTGGGACCATGTGCTGTAGGAACACTAAGGTCCCTGAAATAAAACCACACCCTTTTATAGCTCATCTCTGCCACAGTGCCCTGAAGTCCAAAACACATCAATTCTCTGTGCACTAAGGTGTATCATTGTCTACCTGCTAGCTGATCAGGGGTTTGTGCGTTGCTGTCCCTTTTCCCTGAAATAGGAGGAATCAATGGAAAAGAGGTTCTGCCAATCCTGGTTGTAGACATAATACCTGCCCTACATGACAAGAGAGCAGTTCATGTTTTGCCACTCCTGGTTGCTACAGGAATGGCTATAGGTGCTGGTACTGGAAGGGCAGGGCTGACTATTTCCCTAAACCTATATAAAAGATTCTCTTCTCAGCTTGAAAATGGTTTTCAAGAAGGAACTGAAATGATGCTCACCATCCAGAGAGTGATAATTCTTTGGCAGCAGTGGTGCTTCAGAACCAACAGAGACTAGATGTCTTTACAGCAAAAGCGGGTGATCTTTGCCTGTGTCTCCAAGAAGAATACTGTCTCTATGTCAACAAATCTGAGATAATAAGAACTAAATTATATATGTATACAATTATACATTCAAAAATGCAGGCAACAAAGTGAGGCCTCCTATTCCTGGATTTCAAGAACCCTATATGGAAATGGATACTGGCTTTCTTAATTCCTCTTCTCCTCATTTTTCTGGGTTTACTATTTGCTCCCTACATCCTTAACCTTTGTTCCACATTTCTTCAATGACAAATTCAAATAATTTCTAACCAAACAATTAATCAGGTCAGTTTACAGGATTACTAGACACTGTCCACCAAGAAGCCTGATGTGAACAATACAAAAGTGGGCCCTGAGGGTGATGGTCAACTACACCCCAAAATTGATAACACCCTTAGACAGCAGAAAGCAGTTTACGAGATCTGATGCCCTGATTCCCTTTTCACCATTGACTTCTCCATTTCCCCATTTCCTCCTCTTTATGATAAGAAAAAAGGAGATATGTTAGTATCAGAAGCTATTTACAAACAGCAATGATATAATCCCTAGGTGACAAGGACCCCAGTCTTCTGTTGCCATGGCAACCAATGTGCATTCACTTCACATGTCTTACCTGCATCACCTGTGCACATCATGATCTGTGTCACCTACACCATTGCCTGGATAAAAGACTGGGACCCTGGCCCATCTCCCTCTCTTCTTTCATGCTTCTTCCCCTCTTTCAGTAAAGTGCCTCTTTAGTGGAAACTGTGCTTACTTGGTGTAATCTGACGAGGAAATAAGCTGTTTTCAAGTAACAGTTGATACACAGTCAAAGTAAATGGTGATGAGAGAACTGCATGTCAACAACAGAGAAGGAAAATTTTACCTGTATCTTACAGCATATAAACATAAATGTAAAACAGATGAAAACTGAAATAATAGACCTAACTGTGAAACTATTAAGAAGTATCAGGAAATTTTTTGAAAATTTATTCTTTCTAAATCATATTTTTCATCCTTTTATATATACAGTTAGGAAAAGAAAAATGCAGAACAACCAAACTGACAAAAGCCTCTGCACAGTTGATGCACCCCTTGCAGTGGGAGAAATACTCAAAA
Source organism: Rhabdomys pumilio (assembly GCA_030674055.1). Classification (NCBI taxonomy): domain Eukaryota; kingdom Metazoa; phylum Chordata; class Mammalia; order Rodentia; family Muridae; genus Rhabdomys; species Rhabdomys pumilio. Next base: position 3,550,962 of record JANHMN010000009.1, on the reverse strand, counting down.
GTCAGGCATACAATAAAGCCTTCATATCCTAGACATGTTAGAAACTAAATCCAACTGCAAGATGATAATGTATCTACTAAAAATTTGGCAAATGATTTGAAAAATATTAGTAAAAAAAACTCAGTATGTTTAATCACTGTCAAAATACAAGCCAAAATAATAGGGAACTATAAGGATGGCTCAGCAGATACAGAGCATTTGCTGCTCCTCAAGATAACCAGTGTTCAGTTCCCAGCACCTAATCAGAGAAGTTTGCAACTGTTTCTATGCCAAGGTCCAGGAGATACAATGCTTTCTTACAGCCATTGTGTTTTCTCACACTCACACATGAAAAAAAAATTCTCACATGTAGAGATATGTACCTGTACAAAAAATAAAAATAAATTATTAAAAAGAAAGCCATAATGAAATATCACCTTGAAGAAAGTGGAATGGAAATTATCAGCAAGGTGAAAGACTGCCAGTGTTGTAGATTTTAATAAGAGGGAATATTTATTCATTATTGTCATAAGGAGAAATTAGTACTAGCACTTTGAAAAAAGAATATAAATTTCTGAGAAATATTAATATCAGGCTAGGAATATAGCTCAAAGTGAGAAGGCTTATTTAGAATGCAAAATGCCCTGCATTTTTTCTCCTGTACTAACAAAAGTAAAAGTAATGAGAAAGGGAGATGTTGGGATGCGACAGGGATAGAGATAGAAAGATCAATATAACTCAGTATTCTCACATTTGAACACATATCCATAGGATAAGAACTCAGTAAGTGAAAGGAGACGTTTCTCCTCATGTTCATTGTATCACTCATCAAAATAATCAAGATTCAGAGAAAACCTAAATATCCACAAAAAATAAAATGTGGCATTGGTGCATGACAAAATATTGCTCAGCCTCAGAACTGGGAGATTCATATCATTTGTGGCCATGTTGGAAGTCACGATAAAAGTTAGATCTAAAATAGCTAAAAATAAATAAATAAATAAATAAATAAATAAATAAATAAATAAATAGATAGATAACCACATTCTCTTCTTCACACATGGAACCTAACATATTTGACATCAGACAAGTAGACAATAAAACAATGGTTTCTGGTAACCATGGCCACATCAGATTATAAACCTCCTCCACTTTATTTGAAATATAATTCTTGTAACCATAGAAATTTGGCTTTCAGAAATAAAGCAAGTTGTTTCTCTAGACCAATGGTTGTCGATTGGTCTAATGTTGTCACCCTTTATTTCAGTTCCACATGTTATGGTGACCTCCAACTATAATATTATTTTGCTAATAAAAACATAAGTTTACATAAGTATAATTTTGCTACTGTTATAAATTGTAATATAAATATCTGTATTTTCCGCTGGTTTTAGGGAACCCTAAGAAAGAATTGGTTGACCACCAAAGGGGTTGCAAACCACAGATTAAAGGCCACTTCTCTAAATTTGACTTTTTTATTCCCCATAGACCCGGTGCTATGAACTTCCCAACTGCAACAACCCTGAGGAATGGACTTTCCTTCCACACTGACCTCCAGCCATTGGCAGATATGAAAGAGAATCATTAGGCCCACATCTTTCTTTAAGTTACCACTCTTTGGTTACTTTCAGCAGTAGCCAACCACAGCCTAACTATGAAACGCTCCACAAATTTTGCCCTGTAAGTTCCCCAACCTTCAAGCAGATGGCAGGCTTTGATTTTTATACCAGACATCACCTCCATAGGCTTTTCTCCTGGATAAAATCATGCCACCTTGACTGCTTTTATTTTCTGTCTGCCTTGAAGTTACCCAGGGCTGAACAAGAAAGCGAAGGATGGGCAGTTATTGGTCAAATTACAATGTCTCATATTATTGTATTTGTAACTGAGAAGTAGTCATGTACCAGGCATATGCTACAAATTAATAAGAAGATAAATTTAAAGTGACTCATCAGAAAAAAAAAGGTAAATGGATGAATGCTAATTACTTAGACTTAATCATGTCACCTAGTGTGAACTTAAGAGAATATCACATCATACACCACTGATACACATCATTATGTCACGAAAATCCAAAAACCTCATCAATAATTTATGAAAAGATAGAGCAAATAACAATTATCAAAAAGCAATCCAGTAACCCTTTCTAAATACAACTTTTTCCCAGCCGAGACTTGCTAGTGATAAGTCAGTAGTGAATTTAGGATATTGCTCACTGGTGTATGCCATTCATTCTTTACTGCAACTATAAAAATGGATGAAGATAACTTTGTTTCAAGAACAGCAGGAGATCAGAAAATCCACCATGGGATGATGAGGTACTTTATTATAAGTACACACTATCTCATGTTCAATGAGGAACTCTTCTGGTATACTAAAAATAAATTATATAGACATAAGCATCCATCCAAAAGATGAGTGGTTTTTCTAGGATACAACTATGCAACACAAAACTTCATTCTGAGTAATTTTTTTGGTGGGGGGCTTATTATATTATTTAAATATAAAAAATAATTTTAAAAAATTCCTTCTTGGCTGTGTTCCTAAAATCTATGTGAGGCCCACATAAAACAATCTGCCTATAACTGAGTGCCCACTATACATTTACACATTCAGTACAGTAATGAAAGGATTACAAGGTTGAGATAGACAGTAGGTTTCATTTTCTTCTCAGGAGGAAATATTTCAGAAATTCACTTGCTGTCAAGTCTAAAAGAACACTTTACATCCATTTTATTGAGTAACTAACTACAGGGGAAACCAATTATTTGTCATAACCTATTTTAAGCTTGTCCTATAGCTAAGTATTATCTTCATGGGGAAAATTTAGTTGACATTTCTGAAACATATTTAAGTAGAAATTAATGATCTACATTGTGGTGAGAGTAAAATATTATAAACTAGGTTTCTCCCCTTTAACTCTTTGAGAAATAGAATCAGATTAATAGGACTAAGGAGATGGCTCAGTGGGTAAAAAGTGCTTAGCACATAAATCTTATGAGGTGAGTTCTCCAGTGTCCAAATAAAATGCTAGATGTGGCCATCAACATCTGAAATCTCAGTACTTCTACTATGAGGTGGAAGGTAGAGACTGGAGCATCCCTGGAATCTCATAGCTAGCTATCCTGGAGTATGATGCACAGAGGCAAGAACAAGATTCAAATTCAACAAGATGGAAGGTAAGAACTGAATCTTGAGAAAGATTTCCTCAGATTTCTGCTTCACTCAAATGTTCTGTTAGATACCCTAGTTCTTTTCCCCATAATATGGGAATTAACTGTTCATTACTTACACAACAACAAGCATTCAGATTCCAGAGCCTAACATACCTGAGCATTAACACTGGATATCTAGAGATCTTGAAGGATTTCCCCAAGTCCTGCCCATATTCCTGGCCATGTTCATGAAACTAGAGGTGAGAACTAGGTGGAATGAATGCAGACTTCAGTCATCTTGTCTAAGGGAATCTTTTCACCAAACCTTAGTCCTGATCACTGGCATCTGAAATGTTATCATTGGACCCACTGGGGCACACCTGTTGTCTACTCAGTCATTGCATCTGTATCTACTACCGAATGCATCATATTATCCTAAAATTTGACACATGGCCAGCAATTATTCCATTCTTGTTTGCCCTTCAGCATGGAAACCAGGCTTTACCTTACCCTGACAAACCTTCCTTGAGTACCCTAACAAGCAAGTAATTTTGATTTATGTTCTGATAGCTCCCAGAATTTTTTAAACTGGTGCAGCTACATCTGTGTCTACTATCTAATGCATCATGTTTTCCTAAAATCCTCACACGTGGCCATCAATTATTCCATTTGAGTTTGCCCTTCAGGATTGAAGGCAGGCTTTACCTTACCTTTTAAAATTATCCTTGAACACCCAACAAGCAAGTATTTTTGATCTATCCTCTGTTAGCTCACAGTATTTTTTAAACTAGTGCAGGTGTATTCCTCATCTTATTTTATTTGCTGGTTTATCTTTGAGCCTCTTAATCTTGTCTTTCAATCATTCTTGTAGCCATGAAAGTTCCTGCATCTTGAACAATATTTGCCAATGGAGGTTTAAAGAGAAACAAATAAGAAGGACTAAAGAGAAAATGTAAAGGCTGGGAGTTATGTATGTAACAATGTGAAAAATATTTCTGAAGTTGTATTTAACATTTTCAAGTGGTAATCTTTTTTTTTTATTTTACTATGTCAAAACCACATAGTTTTATTGCTATAATTTGTGATGGGTTCTTCTATATCCATACTGAATTTTTATAAACTTTAGTCACTCCATGTCTTTCTCTGTTTCTCTTGTTGACTGCTTTCTGGTAAACCATGCTGAGGATTTTTTATCAATAATTTAAAAAATACTGTATTTTATCAACTGGTTTAAAAATACTGTACTTTATCTCTTTCTCTTTTATGTTCTGTCTTTGTGATTCTTCTTTAATGACACCAACTTTAGCTCTAGGTTTGACCACATGCCATGTGAATTCTGCCAATGTATGTGTATATATGTGATCAGATTTATATGTGTAAATACCAAAGTTCACCCTTGGATAATTTTCCTAGATGTGTCTACCTTGTATTTTTGAGACCAAATCTATCAATACTTTTGGAATTACTGTATAACCTGCCTGGTCCATGAGGTCCTATTGTGCCAGGACTATAGACATGTGGCTGAATTCTCAACTTTTTAATGTGGGTCTGAAATTAGAACTCAATATTTTTCTCCTTGCAAAGAAAGTATATTACTCATTGAAATGTTTACTCAACCCATTAAATGTAATATTGAATCATGAAAAACAGATTGAGTGAGGTCAAAATATATCTTCTTTTATATTGACTCTTAAGTAAATAATTCATTCAATCTCTGATAGATGAATTTTTTCATACATCTGTAAAACAACTATCTATTAATCATCTGCTTTGTGTCAATTTCAGCTTAGAGAATGCAAGTTGACCAAAACAGAATATCTATGTTCTCATGACACCAGCAATAATTGGCTTGTGAGAGGAGAGATAAAAGCACAAATTAGACTAATAAATGAGACAAATATTTCAAATGGTGATTAAACACCATGTATGTTGTAAATTGTGATAAGCAGTGAAGAGAACATGGAGCTGTACTTACTGTATGCATGAGAAATTTGAATGTCATATGGTTGAAAAAAAAACATGAATGGATAACATTAAAGCTAAACCTACCTGAAAAAAAATGTATCAGCTAATAAAACATGGGGAAGTTTTGCTTAACATTGTCAACAGACCTAGAAACATCTATGAGGCAAATCTTTGAAAATGTCTGTGACAGGGTTTCTACACTGGGTTACTTGACATGAGAAAAACCATCTTGTGAGCAGTACCATTTTATGGTTTGGCATTCTGAACTAAACAAAAGCAGACAGTAAGTGGAGTTGCAGCTTCCATCACTCTCTGCTTCATGATTGTGAATGCCATACGTGTATCTGCCTTGCACTCCTGTTGTCATGACATACATAAAGTAAAACATATATGTAATGAGTAAGATACCTAAAAAATGTAGTAAGCAGGCATATTTAGGGAAAAGGAGAAATTCAAAGTGGTAGGGTACTAACTCGTTCTTAACTCAAAGAGGAACTTGATATTTTGGTAAAGAGGTTGGTTCCATTCTAATTGTAAAACAATAAGGGTTTACTTGGAGAATCCCAAAAGGAAGGGGCAGGACCTGACTTATAGCATATTAACTTTAGTGAGGAAATTGGAAGATGAGGCTGGGACGGCAGAGACCAGATATCAAGTGACTGCCACAGTGGGGGTGTTGGATAACAGTGCTGACAACAGAAGAGGAAAGAAGAATGTTGATTTCACAATTTATATTTGCAGAGTGATTGGTTCTAGTAGGAAATTGTGTCTTGAGAATATCATAGGTATTAGGAGAGGACACATTCACAAACAATACAATAGAAAGTGATAAAGTATCTTTGTGGATATTTATAAGACAGAGGAGAAGAATGTAGCAATTAGGAAGATATCAGAATCAGGTATATAAAATTTGAAATTATTGGTTGCCCTAGTTAACTTGACTCTGAACTTGACACAGCTTATTATCATTTGAGAGTCTCAGTTGAGGGTTGCTCAGGTCAGATTATAATGTAGATATATTGTGGGTGATTGCATTAATTGCTAACTAATGTAGGAGGGCTTGTGATATTATGTGACATATGATCCATGGACAAATGACATTTTTTGTATAAGAAATCTTGCTAAGAATGAACTTATGTGTAAGTCAGTAACAGCACATATCCATGATATTTTCATTAAGGCCTTGCCTTTATTTCTCTTAGTGATGGAGTGCTAGCTGTGGGATATGAGCCACATAGACTCTTTCTCTTCATTTCCTAAGTTACTTTGGGAATGTCTGATCACAGAATAAAGGCATACTAAAAAAACTACTATTTATTATATCTAATGGAAGAATTTTTCAAATGAGATTTTTTTTTTTTACATATTACATTACTTGTGTTAAAGAAAAATTTTGTCCAGGAAAATAAGGTACTTCATACAAGGTAGATGATATGTTAAGCCACAGAAATCTGGCTTCATAGGGGAAAATAATTATAACGAATATTATCCAGGAACCTAACTATTAGGCTAGAACAAGGAAGTAAGCTTCAGACATGAAAATAAATTTTGGCTAGGACAGGGAAGTTGACTCATATAATTTGGTCATCCTGATAAGCCCTTAGAAACAGTGATCATTGGAGTGTTCATGGGATTTTGTGCATTGCCTTGCTTGTTCTTTGACTATTTTTGTTTATTGTTGTGTTTGTTCCTTGACTATTTGCATCTATTGTATTGCTAGTTACCCAACCTAGAATTGACCTTAATACTTGCATGTAATTAAAATGCAATAAAAGCAAAATGGAGAAGAGGAAATGGGATAGGGAGTTCCTGGGGTGGGGGGGATGGGGATGGGAAAGGGGAAAGTATCTGAAATGTAAATAAATAAAATAGCTAATAAAAAATCTGGAAAAAAATAAAGACCTGTTTTGAAACAAAAAAGAATATTAGCAACACACCAGATAATAATATTGGAATTCAGTAACGTATATTTAGGAAACAATTCTGGTCTAAAGGATGAATAAATGATTGAAATCAAAAAACCTTGGTTTCATTAGAAAAAAAAACAACAAAAATATGAGAACTATTGATCTACTATCTTAAATCGCTAAATTTGGAATGAGAAGATGAGTTTAATATAGAATCTATGTGAATCCCAATGAAATAAGTCACTTGATAGATGAAAAGTATAAGAACTGTCCACAATATGAATGAAATACAAATTGACTTGTAAAAAGTCAAGTGGTTGAACTAGCATTAATTTTTTTTTCATTAAACAAGTACAATTGCCAACGGTTGATCTTAGAACATAAGACATTGGTGTCCTGTTCAAGAAAATTTCCCCTGTGCCCATGTGTTTGTGGCTCTTTCCCACTTTCTATTCTATTAGATTCAGTTTATCTGGTTTTATGTGGAGGTCCTTGATCTACTTGGACTTGAGCTTTGTACAAGGATATAAGGATGGGTCAATATGCATTCTTCTATGTACTGACCACTAGTTAAACCAGCACCATTTATTAAAAATGCTGTATTTTTTCTAATGGATGCTTTTAGTATCTTTAGCACAGATCAAGTAACAAAAGGTGTATGGGTTCAATTCTGGGTCTTCAATTCTATTCCATTGATCTATCGTACTCTGTACCAATTCCATGCAGGTTTTTTTTTTTTTTTTTTCACTATTGCTCTATAGTACAGCTTGAGGTCAGGGATGGTGATTCTCTCAGATGTCCTTTTATTGTTGAGAATAGTCTTCCCTATCCTGTTTTCTTTTTTCTTTTTCTTTTTTTTTTTTTGGTGTTGTTATTCCAAATGAATTTGCAAATTGCTCTTCTAACACTATGAAGAATTGAGTTGAAATTTTGAAAGGGATTTCACTGAATCTGTAGATTGCTTTCAGCAAGATGTCCATTTTTTACTATATAAGTCCTGCTAATCCATAAGCATGGGGGATATTTCCATCTTCTGAGATCTTCTTTGACTTATTTCTTCAAATGCTTGAAGTTTTTGTCACACAGATCTTTCACTTGCTTGATTAGAGTCACACCAAGATATTTTACATTGTTTGTGACTATTATGAAGGGTTTTGTTTCCCTAATGTCTTTCTCAGGCTGTATATCCTTTGAGTAGAGGAAGGCAACTGATTTGTTTGAGTTAATTTTATATCCACCCACTATGCTGAAGTTGTTTATCAGGTTTAAAAGTTCTCTGGTGGATTATTTGGGGTCATTTTACTATCATATCATTTGTAAATAGTGATATTTTGACTTCTTTCTTTCCAAATTGCATCCTGCTGACCTAATTTTGTTGTTTAATTGCTCTTGCTAGAATTTTGAGCACTATATTGAATAGGTGTTAAGAGAGTGGACAGCTTTATCTAGTACCTGATTTTATTATGAATGCTTCAGGTTTCTTTCCATTTAATTTGATGTTGGCTACTGGTATGCTGTATATTGCTTTTACTATGTTTATTATATTCTTTGAATTTCTGATCTTTTCAAAACTTTTACCATAAAGGGGTGTTGAATACAATTTCTGTTTTTTATTGAATATTTTCTTTAGTTACATTTCCAATATTATTCCTTTTCCTGATTCCCTCCCCAGAAACCTAATCCCATCCCCCTCCTCCTGCTTTCATGAAGGTGCTCCCCCAGCCACCCACCTGCTCCTGCCTCACTGCCCTCACATTCCTCTTTATTGAGGCATGGAGCCTTCACAGAACAAACAGCCACTCTGCCCACTGATGCCTGACAAGGCCATCCTCTGCTACATATGCAGCTGAAGCCATGAGTTTCTTCATGTGTACTTTTTGTTTGGTGGTTTAGTCCATGGGAACTCTGGGGGAGGGATCTGGTTGGTTGATATTGTTGTTCTTCCTATGGGGTTTCAAACACCCTCAGCTCCTTCAGTCCTTTCTCTAACTCTTGCATTGGGGTCCCCATGCTCAGTCCAATGATTAGTGGCATGTATGTGCTTCTGTATTTGTCCAACTCTGGCACTGCCCTTCAGGAGACAGCTATATCAGCTTCCTATCAGCATGTGCTTCTTGGCATCCTCAATAGTGCCTGCATGTAGTTACTGTATATGTGATGGATCCCCAGGTGTGGCAATCTATGAATGGCCTTTCCTTCAGTCTTTGATCCACAATTTGTCACCATATATGCTACTGCGAATATTTTGTTTCCTCTTCTAAGTAGGAACAAAGCACCCACATTTTGGTCTTCCTTCTCCTTGAACTTTATCTGGTCTGAATTGTATCTTGAATATTTCAAGCTTTTGATCTAATATCCATTTATCAGTGAGTGCATACTATGTGTGTACTTTTGTGATTAGGTTACAACATTCAGGATGATATTTTCTAGTTCCACCCATTTGCCTAAGAATTTTATGTATTCATTGTTTTTAATAGATGAGTAGCACTCCATTGTGTAAATGTACCACATTTTCTGTATCCATTCATCTGTTGAAGCACATCTGGGTTCTTTCCAGCTTCTGGTTATTATAAATAAGTCTGGTATAAACACAGTGGAGTATGTGTCTTTTTTATATGTTGGAGCATCTTTTGGATGTATGCCCAGAAGTGGTATACCTGGGTCCTCAGGTAATACTATTTCCTAAGGAAGCACCAGACTGATTTCCATAGTGGTTGTACCAGCTTGTGATCCCACCAACAATGGAGGAGTGTTCCTCTTTCTCCACATCCTCATCAGCATCTGCTGTTAACTGAGTTTTTGATCTTAGCCATCCTGACCGGTGTGAGATAGAATCTCAAGGTTGTCTTGATGAATACAATTTCTTAATGAGAAATTCTCTCAGATTTCTTTAACTTGTGTTAAGTTAACATAAGTATATCAAACAGAAAATACAAAGAAAAAGAAACTAAAACACATAACAAGTTAACCTTAAGAATGGTGAAGACAGCTTCCACCTGTAGGTTCTGCCTTACCCAGATATGAAGTACAGGAAAATATTGCTGGAAAAGACTTCATGGGGAGAAGAGCATGCCCAGATGCTGCACTCAGTTGACTACCAGTTCATTGGAGCAACTATGTCCAGGCTTTTGCATCATTTCTTTCCCTGATACAAGGTTCACTCTTTGGCTATGTTTGGATAAGTGGAATTAAAAGTGTTTTAGTGTGAACATTCATATTTATGTAATATTTAACTTTACATCCATTATAAATTCAGATGAAGTATCTTTGTTATTAATCTTGTATGATGTTCCTATTAAAAGCACAGATGAGAAAGATTTGGGTTCAGTTATATTTAATAGTGTTGCTGATAAGAGGAAACTCAATGAAAACCAACATATGGCCTATTTAATATACTCTCAGCTTTGAAACCTGTGCTGAATGTGTTCCTAACAAAGACGTGCTGTGGCTGCTGTGTGAAGCCTTTAATAACAACTATTTGCACTCTTAGACCTGCTGACATTGCTACAAGTAACACTAAAACACTAACCCTGACAAAACTAAAATTTAAATAGTAGACATTGATGATACTCTGTGAGTCTATGTTTCTAAATTACTTCTATAAACAGCCTTTTCCATATGTCTTCTCTTCTCATGATCAAGGAACTGGGCTGATGGTTAGGAAGGTTCCAGAGTCCTGCTCCTTATCTCGAAATCAGCACACTGAACAGCATCTCTGAAATCATTACTATGTTATTTCTAATTTACTCCATTTTCAATTGTCAGCAGTGAGTGTTGGTAGGTCTTCCTTCTTGTTTTGTTTTTCTTAAAGCAGCTGAGGGGGAAAAAAAGGCATCTGTAACAGGTAAGATTTAGCCTTATGAGAAAGTTACAGTTGCTGTATAATAATAAGTTTACTTATCTAAGTCTAAGTAACTGTATCTGACCTGTCTTCTGTGTTCTTCAGAGGCCAGAAACTGTAGTCTCTGACATTTAGCACCTCAGCCTAAAACAGGATGGGATTGAGTAAAGTAGCCTTTGTTCTAACTTCACAAGAATTGCATAGCTATAACTTTCAACCTACTGGTTGAAGTCTCAGATGTAAAAGGGATACTTTGACACGTGATTTTAGTATTTATTTCTACGTTGTAAAAAGTTTCTCTTTAAGAAAAAGGGGAAACGGTCTTTTAAGAAAATGGTGGGTAATGGATCTAAGAAAAAAGGGATAAGTGGAATTCTGAGAAAAAAGATAATGAAAATGCTAAGAAGAGGGGGATAAGGAGAGTAATGTTAAGAAAAGGGGGACAAGTAGAATTGATGAGGAAAAGTACATAAAGTGGAGCCCTTCTCTTTGTACTTTGCACTTACACATTTTTCAGAATACATGTACATGATCACATGATCAAAAAGTTCATCACAAGTTTACACATAAATTCAAACCATGAATAAAATAAAAGTTTAAAACTTTTATTTATATTTATATATCCATTAGAAGTACTTATCTGACTAGCCATTCATCACCTGTCACAGCTCAAAAGGTTCATGGGTAGTTATGAACTGTAACTATGTTTATAGTAAAGTTTCGCATTGATAATCCCAGTCAATATTTTATCTTCTGTCCTAGCACTTATAATAAATAGTTAGTTCACTTTTCATGACCTTTGGTTAATGTTTTACAACCTTTTGAAATTTGTTCTGGGTGGTTGAATATCTGCTTACTATCTCAGAAGCAATTAACTGGTGACACTTGGAGACTGGTAGAGTTTCCATTGTAGTTTGACTGTCAGAAAGGACCTAATAGCAGTTTCACTATAAAGGAGCTTAATAAATACTGTTATAATTTTAGAAATTATTATAGGATCATCATTAAGAATTAAGAAGTCATCTATTTGTCTATATATCATCTTTAAAAAATATTACATCTTTGTTGATAGGCAGAAATATGCTCAGACAGGTGGCATAATATCTAGTGATTGTTATATATTATAATAACAACAGGAAAAGCAATAACAACAGGAATCTATCCTAAAATGAATTTACCTTGGGCCTTCCTATCAGTGCAAATTCATTCTGGATTTTTAATCAGGAAGATCACCTGCTAGTTATTACCTTGTTTTTTTGATGGAATTTGATTCTGAAATTCAATTATTGAGATACCCAAACAGAGGTAACCTGCCAAGGCAATAACTACTTAACAAAAATACTGGCAATATCAACCACCCTATTAAGAACCTGGCAAAGCATTTGATAAATACTTCCACTCACTTTCACAACCAGACATAGATGAGGTTACTTAAGCCAAGAAAGGTTCAGTGTCAAGCTCAAGGTCACACTGATTCTAAGTGACTTAATTTAACAGAAGCAAATGAATGTGGATCAATTGATTAACACAACATTATTTTAGAATAGATGGGAAGAGGATGGTGAAGAAGGGGAGGGACAGACATTAAGGAAGAGGAGAATGGAGGACTAACAAAAAAAAAGATAGGGTTTCCAAAACTGAATTGAGAAAAGAGGGAAGGGGAGGGTGTTGTTCGTTCAAAATTAGACATCAATAGAAAAACCTCTGTTTAAATAGCCAAAACAACATAAGAAACATTGAGTTTCAGGATCCGTCAAAGAACAAGCTAATAACTAGCAGGTGATCTTCCTGATTAAAAATCCAGAATGAATTTGCACTGATAGGAAGGCCCAGGATAAATTAATTTTAAGATAGACTCCTGTTATTAATGTTTTTCCTGTTATTACTATAATATATAACAATCACTAGCCCTGGAGTCTGATTGCCCCATCTCATCTTCTCTCTCCACTGTCCAAACTCTGCTCTTGAGATGCCTGCTACTCTAGGCAAGTTGGCTTTCATACATGTGGGTCTATTGAAGCATAGTGACCTAGAACACTGAACATCTATGTTTCTTTAAAAATTGATTTACAACCTAGAGTTAAGATGTAGCAAATGCCCAGAGTCTGACGACATTGGCTGATAGGGTACCCTTTGGAATAGACATGACACCAGCAATGAAATAGGAGTCTATCACTTGTCTTCAAGTACCTGGGTTCTAAGAGGCCTCACAAGGTACTATTAAAGTTACCATTCTGATCTTCTCTTGCAAAACTCCGAAGTAATAGTCCTGTCGCATGTGGCATGCATCCTCAGGCTCCTCATCTGCCCTTACCAGAAAACCAATGGTGGAAGATCAGACAAGAAATCTATCTTTGGTTGTTGTTAAATATATATAGTATTAACGAGAAAATCATGTAGTTTACTATGTAAAGAAAAAGAAGCATTTGCCAGAAAGAAATGATAAAGTAACATTCTTTAAAAATATAAAGTTGAAATCCTGAACAAAAAAATAACTTTTATGATTTTAATGCCATCCACAAACACATGACCAGTGTTTTTAACCATTGTTCCCTAAGTGTTCCTTAGTAAGACTGTGGAATATTTAGATTGGGCCTCACAGGACGAAGAAGTCACCAGGATTTGGAAGAACATGATCTGGTCCCTAATTCTAACCTGACTCCTGTTTCTGCACCCATCTCATTGGTTCAGAAAGAGTTTTAATAAGTAGTATAACAAACCAAAATTATAAAAACAGTTACTTATATTATTCCTTAAGTTATCATCCAAAGCAGTGAGTTTCATAATAGAAATTTTATTTATGTGTTATTATGATTTGTACTTCTTCATTTTCTTCCAGAACTGATTTTCATGGCCTTTCTAATAGGTTACAACTCTGTTGTGTTGATAAAACACTGACAAAACAACTTTGGGAAGAAATTGTTTGGATTACAAACTATAGTCTATCACTGAAGGAAGGCAGGGCAAAAGCTCATGATACGAACATAGAGGTAGGAATTGAAGCTGAGAACACAGACCAGTTTTAGAAGAACTCTGTTCAGTGACTGGTTCCCCCTGGCTTGCTCAATTATCTTTCTTATATAGGTCAGGTTCACCTGCCCAGAAAGGGCATTCTTGACAATAACTGGGCCTTTCTTTGTAAATTAGCAAAACATAAAATGACCTAGAGACTTCTCACAAAACTGATCTGACAGAAGCTATTCTGAATTTAGATATTCTAGCTGTCTATGTTTGTATCAAGTTGATAAGTATAATTGTGGCATTCTTAGTCTTTCTGTCTTTCTTTCATTACACAGACCCCTTTTCTTTCACAGCATATACATTGCATTAACCTCTGTTTTCCCCGTCTCTTTTTCTCATTTTCAGAGTTCTTCCTCCCTTCTTATGGTGCCATTTAAGGTTTCATAACACTTACACATATGCATATGTGGTGGCTTGAATAAAAGTAGCCTCCATAAGCCCATAGGGAGTTGCAATATTAGAATTAGTAGCCTTGTTGGAATAGATGTAGCTTTGTTGGAGAAAGTAGTAACTAAGGGAAGGCCTTGATATTTTAGATGTCCAAGCCATGCCCAGTGTGACACTGACTTCCTGGTGCCTGTTGATCTGACTCTACACCTCTCAGCTTCTTCTCTAGCACCAAGTCTACCTGAATACAGCCAGGTTTCCTGCCATGAAAATAATGAAGTAAATACTTGAAATTATAAGCCAGTCTCAATTAAATGTTTTTTTTTTTTTTTTTATAATTGTTGACATTGACATGGGGTTTCTTAATAGTAATAGAAACTCCAACTGGGACAACATACATACACACAGAAACAAATATGCATACAGAGAGATACACAGAGAACACAGGAACATATTGTGTATATGTTAACATTCACAAACATGCATACAAGCACACACACACATACATACACATGCACACACTTATATACACACATACACACATACAAAACACATACAAATTCCTACAAGTTTTTCTAAAATGTATGTGAAATAATGAATATTCAGTATTTTCTTGACAAATAATAAAATATCACTTGCTGTTGGAATTTTAAATGTTTACACATGTTAAACAAGAGTATTAAGACATGTAAATTAATCAAAGAACACCAATTCAGGTCTTGATGCAAAGCAAAACATGAAGACAGTGATTAACATATTGTAAAGTTGGATTTTAAATTAAAATTTTAAATTAGATACAGAAATATTTTCCTATTCATCAGCTGAAACACACAGTTTTTTCTTATTACTAGCTAAATAGTAAATGTTTTTAATTTTGAAAGTTCCAATGACATTTTTTACTTTTTTTTAAAATTTTTATAGGATATTTTATTTATTTACATTTCAGATGCCATTCTCTTTCCCCATTTCCCTCCCTAGGAAACCCTTATCTCATTCTCCCTTCTCTTTTTTGCTTTTATACCATTTTAATTTCATGCAAGTATTAAGGTCAGTTCTAGGTTGGGAAACTAGCAATACAATAGATGCAAATAGTCGAGGAACAAGTAAGATAATAAACATAGTTAAAGAACAAGCAAGACAATAAACAAAGTTCTGTGAACACTCCCATAATAACTGATTCTAATGGCTTCTTATAAATGCTACATTTATAGAAAGACATATAAGAAAATATGTTACAATAAATTCTAATTTTAAAAACTGAAAACAAACCATAAGCTACAGCTAATAAGCCATAGCTCTCTAATCTCTCTGACTACAGACAAATATAATTTCATAATTCTTACAAAATAATTCATCGAAAAAACAGAGCAGAGGAAGTAATAAAGATAAGGGGGAAAGTATTGTCTGAAAATAAATATTTGTGGACTGGAGAGATGGCTTTGCAGTTAAGAGTTCTTGATGCTCTGCAGAGGGCTAACCAAACATCAAAGTCCAGTGGCTTTCCTGTGCTTGCAATTGTATCTCTAAAAGATAAGACTCCATCATCTGACCTCTAATATTCACCTGCAGTCACACACACCTTTATGTGCATGCAAGCACACACAAAAATACACACAAATAAATAAATAAACATGAATCTCTAAAAATCTATAAGAGCACATGTCAGAAAATGGATAACTATACATGATGTAGAAAGTTCTATTAATTAGGTAGATGTAGGTGCTATATCTGTAAAAGACATAAGCAAACACTTTTCAAAAGTAGTAATAAAAAAGTGGCTGACTTACCTTGTTAAACTTAGAATAACAAAGTATTTTGACTGGGTACATTCTAAACAGCTGATGTTGCTATCTCATAGTTCTGAAGGTATCATTAAAGTTGAGACCTAGAGAGGCTTTTTCTGGTAGCAGATTGTTGATTTCTTTATGCATCCTTCCAGGCTAGAATAAGGGAAGTCAATTTTCTATAAACACTTTCTATTCCTTAGAAACAGTGTACCAACTGTAGATCTGTGGGGATACTCCATACACATCCCTCATCTCAGGGCTTCCAAAATTATTTCCTTGTGCCCTTCAATCTTTCCCAAGGATGAGAAATTAAGAAATGCACCTCTAATCATAATACATGACATGACATAGAGTTGACACAAACACAGTACAACACACAAACACACATGCAAACACTTGCACTGTATATATGCAAATATGCATGCCTGCAGCTTTTCTTTACTTACTATTTTCTCTATAATAGCTTCTTCTTAAAGCTTGTAAGTTACTTTTGTGCTCCTTTATTTTTATCAAATGTTATTTACACTTGACTGAAAGAGTAAAGAATATATGACAGTGAGAATGTTATTTACACAACTTGTCATGCATTTGTTTGTTTGATACAGGGTTCTACATAATCTAATCTGGCCTGGACTTGTTATAGAGTACAACACCACTCTGGACTTCTGAACTTCTGTTCTTTTTTTCTAGATTGCTAGGAATAAATAAAGTTTTGTTCAACCACACCCATTTGACATAGCACTATAGATTAATGTTTCTTGCATGCTCCACCCACCTGAGTTCCATCTCTAGTTTAAGAGACTTTAAGTTATTTCATTTTAATATTATATATTAATCCAAATGGCCTAAAAACGTCTGGAAAACAATGCTAATTTATAGTAGTAAATGTTTTGTAAGTGGTAGTGGATAGCATCAGCTGAGCATAAGGGTTAAAGTTGCTCACCTTCAAGATGTCTAACAACTAAGTTAACCTTGCACTGAATATATAGCTTAAAAATGTTACGCTCTGTCAGCCACAATGTGTAGGTATGACGTGGTTTAACCACATATCCTTGTACTAAGAAAATTTTGAAAACACAATGCTAAGACCGATAATTATAAATAACAGTGAAATACATTTTTAAGATCTGGCTTTCAAAGTCAAGATTGCAAAATAAATGAATGTAAAAGATAAACAGCCTGGTAATCAGTCTACTTTAAAGAAATTATTCCAATGAGAAGAACTTACTCATATTGTCTTAGTAAATTGCCATGACACCAACCTGCCTTGTAAATATGCATTTTCATGCCGATGGTCGAATGATAGTCTCAGCATTAATCAATAAAAAGAGGTTAATACTGAAACTTGGGACTGATAAAGATGCTGAAAATAAGTAGTGGTTGAGTTCTCACTTCTAATTAAAACTTTTGTTGCACCACTTGTGAGACTAAGGGAACATCAAGGAAGAAGGGCTGGGAAGACTGTAGAAGCCCAAAGATAGATAGTCTGTGGAATGAGTCTCTTTAACACCACACAGCTACTGTTCTTGTGATCTCACAGCAGCTGCAACTGTCCATAAGGAGTCTGCTCAAGACTGGTCCTAGCAAGAGTCAAGGTTCTGAATGGGCTCATGGGGCTTCATAACTCACTGCTGTACTACTGGCTAATAATAACAAGACCTAGCCTTCACTTCTGTATCCTCTAACGAGTCCTGTAGGCTCGAATGTATAATTACGCCTGGTTAAACTTAGTGGGTCACAAAAAACGATATGAATAAAGAAATCTGACTTAAAAAGAAAAGAAGAAGATGACAGAAGTGGTACAGAAATGAGAAGAAACGGGATGAGAGTCGCCATAATACATTATAAACATATAGAAATTTCTGAACACCAAATTTAATAGATTATGTAACAAAATTGTTTCCTTAGCCTCATTACGTAGGTGTCTAAATATCTTTAGTGTTACACTGCTTGCCATAAGAAAAAACCTTTAAAGTATTGGAAACTATCTGGATGACATATGAGTAAGAAAATTGTGGGCACACTATGGACAGCCAGCTTACTAAATGTCTCCAAGATGCAAAACTCAAGGATGGTACCTTCACATATTAGCCTGAAGGCTTTCCTATGGTACATTTCTACAAGAAAAGAAAAAGGCGAAGAATATAAAAATGCTATTTTAAATGTTAAGAAAATTATTTTAAACAACTTATTTACATAATTACAAAATTTACTAAAACAGTGACGAACTGAATTGAAAAGAGGTTTGGAATATGTTCAGTTTGCACTTCCATAGCCCAAGAAAGTAAGCAAGCTTGTCACAATAGGTTTCTATAATTAACAGAATAGAACAGCTTTATACCTTTTGGGAATTTTATCTTTAAAATTTTATCTATAAAATTAGCAAAAGCATCTTGTTGAATTACCTTCAAATTACGCTTTCAACCTTTCATTTCTATGCTTTTATTCCTAGACCTCTTCTCACTATGTCTTCTGCATCACTCATGCCGACTAGGTTTAAAGTATACCAAAATGTTTCTATCGCAATCAATTTGATGTGAGCGAAACTGATCAGTACCTCAAAAACATAATTCAAGTTACATTTAAAAATGGAAATATAGTTTTATGGAGCAGTTAATAAATACACAGAATTACAAATTTGTATGTAAAGGTTAATGAGTTTTTTGTTAGAGAGATGTTTGAGTGGTTTAGAATATATAATGCTCTTTGACAAAACCCCATTTCATGTACCATCTATAACATCAGATACCTCAGAATACCTGTAATGCCAACTCCAAAGGGCCAAATGGTCTCTTCTCTGATACAGAGGTACTGACACTCATATATGCATCTACATTTAGACACATACATTCTCCTCAAAATATAAGTAAATCTAATTTAAGTTTTCAATGAAATTGAGAATCTAGTTAAGGATTGAGAAAATGAGAAATAAGACATGTTTAGGAAAGTAGATGCTATTTTAACAGTCATAATAACAGAAATGTTTAGTGGATTGAAAACTGACTCATTGTTTGCATCTTGCTTTATTTTTACTCATAAGACTGTTACATAAAGAAAAAGTTTAAGGGAGAAAACTAAGTAGAAAATCCTTTCAATCTATGCCCTCTATATACCAAGAAATGATAGTATTAAAACATTCACTAAAGGAGACAGATGACACACACATTATTTAGAACTTGCTGTGTTGATGAAGGGTTTTCTCAGCATTGTGAGAAAGAGACAGAAATCAAGAATGTATCTTAGAGTTTCCTCTACCACTACCAGAGACCTTAAATATTCTGACATTTGAAGCATTGGCAGGGAAGAAAGATCTTGACAGCAGGGACTAAGGAAGAAGTCTAACTCTAGCAAGTAATGAGTGGAGAAACTTAAGCACAAAATAAAAAATGCTCACAAGAGACTGGAATATATGAAAAAAAGTGACTAACTGCACCAAATTCTCATGAGAGGTCATGGATGAAAAAGAAAGACTAGAACAGCCACTCTGGGCCAGAGTGATGGGAGCCCAGAAGGTAAATCTACTGCACTATGACTGCAGACCTGAGTTTCACTCCCATATTCCATCTAAGTATAGAATGAGGGAACTGACTCATGAAAACTGTCCTCTGACCACCTAGCACCATGCTCCTGTAGTACATACGTACACATGTGCACACACAATAAAAATCATTGATTGTTTTTAAAAATCCACTAAATTTGAACAGAAGAAAGTTTGAGATCCTCTTGTTCCGAGTTAGCAAATAATAGAGAAAAGAGAAACCAAGTATTATAATCTAAAGAGGACTTAAGATGAAAGGAGGTCAGAGAGAAGTATGGATATGAGGAGTCACTGATGAAGAAGTAATGTGAAAGCGTCACTGCCAAGGAAAACAGAAATGAAGAAAGTGCTGAAGGCTTTATTCAAGCTTTGTCATACTGGAGCTTTTTCTTACTTTTATATTGTGGAACCTTGAAAATATAATGGAAGACAAATAGGAAAATCATCCAGAACAGAGTCCCCAATAACAAAACAAAATCCTGTGGCTCGCCATGACAGAAGTGTTGGCCTGCAGCTCAGAATACCAGGCTACAGAGAGAAGCTCAGAGATGCTAAATGCACATACAGGTGCAGTAGCAGTGAGGGAAAGGAGAGGAATTCAACAATCCTAAAGGGAAGTGTTGAGGAGGCATTTTCTAAGAACAGGCCAGGGAGGCAGTTTCATCAATAAATTACAAAATAATCCTGTTCATGAAAGCACAAGAACCCAGATTTCAAACAAACACAAACTTAACATGGTCGTGTATGTAAGGTTATGAACCCATTGCAGGGAATACAGAGACAAACAGATTCATGGGGTTCATTAGTCAATTAGATGAGCTCCATTTCCAGAGAGAGAGAGAGACAGGGAGAGAGAAAGAGGAAGAGAGAGAGAGAGAGAGAGAGAGAGAGAGAGAGAGAGAGAGATCTTTTCCAAAAATTAGATGGCAGCCTCAAGAGGAATTATGCTCAAGGGTGACTTCTGCTCTCCAAACATGCATGAACACTGAGAGTTGCCCATGTGCGCACACACACACACACACACACACACACACACACACACACACTAAAAAGAAGAGGAAACTGTTGTAACAAGAAAAAAAGACAAAACTTGTGATCTTTCAGGGTATTCTGATGAGCAGGTATCTTTATGTTCCTTTTTTTTTTTTTCCCTTTAGAGACTCTACACATGCCAGGAGATATTGGATGGAGGTTTTTCTTTTTCTTTCTTTCTTTTTTTTCTGTCATTACTCTATAGGAAACAGAGAATTGAGATTTGCAAACATTGTATGATCATCCCAGTTCACCCAATCATAAATAATTAAGTCTGTATTAAATGCAAGCATACTTAACTTCAGACATCTTACAGTAAAAATATTACTATTGATCTTTTTCTCTGTCCCTGCCAAAGTATTTTGAATGGGATTACTTACAACAAGAGAGTATCTAATGATTACTTTTTAAGGATGATTTCAAAATCATAATAGACATGCTCTTGTATAAATGAGGGGAAAGTTGACAAGCAGGTACAACTGAAGGGAAGGGTATTAATAGTTGTGAGCTCCTTGAATTAATTGCAGGTACTGGCATAAAAGAATCAGAGAAATAAGGGAAGAGGAAAGGAGGAAAAAGAAGGGAAGAAAAGAGAAACTAAGGCAAGCCATTGAAACTTTTGGCAAGTAATTATTGCACTATATGTTGATAGACTTGAAATCATTCTTTGTAGCTTAATTTTCAATAGACTTTCCAATCTTAATTGCTTAGGAAATGAGATAAAATGGTGATCTCTAAAATAACTTGCAGGAAAGATGAATGCTGAATGTTCTCTTAAAGTTGACAATACTTATTTACTAATAAATCCAGAAACTTCCATGGACTTGAATAGTTAAACCTTAAGTCTAGCAACAAAACAATATGAGGCAAAAAAAAATACTGTGCAGGAAATACCTTTAAATTATTATCATCTCATCAATCAATCTAGACAAATCAGATATGGTGGTTAACATGCAAAATTGCCTAAATGGAGTTCTTGAAGTAATGTATGGAAATAGCAGATTGCCCACTTGCATGAGGTGTGAGTACATAGCATAGAGCAACTACAATACCAGGAAAAGTCTAACTGACCTTTTTGGGTGGTTGTGGATTGGAATAGGGAGGGGCAGTAGAAAGGGGAATAGTGAGGTATGTGTGGCCTAATGGGGGAAATAGGGAAAACATATATTCCAATTAGAGTGAATGGAGATAAGTAAACACAGAAAGAGAAAGGAGAGAAAATTAAAAGTAAAATATCTAAAACCTTATTACCTAACTACCTAAAAATATCTGCAATGCACACACACAAACATACACACACACACACATACACACACACACACAGAGAGAGAGAGAGAGAGAGAAAGAGAGAGAGAGAGAGAGAGAGAGAGAGAGAGAGAGAGAGAGAGAGAAGGCATATAACAAAAACCCTAAGATCTGTCATAAGAAGCTTGCTTTTGAGTTGTTGGTCAGGGTTTTCCAAGATATTTCTAAAAAATTACACTATTGCTATTGCTTTTGCTCTTGCTCACCTGAAACAGTTGAAATGGAACCCTGTATCATTAAAGACAGTATGTAGTTCACACATAGGGTCAGAGACTCCTTAAATAGAACTGATCTGAAACTCTTCTCCCTGAGGATTAGATTCCAAGGCACCAGTTATTTCATACAATCTTGTAAAGGAGTAAAACAAACAACAGCCATGCCCAGTTAGGACACCTATAAAGCAATACATTGCACAGCATTGCAAGATATCCTTTGGGGTACACTAGTGTCAAACACACCTTGTCAGTTACCAACAGTTCTTCAGTTGGATGTAAAACTTGATCAACAAGAAGACAATCAGGCCTGCTCCTAGAAACCTGAATTAAATACTGAGTGAAGTCATGAAACTTTGAAGGGAGTCAGCAACTGCCACTTTACATAACCAGCATAATCTTTAACTAGCATGAAAATATTTGTCTTTATGCCAACAGATATGGGTAGTCTTCACTTCAACCCTAATCAAGGAAACTTCTATGTGCAATAGACAGAGTTCATATCTACAATATAATTCTTACACTTAAAGTTCAGAAGTCAGAGCAGAAGAGGGACAGAAATATTGAGTCAGAGCAGTAGGTTATTTATTGTGAAATTGTGTTTCCTAAGTGATAGAAACCACACTTATAAAGTCCCACAGACAGAACAAGTCAAATGAGTAGAACAAGCATAACACCTATCAACATGCCAATAAAGTGAGTGAAAATCAAGGAGGCCTAATGCATACCCCAAAAGTTACAGGTAACCATAGAGCCATTATAACAAACGAAATAGATTTCATGGGCAAAAGCATACCAATAAACTACCAAATACCAAGTAATCAGCCCCCCAAACATACTTATCCTACATATATTATTATAGAGTGTGTCTGGAGTGTGTGTGTGTGTGTGTGTGTGTGTGTGTGTGTGTGTGTGTGTGTGTCTGTGTGTGTCTGTGTGTGTGTAACAGTGAGAAAAGAAGCCATGAATTTAAAAAACATCATGGAGGGCTATATAGGACAGTTGTTTGGAAAGAAGGAAAGGGGAAAATGGTTTAATTGGAAATGGTCTAGTTTGCAGTTAAATAAAAATAAATTTTAAAAATGTCTCAAAATTAGTGATCAATTTTTGCTATTTTAAAATTTTTAATTAAATTATGTATTTATATTTATTTATTTTACTCACTTTACATGCCACCCATTGCTCCCCTTCCAGTTCCCTCCTCCCACAATCACTAGGGAATTCTGGGTATCCCTACCCTGGCACATCATATCTCCAAGGTTAGGTGCATTCTCTCCAACTGAGACCAGATAACTCAGCCCAACTAGAAGAACATATCCCACATACAGGCAACAGCTTCTGAGATAGCTCCTTTTACAGGTGTCCAGGACCCACAGGAAGACCAAGCTGTACATCTGATACATATCACGGAGGGCTATCTCCAACCCATATATGTTTCTTTGGTTTGTAGTTAAATCTCTGAGAGCCCCATGGGCCCAAATTAGTTGACTTTGTTGGTCTTCCTATGAAGTTCTTATCTCCTTCAGGACTGCAAGTTTCTCCTACTCTTCTATAAGCCATAAGCATCTACAGGCTCAATCCACTGTTTGGCCTTGGGTATCTGCATCTGTTTGAGTCAACTCCTGGGTGAAGCCTCTGAAAAGACAGTGGTACTAGACTCCTGACTGTAGTATAACAGAGCAACATTAACAGTCTCAGGAATTGGCGATTGCCTATGCGATAGGTCTAATTTGGGCCAGTTACTAGTTGGTCATTCCCTCAGTGTCTGCTCTATCCTCTGTCCCTACATTTCTTGTATACAGGGTAAATTTGGGGTTCAGCATTTTGTGAGTGAGTTTGTGTCCTTTTCACTCCACTGTGATTTTTTTCCTAGATACAGGAGGTGACCTCTTGTGGTTCCATATCAGCAATGCTGTGAATCATAGTTAAGGTCACCACCATTGATTCTTGGGTTTCTTCTATATCTCAAAGAGTCATCTGGTCATGGAGATGCCCCCCACCTCTTCACCCCTGTTAGTTGCAGACTTCTATGAATTCACATGTCTAGCTGGCTATCTCTCCTGTCCATCCCCACACCTGATCCTGATTAACAAACATAGCCATTTCCCTGTTCATCCACTCTCCTACTCAATTCACTCCCTTCATCCTCCTGTAATGAATATTTTATACCATTTCTAGGTGAAACTCAAGTATCCTTGCTTGTTTGGTTCTTTTTTTTTCCTTCTTTGAATCTGCAAGGTATAGCATGGATATTCTGTATTTTATGGCTAATATCCACTTATAAGTGATATTCAATGTGACAATAAAAGGATATTAAAAACATGCATGTCCTTTTTGGATTGGGTTACCTCACACAGGATTACATATTCAAAATTCCATCCATTTGACTCTAAAATTCATATCTTTGTTTTTAATAGCTAAAGAAAATTCCATTGTCTAAATATAACACATTTTCTTAATACTTTCTTCAGTTGAGGGACATCTAGGTTGTTTCTAGTTTCTGTCTATTACAAATAAAGGTGCTATGAGCATAGATTTTCAAGTGTCTTTGTTGAATGTGTTTGCAACTTTTGGGTATATGCTGAGGTGTTATATAGCTTGGTCTTGTGGAATAACTATTCCCAGTTTTCTCAGAAAATTTGTTTTCCAAAGTGATTATACAAGTTTGCACTTCTACCAGCAATAGAGGAGTGTTCCCCTTGTTCCACACCCTCTCCAGCATGTGCTATAACTAAAGTTTTTTATATTAGCCATTTTGAATGTTGTAGGAAGAAAACTCTGAGTTGGTTTAATTTTCATTTCTATCATGAGTAAGGGCTATGAACATTTCGCAGACATTCAAGATTCCTCTGTTGAGAATTCAGTGTTTAGATCTGTATCCCATTTTTAAATTTAGTTATTTGGATTGTTTGTGTGTTATTTCTTGAGTGCTTTATAAATTTTGGATATTAGCCATGTCTGACATGTACAGTTGGTATAGATCCTTTGCCAATCTGTAGGCTGCCATCTTGTCTTATTGTTAATGTCCTTCACATTACAGGAAAACTGAATTTTAAAAATCTACTACTAGTTGTTCATGCTCATAAATCTAGGGCTACAGAGGCAAAAAGATGACTTTCTGGAGCTAAGTTTCTTGAAGAAATCTGGGTAAAAGTTAAATATCCTATCTTAAAAAACAATGTTGGAACTTGCAAGTTGTTTCAGTGATTAACAGCCCTTGTTACCCTTTCAGAGGACTGGGATTCAATTCTCAGAACTCACATCATTTTTATCACAATCATCTATAACCCGAGATTCACATTATCTGATTTGTTTAACCTCCTTGGACATATGCATTCAAGTACACCAACCCACATATACAATTTTTTTTTTAAGAAAAAGAAACAAGGTTGACTGTGCTAAAGGAACAACAACCAATGTTTTCTTCTCTTCTCTATAGCATATGTGTAATTGTTGGTGTGCACATGGATCCACATGTACAAAAACACTCATTGGCATGTACTTGTAACCTCACTTTTTGTATGTATATACACATACAAAAATATATTAAACACAGTTTAATAAAGAGATGCATAGGTGCATAAATTTACAATGATCTGAGTTCTTCATTTGGTGATCCCAGACTGACTGCTGTATATGATGTGAGAAGAAAAGAAACTTCATTATTTAAACTTGTAGCACAGACAATAAAAGAGATTCTATCTATTGCATCCTGCTCTGAAAATGATGCTATGATGCACTTCATAAAACTTCACTCATCAGGGCAATTAATTTTACTTTTCTTATTTAACAGAAAAGGAATCAAAAGCAGAAAGAATGTGAGTGGAAGTTGTTGGCTAGATTCAAAGACCTAGAAACTGCAATGGAAAGAATATACTCTCTCATACTTCTGATTGTCTTCAATATCTCTGCCATTCATGAACCTGTAGACAAGACTACATAAGAACACATACCAATAAAAGGAGAACAGGTTATCTTTGACTAACCTTAATATTTATGAGGAAAGAATCTAGTTTTCTTGAAAATCCTATTGTCAGTAATTCAAAACCACCATCATCAGCCTCATATAATAGGGCTTAGTAATGTGTAAAAAATAAACACAAGCCTCCAAAATAAAGCCACACCCGGCGTATGTTTGTACCTCTCCAGCCTTGTTTAGACCCACACTTATCACCACTCAGTCACCTAGTGGTTTGCAAGCTTTATTTATCTTAGGTTGTATCTGTGGTTATAAGTGTTCATGTGAAGAGATATCTGTGTGATTGTATTTCTAAGTGTTCAGATTTGAATCAATGCTTGTATGTTTACCACAAATCTCTTGGATTGTTTGTGAATTCTTGCCAATGGGATCAAATTTTGCCACGGGTATATTTTCAATACACAGATACCACTGGGTTTTCATAATGGGTAGAGGTTTTTTACACATCCAGGGAAGGACCAGGGAAGACAAACATCCAATAATAATAGAATATCCCTGCACAACCAAGAGGTTTGTTATCTAGATATCCATGTGATGGTGAATATTATATTTAGAGGATAATTTGCTGTCTCGAAAGACTTGCAAAGCAAAACTTTTGGCTGGAGAGCCATGGTTAAATTGCTCCTATCTTGAACATACCCTGTTAGCTAACTTGCACAAGACGGAGAACTTCTAGGTTCAACTGAGCTATTCTTAAAAACTGCTGATTGTTGTAAAATATGTCAGTGCCTCAGCTCTTCTTACAAGGTAGTGGAACATGAGATTAACAGGCTAACTGTTGAGTTCCATTTTTGTATAAATGCTTGCTTGGGTGGCTGAAGCATCTGCTGGATGCCTGTTACTAAGTCGAGGTTGGCCTACACCTAGACAGGATTAGTTTACTTAGATCTTCAAAATTACAACTTAGTGTAGTTTGACTTTAAAATTCCTGAATTAAAAATAGATGAGACCTTACCTAGAGAACTCTCTAGGTTGGTCCTAGCTAATTTTTTGTTTTGCTTTGTTTTTAAGAAAAAGCCTATATTTTACTAAAATTATAAAAAAGAGAGAACTTAAGAATCACTTAACAATCCAGAGAACACAATCTGGACCTTCTATAGATGAAAAACTTTTAACTCTACTAGCACTGAAATGTTACTCTTGTACTAGGTCTCTACTCACATTATCCTACAACAGCCAGGTTTCCCAGGCTCATGGCTTCTACTACTTTCTTGCAGAATCAATTACATGTAACCTAACTATAGTCAAACCATTTTAACTCAAAGAAACTAATATAGAGTATCATACTTCAGCTATCCTGGCAGGCAACACATGCCTGTAGTATCAGGATTTGAGGGACTGAAACAGTATTAAGGTGTTTTGTGGCCATCTTGGGCTATATATTGAATTCCAGGCTACAACGTTTCACAAAGTGAAGTCCTATTAAAAGAAAGAAAGAAAGAAAGAAAAGTAATATCTTCATGAATTCTTTATAGTGAGTTTTCCATCTTATTTTTTATTCCTTCTCTTCTTGCATGTTCTGCATGTACCAGTTCCCTTATCAGACCTCCAGTTTCCATTCTTTGATTTTTGCCCCTATTAATTTCCCACTTACAACCTTTTTTTGGGTTCAAAATTGACAATTCTCATGTTTCTTTTCATGTCCTTTAGCATACTCTGCCCAAGTTCCTTCATTTAGAAACAGCCAGGGTATATCCTTCATGCACACTCTTGGGTCCTCCATCTGAGCCCCTTTTGTTGCACACTGTTTTTTTCACATTACTATATTTATATCAAATGACTGGAAGAACAAAAAATACTTCCATATCTTTCATGGTAGATAACACTATATTACTGTTGTGCAAATAAATTAATTAATTGTAATTCAGTAATATAAAATTATTCTTTAGAAAATAATGGGTATTAGTATACTTCTAAGTTTCTGGCACAAAGAAAGTGCTCAGAAATATTCATTGAACATGTGTATAAATTGAGTGAGCATTTGAATGAATTTCTGAGAATACCTACTATAATACAACATAGTGTTTCATTAAATAACGCTATGTACCATCTTCACTTGAACTGAGTAGACAGTAGTGGATGTATGGATTCAGAAACTCTCTATAGGGTAAAGCCACATGATATGATAGATACAAGACCAAGTCTTAGAAAATATTTATTCTTTACAAGACTATGTTTTGGGAATTTGTAGATAAACTTATTCACCGGATATTCCTCAGAAGCCCAAAAGGAAAATGCCTGCGAAACAAAAAGGCATTGTCATTTATGTGGCTTCACTCAATACATGGCTTTTATGTATGAACATATCAAAGAAAGCCATAGTATATAACTGATGTGAAAAAAATATAATTCTCTTTTTTTCTGACATGCTTGAAGTTTATATAATTTTGAGGCATGCTTGCAAATCTTATAAGTTTAAGGATTATTCTGAGACTTATAAATTTGGTTTACTTACTGAATCTGAATATATCTCCCCTTAATCCAAGGAAAGATGTTTCAATACAGAGGAAATCCCTATATAAGTCCCCAATTATATTACTAACTTGTCTCCTGTTCAACTGAGGCTTTGTCTCATGTAGGAGTAATCCAATCTGGGTAACTTAATTGAATCTGTAAGGATTCTTTAGATAAATAGAACCAACATGATGTACACAGACAAATAATAAGGTGTTTAATGTAGAAGTTGGCTCAGAGGAATCACAGATGGTCAGTCTATAACTCCTGATTTGTGCTGGCAGTGAGATGCCTTCTGAGAATGGAAATACAAACTTTAGTACAAATAACTACTCAAATCATTCTGGTGTTGGTGGCACATTCCTCACTACCTGCCCCAATGTCCTGGTTTCTAAAATGAAAGACACATACAACCTTATATTTTAATATGTCTTAAACAGCTCAATGATTGGGCCAATTCCAAACCTCCATGTGGCTAACATATTCCATTTCTAAGTTAATACTTACTAAAACTTATGTTTCATATTGGCTACCCCAGACTCAGAACTGCAGCTGTCTTGGACTGAATTCTCGAGCACCTACATGACAGCTTTGTTCTCTTTCCAGCATATCTCAGATGTGACTTCTACTCCTTTCCTGGCATGGCAGCTCTACCTATTCCTGCTCTTCCTCAGTCCCTTGCCTTGGAATTCTAAAATTCCACCTCTGTCTCCCTACTCAGCCATTGGCTGCTGGCAACTTTATTTGCCAATCAAAATCATCATGAGGCAGAGCATTATGTGTGGACATGTGGATTCTTGTGCAATTTTGGGAACCAAATTAACATGATATAAGCATCATTAGACCAAACTTAAAACACAGTAATAATGAATTCCTATTTTACTGGACCATTTCAGTCCACTGAGACTGAGACACTGAAAAAAAATGTTAAAAGGTTGAACCTGGTGAAAATCTTGGCCCTTTTTAATCTTCTAGGTTATATATTTCCTGTCTCAGTAGGTGTAATCTTTTATCACGGTTAATCAAATTTCATATTCTACTTGATTCTTTCATTGTATAACTCAAGATTCAACCAGACTACAGTATTGTCTGAATTTAGAATGCAAATTTACGTTAAGATGAGAAAAGCTAGTAGCTTTAGAGCCCATTCAATGTTTATTTTGTTTAAAACAAAACAAAACAAAACAAAACAAAAAAACACACTCACAAGCAAAGAAACAAACAAACAACCCAAAGGGCTACAACAATTTCTGATATTCTCCAAGAAGACATTTAAGGAAAGAGGCTTTTTGAATTTATTCACATTTTGGTGCTAAATCTTACTAACTTTTATCACTTCCTTAGTTGATGTGTTGATGACAACACTTCTTTGTATTCTTGTTTACTTCTGAGCAAAAACCCCTGAATACAACTCTTTCTATGTGTTTTGAATCTGTCAATAGCTTATTATTAACCATGTGATAAAAGTTGAAATTCTTTGCCTTGATCTGAAGACAATTTCCACTGGGACACCCCAAATTCAGCTGCCCCAATTCAGCTCCCAATAAATTTATTCTAGTATTTGTTTATGACTGCCAAGTATAATTTCACCCTAAGACTATAGCATAAGCTATGGATTTTCCTGCCATGCATTCCACCAGTGCTTGTGAACCCACAACTCTTATCTGTTTTTAAGGCTAGGCTCAAACCTCAATTCTTATGTGTAGAATTAGGCAGTCACTCATCATAGTCTCCTATGCTGCTATTTCAGAAAAGACTGACAAGCTTTTAAACAATACAATTTTATTTGGTGGCGCACGCCTTTAATCCCAGCACTTGGGAGGCAGAGGCAGGCAGATTTCTGAGTTCGAGGCCAGCCTGGTCTACAGAGTGAGTTCCAGGACAGCCAGGAGTACACAGAGAAACCCTGTCTCGGAAAAACAAAATCAAAATAAAACAAAAACAAACAAACAAACAAACAAAAAACAAAACAAAAACAATAGAAGCTAGAAATAACAAAATCAGATCACAGGTGTACACTGGACCTTATATTTTATGTTCACAAGGTTTCTTCCACAAACGTTTAGATTTCATAAGGGAAACAATAATGTGAACGAACTCTAACCCAGGGTCTAATTATTTCCTAATGACTGCATTGTCAAATATTCTTAGATTATGGATTGTATTGTAGTACACGAACTTTGAGACAAAGCAAACATTCAATCTAATGCACTCTTAAACTCCTTTGTTTCATCTCTGCCATTCTTTTAAACTACTTAAAGCCTGGGCTTTGGGCTCTGCATTCCAAATGAGGGTCATATTGGCATGACTAAATGCTTTTTGAGTGACTGAATAAATAGATAAATATATAAATTAAAAAACAATTGTTTTTAATAAATGAGCCATCTCAAATTTGCCTTGCCCCCTCTTTTAAATCATAAAACTGAAGGAGAAATATACATATTTTTTTTAAAAAATGTGAATTAAGACTTATAGATAAATAACTTTCTGGATTTAAAAATAAATGAAATATGGAGATAGCCTATTGCCTAAGGCTTAATGTCTAGGAAAGTCTTACATTCAAATTTCAACTTTAAATTTTGTTAAGTGTCTTAAAACTAAGTATTCGGATGAATTTTTGACATGATGCTGACATTAATAAGACACTGAAGAGAGTTTTTGAGGAAGAAGAAACTAAAATGCAAATTGTAGAGACAAATATGGCTATAGGACGTTCAGTACCTAAGATATATGGATAATCTCACAAAATCATTAAATTCTAATTAATATTGAATTAGGCAGCCATAGTATCAGGCACTCTAAAGTGTTTCATCTCAGATTAGAAATGTCCATTCTCTCATCCTGCACCTTCAGTTTGTCATGTGATGATATTTTGCTTCATGTTTGGGAATTCTGGAACCTTCTAAGTCCATACTTTCCAGGTGTTGAAAAGTCATTACCTGAGGCTGCTTCAGAGAGAAGCAAAGCAGGTGTGGGGCTTCTGTTGTTTATTATTCAAGAATCAACTACTGACTCCCCATTCTTTTGAGGAACTGCTGTGGTGATGTGTGTGTAGCTGACAGGTGGACACAGAATATCTAATATTTTCTTTTGAACATCACAACAACAGTCTTCAAGTCAAAGAAAAATTGACTCCTAGGAACAGTGAAGGAATTCTTCTCATACATCACATTCTTCATTCTAAATCTTTGGAAGTTAAATACCACACAGACTTAAGATGATGACATTCAGGCTCAAGACTGTTGAGTCCATGATAGCTGATTTGCATAAGCCATTAGTCAATGATAGCTGATTTGCATAAGCCATTGTTTTCCTGGAACAGAACCAACAGAATCCTCACAGACAAATACGAGATTATTTATTATAGGAGTTGCCTCCATAATTTTGAACAACAAGAACTCTTGTGAAATGTCATTTGCATGCTGGAGAAGTAAGAAAAGTTATTACTCGAGATAGCCTGAATCTAAAGACCAGACATCTGTCTGTAGATGGTCTTGGGAGTGACAGATATTCTCTTCAATGTCCCAGAACCTAAAGACTCATGATCTAGGAACTCATTCTAATGTCAGAGGGAACATAAAGTTAAAACAGAACATAGTTGTTTATACCCGTAATAGTTATTGCACTGTTGAATCCATGGTTGCATATTCCCCTTGTGTGTTGCCCTGATCCTGCTTTATGATGTTAATTTTGCTTTCTCAGGAGGGGCTGCTCTCCACTGAGCAGTCACTCACATATTCAGGTGATACTATATGAATATTTGCTCATTTTTACTGATCAAATAAAAGCTAGACCTTTTGACTGAGCAAGGAAAGCAAAATGTGAGAATTAAGGCTCAGAGAGAGGAAGAGAGATGTAGGGGAGGAGGGGAAAGAAGGAACAAGAGAAGATAGTGCAGAACTATGTGTTCAGGAGAAATTGCAAGTAGCAAGTGTAACATAGCGAGAGAATAGGTTGGTGTGGTTATAGAGCTGCCCAACCTAGGCTTGTAGCTTATAAAGATAATAAGTGGAGTATAAGTTTTTTATAGAGTTTTACTGAGGCTAAAAATTACTGCAATATATTCCTTGGTATATCAGTCATGTATATATATTAACAATATACAATATTAGTTTTACTTTATTTTGATCACATTCATCTTTCATAATTTTCTCATGTTCCCCTCCCATTGAAGTTTGTACATGAAGCAGTTTAGGCACCAAGAATACTTAGCTCACATTACCCACCCTGACAAGCCTTCTTGGTCAACATTGTTTATCTAAAATACAAAATCATTTATTGGAGTTCCTGAAACTATTTAAATATTTCCTAACTTAAATTTTAAAATTCCCAAAACTGATTTACTTCTTTTGCACAAAGAAAAAATAAATAATAATTAAATATGTAAATAAATAACATAGATAAAAGTGCTTCCTTCTCTCTTCAGAATAGACTTGCAGCTTCTTATCAAGGGTCTCTTTAGGATTCTGATGAGGAAGTCTTTCAAATGGCTGAAGCATGCTGGGAGATTCTCTTGGGCGTTATGCAGATGTGGGATATATTTAGCCACATACAAATGTTCTCACAACAGGAATGCCCACCTGTATTATCACAGCTTCTCATCTCTAAGTGATACAAGTGCCTCTCAGTGGAAGAAGACAACTTTCTGCCCCCACTGATAGCAAGCTTTCCTCTCCTACAGAGAGAAAGCTCAAAGAACAAACTTCAACACCTGTATGCAGGGCATGTAGCTAATTAGTGCAAGTATCTCTTCTCCCTCTGCTATTTTCCTTTATTAATGCTGAAGTTTATATGGGGGGTGGGGGGGCTTGCTCATCACTTATTTTGGGACAAAATGATAGTCAAATTCTTATTCCACATCAAAATCTCTTCTTCAAAATTTCAAATATCCTAACACACTAATCCACTTAATCAATGATATGGAGCACATTTTATACTGTACTATTGTTCTCAAAACAGCTGCGTTTAAATAAGAATATAAAAATTTATGAAGGAAAACCAATGTATCTCTTTCTCTAAGCAATACTATCTTGTTGCCTCAAGAAATGAATTAGTAGATCAGACTACCTTCTGTGCAAAAATGGGGACTTGAATTTGAATCTCGAGTACTCACATAAAAGCCATACATAAACACACACACACACACACACACACACACACACACATGCATGTAAATGTGTATGTGTATTTGTATTATAAATAGGTATATACATATATGTATACATGCTAACTTGCACGGAGGGGATCAAATAAAATAAGATGAGTAGACTTTTCTGACAGGCAGCCTAGCTATAAGATCAACGATGTGTTGTTTTCAGGGATTAGGCAAGGAGAGATAGAATAGGATACTTGACATCACCCTCCACCCTCTAATCACTTAGCTTGGAAACAGGTGCATGTACCTGCACATACATGTATATAAATACCAAAAATATGTCATGTACCTATATCAAATATATTCTCACACATATACATATATACACAAATAAATTTCATATTAGTGTACAAAGATACAAGCATTAATGCAATCTAAATGTCAAAAGTTGTAGTGAAGTGCAAAGGGACACCTTTAAGTCATCCCTATAAAAATGTTCATGGAGACTCTAGAAATGAGCATTATACTTTGTCCCTTCTTTTTGCTGGAGTTTACTCAAGTTCTCTGCAAGAGAAGTGGTTACTCTTAGTACTGATTTAATTTTGCATTCTACCCACCTCATGTTTTTCACAAAAACAATTCCACTCTTCAATATGTGTGTGTTTATAAGACAATAAATATTTGAAAAATAGTTTGTAATATGAAAGTTTTTTTTAAATAAATGATATGTGAAATATAATGGATTCATTCTATATCTAGCCCACCCAAGAATAGATGATAAAATTTTTTGCATTTGCCAGAGAATTCCTATAATGTCTACTTCAGAATCTTTAATTTTAACAACACATTAAGGACATCTAGACATGTTGGGTTAGATTTCTCTGTGTCAAAAAATACAAGGTTATGATAACAAGTATGTATGGATCTTAATTGTTGTTGTTGTTGTTTTCCTTTTCCAATGTGGTAAAACTCCAAGCAGATATTCTGCAAATCTTTGAGAGAATGTATCTCTACTTTGAACTAACCTGAGAGGATGACTTTTATCACATCATCCCTGGATACTGGCCACCTTCTTGTATTTTTAACATGGAATAAAAAAGATTTTTTTGACATTGAACCAATTACATCCTTATACTTAAGCCACATGGCCAGTTAAAATGTTGAACTCTATTATTAACAAGAGATTCTATTACTAAAAAGATGTTTGGGAAGCTAGCACTTCTACTGAAACTTCTGTTAAAAAGTTATGCTTCATTTTTTTCAAACTTTCACTAAAAGATGTTGTGGTTTGTGAACTATTTCTTAGTAAAAGTGAATGTGTGTGTGTGTGTGTGTGTGTGTGTGTGTGTGTGTGTGTGTTTCATAGCATTTTAAGTCTTCCTTGTGTTCATCTGGTGTGAAGAGAGCAGTAGTCTTTACTTACCTGACAGAACTTACCAGGCGTCTTCTTGGTCACATTCTATTCAGCCATAAATAACTTGGCAATCAGGAGAGCAAACACAAGGAAAAACAGATTCAAACAGTGTGCAGTCAGTGACACAATCTTTGCCTGCCCCAAACTCTAAGTTCCAGTGTAAGTAGTGGGAATGTTGAAGTATCTCAATGAGGTCTAGAGAAGCAAGGGCATTTACAGAAGTATATGTTAGCACTAGTCAGTTCTACACAATGGTGTGTTTCTCTGTGACATTTTCAAAAGTATACAACATGCATTTAGATCATGTTTGTTCCCTATTACTTCTCTTGCTGTTTCCTATCTTCTTCCTACTTCTGTTAACTCCTCCCTCTTCCCATTTTTCTCTCTTTGTGTGTGTAAATGAGTTTCACTAGGGTTCGTGTCATTTACAGATATATGATAACTAGTTTTTAGAGAAACATGGATAATTTGCTGATGGCTGGAGCACTTAAGAGACTGTCTCTCCCTCCCATAGCAACCACTACCTGCCTAAGAACATCAGCGAGGATTGAATTAAGTTTCTTAAAAGAGCTATGGATACTCTTTTGATTAATAGTTAACAAGATGAACAAGTTCAATTTTCATTTCTCCTTTCCTGTTTTCATGATGCTCTCATGACCAAATTTGTTCATTTTGAAAGTAAAAACTCACATACAATCCGTATTTAATATATGTACATATCACACACACAGATATCACACATACTACTTATAATGCATGTCCACACTTGCATACTACCTAACATATGTACATACACATCATAAACATACATAACACCAATCATACACATATAACAAGAATACAAAACAAACACCATACTCTTATGTAAACACCATAACAAAAAACAAACACACTATTTTATATGCACATAATGTTTACCACATACTCAACACATACATACATATTACCTACCATATATGCACACATACAGTCCCATATATCATACATAATTAATGACTTCTACAGCTAAATAATCATAAAATTTACATTTTGCTAACATGATAATTCAGTCAGTCAAGTATTTTACTTGCAATCATGAAGACTCAAGTTTAATCCACAACACGTATGAAAGCAATATCAGGCATCATAGATTGCACATTCTTGTAATTTTACTGCTAGGGAAGTTGAAACAGGTAGATCCTTGGCACTCTGTTCCCAGACAAACTTATAGAGCTCCAGGCTAGTGAGTGACTCTATTCAAAATATAAGATGGACCACTCCAGAGGAAGAAGAAAGAGAAATTGTCCTCTAGCTTAAAATGGTACATTCACACACATGCGTATGCACCTTCATACATGAAACCTGTAACACACAGGAAAGAAAATCTAGTGCCAATAAAATATCTTTTAAAAAGTTACTTGATGGAAAAGACACAAAGAACTTTGTTTGCACAAGTCTTAAAGCCTCCATTAACTGGCTTCAAAAGTACATGCTAATTTGCAAGGCTGTGATAAGGTAATTTTTTTTTATAAAAGCAATGGTGCTGAACCACAAATTATAATAATAATGTCATTGAAAATAATTATTTAAAATTCATTCATATTTATCAATCTCCAGAGTTTGGTTGGTTTCTGGTCACCATCAGAAATTATTAGTTGGAAAGAGTTTCTGGGTAGAGGTCATAGAATTCGTTTCTCCTGCTTTTATTACTGGATGATCTTAACAAGACCTCCTAATTAATTAGCATCTCCTATGGACATAACATGTGACTTCACTCATTAGTGAGCCTCCTTATTTAGAGAGAGAAATCATGCTTCCTTAATAACTAAAGTGACTACAATGTGTGAGTAATACTGAGGGCAAGGATAGTAATCAAAATAATCTTCGTTTCTGGAAATTTGACTGCCTTTCAGTATAAGTATCTTCTAAGTATAGATTCTGGCAATGACAGGATGCTCTGCCTTACAGCCTGAAAAAAAAACCTTTTATTTTTCAACAAATGTTAGTATGATTGACAGGTTTTTGGTTTGCAGATTCTCAATTCTTAATATACCTTTCCATTTCTCATCATGTGTTTCCTCCCGTTTCCAGGCTGTCTTATGTTAATTCCTTTTACTCTATAGTGCAAAAAGATTTAAACATACTTGCAAATCATATAAAATTAGGAAGTATATTTATAAAAATAGAAAAATGGTAAAACAGGTTGAAAAACAGATTTAAAAACCAGCTCCTATATTTATAATGAATTTTAGGGTTAAGTTTTATATTTATTTTTAACTTTCTACAATCAGTAGTTCTAAATGTGAAATAATAAATAATAATAATACTTTATGTAATGATTATAATATCAAAATATCAACTGCAATAATAATTGCATAAACTTGAGGGAAAATAGTGGTTTGGGGCTGGAGAGAGGTTTTGGTTTGTAAGGGTGCTTGCTACTCAAGTATAAGGACCTGAATTTTGATCCCTAGAACACACATAAAATGCTGTTCATAGCCTCACACAAGTGTAATCTCTGTATTGTGGTGTATGCAAATATGATGGTGGGCTATCTCAGCTACAAGGCAGAGAGACCAAGCATTAGGCAGTGACTCAATCTCATGTAAATAATGTGTGTAAAAATACAGAAAGGCACTAAATGCTACCCTCTGTCATCTCAACACACACATGTATGTACAACTCACCTACACATAGGCCTACAGAACATATAGCTTCTTATTTAAGTGTTTATATGACTTATATTTGTGCTAAAATGAGATTGTTGAGTTTCCATCAAATGTCTTCTACAATAATGTCCTTCTAGGGCTGTTATAGAGTTCAATGAAGCTTCCTTCATAAATTTCCTCACAAACCTCAAGTTCTCTTTCTATATAGTTATGTTTTATTGTGATAGCAGAAGAGACTTTACTGCAACTGGACTAAGATTTTTTTATATCAGTAATATGTCATTTGTGTTGTCTTGCATTTGTACGGCTAGGGCTTCATCTGGGAGCAGTGTCCCTTCTATAAGCTCTAGACCAATAAGATGTGCCTCCAACACTGATGCATTGTTTTTTGTCAAAGACACACAGTCAGAAACTTAGATGTAAAGTCAAAAGTATCTCCCACTCTGATGACATTAACCTCACCAAATAATGTCAGTCAGCAGATACATAGTATGTCCTATGAAAAGTATATGTGGTTGTTTTAGACTTTTAACTAACATCAAAGAGTTTTCATATTTTATATGATCCTATGACAATTATTAGGTGTTTCAATTGCATGCTTACTTTGTCAAACTATTGAGGAAAATAAAACTATAAAATGAAAACTGACAAAGGACATTGGTGTTGGCTTGAATAAGAATGAGTCCCAGAAGATTGTTTATTTTATTGTTTAATCATTGGAGAGTAGAATTTGTTGGGAAGGATTTAGAGGTGTGCCCTTGTTTTAGGAAGTGTGTCAAGATATTTGGATTTTGAAATTTTAAAACCCTGGTCTTTTGCTCTCTGCTTCTTGCTTGTGGAACAGGATGTAATGCTGTCTGCTGTTATTGTTCCAGCTTCATGGTTGTCTGCATTCTGCCATAATGATCACAGACTAACCCTCTAAAACTAAAGTATTCCCTGGTTATATGTTTTTTTTTTAAAGGTCATGGTATCTCCTGACAGAAAAAGAATAGTAACTTAGACAACATGTCCAAAGTAAATATTTCCTAGCAAATAGATAATACTCAAGTCTAAAGTTGTCTTTGAAATAGGTCTGATGCATGTCAAGTGAAAAAATTATTGCTAATTCTGCAAGACAAGAGCTTTGTTTAATTCTGCCCATGAATTTTGATGATTCCCAGCAGTGGGAATGAAGCCATTAAATCAATATACCTATTTTTTCTTGGACTTTGATATTTATAAAACATGCAAAGTTTCATCAAAAATTTTTAGGGCTGGGTTTTCTAGTAAATAAATTCAGGTGAATAAATACTTAGTAGAAGTATGCTTTATGCTGAAGTAAGTTACTTAAAAATATGAATGTAGTGCACCTACATGATAAGACCTGGTACAGAGTACACACTGAATACTGCCACAATAAATTAATACCTAGCCCAACCTGCTTCCATTCTTATCAGTGTGAATTGACATTTTCCATCTGTCTTGTATTAAAAACTTATTTTTTATTTTTTATAGACTGCTAGCAACAGCCTCCTGCTTATTTTATAACTATTATATAACCATCCAGGCAGAAATGAAAATTTTTTGTGATATACTTGTATACTTAAATTTGTCTATCAGGCATTTGAAATATATATATATGCAGAAATTGGAATTTCCCCAATTTCTCATGCTGGGGAGGAAAAGAGCCAAAAAAATGCCAGTCAAATATAAGAATTTGTCATGAGGGAAGAGATTTCACATATTTCTAAGAATATCCTGGACCACTTTGCAGATACACTGCAGTTGAATTTACGATGAGTCAATGATTGGCAGGAACATTCCTTGGTCAAGAATGCTTATCTGTGCTTAACCCGCTTGTTCTATTTTAAACCTAAACTTTATTTCAGCACCCCAAAGACACATATGTAAGTTTCACTGAACCTCATTGCCATTCTTCTAATATGGCCAAGCTGAAAATATATTTTTTTACCATAAATATGACAAATGAGGATGGGTAGTCAAGCCTTGTTTATTTGGCATGCTGGGTATCAGGTTCTGTCCTTAACAACAATAGTAAAACTTTATGAGTTTAATTAATTATTTTTCAAAATCCATGACATTATGTAATGCATCCTAGTTCTCCTAACTTCATCTTTCATTTTACTTCAGTTTCCTCTCCCATCATTCATTCTTCATTCTTTAATTGCACTGAGCTTGGACCATAAACATATATTATACCACAATTTTCTACACTAGTCATTTCTATTTTATTTTGTGAATTCTGATGCTTTAGCTGTGTTAATGTCTGAGAATCTGCTGAGAATTTTTTTAAAAGAAGAAGTGCAACAACTCTGTGTACTTCTTTCATATGCAAACCAATCTTTGAGTCTATATAGAACAAACTCCATTATCAGGTTCTGATACACAAGATTAATTCAATTATACTTTCAATTTATTATGTTTCCTTTGTCATAAAAATGCTTGGGCGTAGTTGTTAACCACAAGAAATAAATCATTATGGTTTCTTTTCAGTGTGCGGTACATTAGTAAGACTTAGAGATTACCAAGGAATCCCAGCCAAGCATGAAGCACTAGGCCTCATATTCCTTAGCAGGCAGATGCAGTCTTCTCATCCAGACATGTTAGTTTACTAGTTACTGTCTGAGTAAATACTTCAGGTAAGGAAGAGAATTTCAACCCCTAGGACACAAATAAAGTAAGGCTTTTCATTCTGAATCATCAGGATTAAGAATGTGAAGGAGACTTCACATCACTGACTTATAATATCAGAAAATGATAGACATTTTTTCCCTGAAAATATGCTAAAATTTGAATAATTTTAAGTAATTCTGAAACATTAGATCCTACCTCAATCTCCCAGATTTATCCTATATCAAGTACAAAAGCTTTATACTTTGTTCTCACCTCCAGTTTTCTAACTTACTCTATGAGTGGCCCTATCGGGTACAATGTGGCCATTTGTTGATACCTGAAAGCACCAAACTACGTTGTCTGTCAAAACTGCAACACATGTTATCAACTTCATCGTCTGTGTAGAATAATGAAATCTACATGTTCAAGCCCGTCTTTCAAAATCAATTTCTACAGGAAACCTGTCTAAGTTCTTCCAGTTCTCAGACTGAAGTGAACTCAGTATGTCTCATTGGCAATTTTATGGATTCTTATGCATAATCTATGAGAGTCTACAATAGCAACAAGCTATGTGGTTGATTTCTATAACTCTCTTCTGACTCCAACTATATCTTATCTGAGCACTTACCTTCCACCTGAGCTTAAAATAAATCCTAGACTCTCGATATGTTTGCCAAAATTAAATTAAATTAAAAATTAAATTAAATTAAATTTAATTTAAAAATGAAAAATTAAAAAAAATTCCTGAATCCCAGAGCATAAACTTTGAAGAAAGATACATAGGGTACACCAGATTGCTTTGAAGCAACATAGGGAAAGTTAAGACAGAAGAAACTGCTACTATAAGTCCTCAGAGGATGTACACAGTCCCTCCACCCATGACAACTCAAAAACATTTATGTTGGTTTACTTGTATGTGTTCTCTGTGTGCATGCATGCGCACATTTAAATATCCACATTTTGTGATGTGTATTTATGTGTGAAGTTGTATGTGCATTGAGCACATGTGTGTGGAGAATAGAGTTCAATGTCAAACTTAGTATTCAACCACTCTCTTCATTATTTTTGAGACAGAGTTTCTCATTGAACATAGAACACCAATTAGACTAGATGAAATATGAGCCTCAGTTGTCATTCTGTCTTGGACACTTTAGTTCTGAGGTAGCAGATATGAGCTGCCAGACTATAGATTCTGGAACTCAAATTCAAGTTCTCATGCTTGAAGAGCAAGTTTTTGAATAACAGAACTATTTCCTTTGCTCTGGTTGGCTATTTAGTGTCAAATCTGAAGAATATTCTTGCTTTTAACAGCGCATGTAGATTATGGCATAATCAACTTAAGCATAATAATTGAACAAAATTACCCTCAAACATGTAAATTTTGAGCCTTACACCATTGAACTGAATAGTATTGTGCATTTTCAAGTTAGGGAAAATGATTGTACCAAATGAGCTACATTTCTAAGACTGCACTTGTTATCATCATTCTACTTTTGCCTTGTCTTTGTTCTCTC
Organism: Rhabdomys pumilio; assembly: GCA_030674055.1. Lineage (NCBI taxonomy): Eukaryota > Metazoa > Chordata > Mammalia > Rodentia > Muridae > Rhabdomys > Rhabdomys pumilio. Next base: position 3,509,113 of record JANHMN010000009.1, on the reverse strand, counting down.
TGCTGCTGCTTTGTCCTGGTATATGTTGGCCAAATGATTTTCTTGCATAGAAAGGACCAAGCAGTGATGAACTGTCTGTCTTAAAGTTACAACTTGTTCATTATTCTTTCATCTAGAACATAGTATTTAAATTCTCAAACATGTGTCTCTTTTCACTAAACTAGTACTATTAGGTAATATCAAAATAGTCGATGTATATAATATATATCCTACACACAGCAAGTGCTCCAATTAAATCTTATTCGCTCCTACTGCTGCTGTTGAAACACCTCCCACTCATCACTTTATATGCACCTGTACACATGTATCAGATCTGTGTCTTCCTAGTGTACCTGACTCGGAAATCTGACCATATTCAGTGTGCCTCAGAAATTTTCCAGGAGTTTCTAAATTGAACTCTTAACTCCTTAGTAAGAGATGAGAGCATGCCAGGTGAATATTTCCCTGATGATAACTGCATTTCCTTTCCAATTGTCAAAATTCTACAGACAAGCTTAGCTTCTATTCAAAGGTTATGAATTCATTCAGCTTTCCCAGAATTCTGTGTCCTGAACCAGCTGTTACCTTCATCTTGAATGCCCTTACAAACTGTTCTCAGAAGTTAAAAGAAAAAAATTACACTAGATTGAACATTCTACAAAGCTGATTGATTGACTAAAATTTTAACTATTATGGAGAAATCAGAATTTAGTCAGTCCAGGGCCAATTTATTTTGGACTATCTTAGTATTTTGGCCCCTAGACATTTAGTGTTCTCTTCTGTGTCTGGCTAGGATTTTTGTGAATATTTTGTAAATCCTTTTGAAATATATTAACAAGATTCATATTTTCTAAAGATGATATAACTGAGTTTTCTGACTTAAGTCTAACCTCCCAACTTGAAGCAAGGTATTGGAAAAGTAATCTTATTTTATGAAATTCTTTGTCTTGTTACTAAAATCCTTCATGAAACTGATACCATGTTGATACTTATATTACATTAAATCTGTATTTGATGGTCAGAGTAGCCTATATTTAACTCTAAAATAAATTATTTTCTAATCCCTTTCAGATGAAAATTATATTTTTTATGTTGACACAGTCACCCAATTTTTTTTCTAAGCAAAATTGTCACCTTCTGCACTATGCTTTCTCTGTATCTGGGAAGGCACCCTTAGTACTTAGTTGTATTTATTATACACCTACATATCTTCAATCACTCATCTGTAAGTTAATTATGAAAAAGACTATGTTTTACCTTCATGTAGTCAAATTCTCCAATAATGCTTAAAATTTTGTTACATCTAATAAAGTTCTTACGGAAATAGGATTGAGTCATTCAAAACCAAAAACTTAATTTTTTCTTTGATGTACTGGCTTTTTTGATAAATGACAGTGAAGATCAAGAGACAGCCTCAAGCTGCTGTCTATATCAGTTCAACACCCCCACTTAAGTCAGGCATCTAGGACTAGGGTATAAAAGCCCACTTCCAGTGGCACATCTACTCCAACAAGGCCAAACCTTCAAATAGTGCCACTTCTTGGGCAAAGCATGTGCAAGCCATCACATTCCACTCCCTGGCCTCTATAGACTCTTTCAAATGTATGAGCCTATGAGGGCCATACCTAGCCACAGCAAAATAAAAATGTACTTTTAGTCCAACTTCAAAAGTCCCCATAGTCTATAATAATCTCAAAAATGTTAAAAGTACAAAAATCAAAATCTTTTGTGAGATTCATCCAATCATTTAACTGTAATCCCTAAGGCAAAACAAGAAACCAGCTAGATATACTCCAAACTCTGCATCTCTGTGTCTGATGTCAACTTAGTCTTCAAATCTTTTTTTTCAAACTTTTTTTTTTTCGTTTTTGTTGTCTGCAACAAATTTTCTTTTTCTGGGTTGATTTTACTGTTTATGTAAGGAAAGATGATAGAATAAGTTGTCTAAATTGACAAAATTGATACATTGGAAATTATAAGTGAATATCTTTCTTCATAAGAGTTATAATTACGTTCAGTGTATATCTAAAGAAAAGGCATTTTTAATGGACAAAAGAGTAATATATACTGCTGTGTGTTATCAAGTTAATTATGTTCCCCAAAACCTGTTTGCAGTGTCCAGCAGGTAGGACTAAAAAAAGCCTGTCCCCAGTAGCTTTTTGACTAGTTAATAAATTTACCAGAGGCCAATGGCTTGGCACTGAGTGAGGCAGGACTTTTAGGATTCTCCAGAAGTGACTGAGGAGTAGGGAGTGGGCATAGGAGATAGACAGCTAGAAAGTTGTAGGAGGCACAGCTGACATAGATACAGGGAGAAAGTGACTCCAGAAGGGATGGTCACTTAGGGTCCAGAACAACAATGATAAAAATTTAGATTTAGTAAGTATTCAACCAGAAATATCAGAGAGAAGTATGTTTTAGCCACATGGTATTAGGGTGTAGCCCCTACATTGAGCTGTTTAAGGTATTTAAAATATAAGGCTGTGTATATGCATCAGGAAATACAGAGTAGATTAACAATTTACTGCATCAATAACAATTCCCAGTGATGATAGATAGGATAATATGTTTATGAGTATTGATACACTTGTGTGCATGCAAAATGAGGCCAGAGGTTAGCTTTCCTGATGGTGTTATACACCATTTTTTTGAGACAAGATGTCTCCAGGCATGGAATCTACTGGTTTAATTATGTTAACTAGTCACCACGCCCATGTGTTCTACTTTTTTTTTCTTCCTAGTGCCCTTCAGAATATAAGCATTTTACATAAATTCTGAAGAAAAAAAAATCCTTATGCTTGTAAAGCAAGAATTTAAGCAATGGATTTTTTTCCAACCATAAGACATATCTCAATAAAAACTTATAAAAGCAACCACACTCAAGTCCTATGTGATATTTCTAGCATACCTGGACTCAACCAACACAAGCAACATCCTTATACTTCACTCTGGTCTTCAAAGCACTGGGTGTTTGTCTTGTCTCTTCTATGTATCACTTCTGCCCAGATGAAGTTCAAGCTGACGGTTCCTGAGGAATCTCTTCTAATCTCCTCTGAATTCTTCATTTAGAGCTTGGTACACTCACACACGCACGCACACACACACACACACACACACACACACACACACACACAATATATATATATATATATATATATATATGCATGCTCACACACACATATATATTTCAGGGTTTTGAGAATAATGGTGTGCCCAGCAGACCCCAAGGACAGCCAACTTTAGAGAACTATTCTTGTGTTATGTGTAGCAGCAGTCCCAGGCCATTCCATTAACAGTCACTGTCTGGAAAGACAATGTAGTTATTAAAGTGCTGTTGAAAAAGGAAGAGGGTCTGAATTTGATCCCTAAACCCATGTAAAATAATATGCACTTGGAATCTCAGTGCTGAAGAACTGGAAACAGGAAGACTCATAGGGCTCAGTGAGCCACCAGCCTAGCCTCCTTGTACATTCCAAGTCACTAAGAGAGCCTTTTTACAAAGAGGGAGAGAGAGGAAAGAGAGGAGTGTAGGAAAGGAAAGGAAATAAAAGGAAAGGTAATGGAAGGGAACAAGAGGAAAGGAGATGGAAGGGAAAGAGAAGAGAGGGGAGGGGATGCGAGGCTAGGCAAGGCAAGGCAAGTCAAGGCAAGGCAAGGCAAGGCAAGGCAAAAGGAAAGGAAAGGAAAGGAAAGGAAAGGAAAGGAAAGGAAAGGAA
>JANHMN010000009.1:3461663-3492581 GCA_030674055.1 Rhabdomys pumilio | reverse complement strand
TCTCTCTCTCTCTCTCTCTCTCTCTCTCTCTCTCTCTCTCTCTCTCTTTCTAGGCTGAGATTTTCTGCATAGACCTAGCTGTCTAGAAACGTGGTCTATAGACAGACTGGACTTGATGCCAACTCAGATATCTGCCTGCATCTAGCCCCAGAGTACTGGAATTAAATGTGTGAGCAACCACCAGGCCCCAGCTATATTTGAATGTATAATTCCCAGTAGGTGGAACTCTTTCAAAAGGATTAGGCAGTATGTCACTAGGGAATTAGAGATTTCAAAAAACTTTACTATTTTCAGTTAGCTCCCATTCTGTGATTTGCTTAGAGAACAAAATATATGCTCTCAGCTGTTGGTGCTGTCATGCACTTGCTCCATCACTGTGAACTTTGAACTTGTGAAAACTTAAGCACAGTTCAACACCTTTCTTTATAATTTACCCTAGCCACATGTTTTGTCACAGCAATCAAAAGAAACCAATACATGAGGGGCTAGCTAAATTCATATTCCTGAGGTGAGGTAGCTCACTTTTGACTAGACAATATATTCTATTTTATTCTCTTATGATAATAGCTGTGCCTTGGCATCACAACTAGGCAATGTAGTTCCAGAACAAGAATCCTAAGAATGGAGTGTGTTGACTTTGGGTTACTTCCTCCACATAGTTTGGAGTGGGCACAACATACAATTAGTAGAGATAGTAGAGAGAAAATGAGCCACAGACAGAAGTATAACTCTTATAAACATGAAAAACCACTGAAAATTTTTTATTAGGATAAATTTTAGATGTATGTATGAGCCTGGAGAAATAGATCAATGATTAAGACCACCAATTGTTCTTCCAGAAGACACCAGGGAATCTGTTGCACTGACACCATGTTTGTGGCCTGCACAAGCTAATTCACTAATGTATACATATACACAAAGAGTGACACCAACATAAATAACAGTAAAATAAGACAAATGTACAAGTCTCCCCCATGTGTGTGTACTCCTGTGGATGTCAAAAGTGCTTTGTTCCTCACATGATATCTGAAAAATGTTCTTGATAAAGTATTTCAATATTACCTGAGACTCATCAATTAGTTTATGGTGGCTAGATCATAATGCTCCATTTTGTCTTAAATAGCTTTCTGGTGCTTCCACAAAACTTCATCTTGCTATCACAGGCACCATTGCCATTGCAATCCTCCATTGTCCTTTATAGTACTCTTTTATGCCATCATAATGCTGCCTGCTCAATCACTCATGGTGACAGAGCCATCACAATGCTGTGTAGTTTCACCAAGTGTCATGTAGGACCACCACAATGTTGTGTTAGAATGTAGAGTCCCCTATCATGCCAGTAGAGTATTGAGACAATACAGCATTATATTCTGCTGTGTTGTGGTATCTGAGTGCTTAGATATGGCATCCTTATGCCTTATTGTGCCATCACAGTGTGTTACTTTGCCAATTTGGGGTCATTTTCACATCACAATTCTCAGTTGTATCACAACACTGTCCTCTGGTTCAATAATAGTGCACAACTCTGCAATTAAAATGTTTTCTAGTTCCATCACAGTGACTCTTGCATTGTGGCAATGCTATATTATTCCATTATAGTGCTTTAATTTGTCCTTACAATACTCAGTTGTACAAACATACTGCCTTATTTTCATATCACAATGTTCTGAGGTGCCATCACAGTACTATGTTGCTATTACAGTTCTCTTCTGTGCCATCAGAAAGCCCTATTTTACAAACACAGTTTCATGTTATGGCATAACATTGCCTTATTGTGTCATCGCTATGAATAATTTTTCAATAATCTGTCAATTTTGGCATCACATAAACCCTTAGTACCATTACACAGTCGTGTTCTACCTTTACAGTGCCTATAGTATCATCAAAGTGTACTCTAGTGCCAATAAAAATCTCAACTTTGTCAGTCCAGCATGCTATTATACAATCACTTTGTCTATTTCTGAAACTGCAGTGCACTAGTGTGAAAATACATTTTCATTTTTTGACACTACCTTGTGCCTTGTTTCTATGTGGTGTACTGTTGTGCCATTACATTGCTATATGATGGCATGGCGATTTTATATTTTTCCAACTATGTGCCCTACTGAGTCATCACAGTGTCCTTTTGCCATCTGAATTCTATATATTGCCACTATAACCCCCCATTGAATCATTGCCTTGTCTTCTGTGCCTTCACTCTGTTCCAGTGTGTCGTCCACATTTCTTACTGTGCTTTCACTCTCTCCTAATCTGCCGACCCAGTACCGTTGTGATATAGATCTCTACTGGACCATCATAATGCCATTTTTTCACTATTGTAGTATCTTACTGTTCCATCCAACAGTCAATTTGTACCATTGTAGCATTTCTCATTTGTCATTACACTGTCTTACTCTGCCACAAAGGCACCCAGCTCTGCAGTTTGAATGCCATATTTTTCCACCAAAGTGAAATGTGTTATCTTGGTTTCTGGTCTTCCCAACACAATGAAAATTGGTCTAGCACCCTATTATGTCATTATTTTGCCATATTGTGCCATCACAGTGATCTTCTGTGGTATCAGAGTGCATTACTGTGTCATCACTGCTACCTAATATGATTACAGAGCTGCATTGTGCCATTAAATGTTCCTTTTGTGACACAACTGATCGACTTTGTTATTACAGTGCCTCACTGTGTTATCACTATGGCATTCTTTGATATCACAGTTCCTTTTTTTTTTTTGACATAAGACTAAATTATGCCAACATACTATTCTCCTGATTCATCTCAATATCCAATTGTACCATCAGAGAGTTATATTTTGTCACCAGCATTCTATAGAATTGCCTTGTTTTTACATCACACACTATCCCATTGTACCATTATAATTCCCTCTTGTGAATCCTTATTGACCTATGGTGCCATCACAGGGTCTTATTTTGTCATTATTCTGACTTGTATTTCAGTACAATCCTGAGTGTTGAGGGCCCATATTTTCAATCAAATAACCCTATTGTGACATCACTGTGCCCTAGTGTACCATCTATGTACCATGCTGAACTGTGTTAGGGCCTGTATAGCCATGAATTTTCACTGTTGTGCCATAACATTGTGATCCAATGACATCACAGTGGCCAGTTGTACCATCACTATGTTCTATTTTGTCCATACAATGCCTTGCTGTGCCACCACAGTGTGTTAGTTTGTCATCTCATTAGACTATTATGTGATTGTAGAGTTCTACTGTGCAATCACAATATGCTATTTTGCAAATGCAGTGTCCTCTTTTACAAACAGATTCATTCATTATAGTATTTTAATTGTTGCTCCAATACCCTATCATGCAATCACAAAACCTCTTTGTGATATAACAGTGGCCAAATGTGCAATCACAAATCCATTTTGCCATCACAGTGTTTAAATGTTGTATCTGAGGATTCTATTGAGGCATAATAGGATCTTACTATGTTATCGTATTTGACTCTGTTATCACAGTACCATGCTGTGTGATTACACTTTCATATTTCATCAGATTGTATGTTGTAAGCAAATATCCCATTATACAATTCAATAACATAGTATGCTGCTGTGTTATCACAGTGCCTTTTTGTACCATCCTAATGCACTGTTCTATGAGTATAGAATATGTTTGGCTACAATAGTGTCCCTGTGCAGTCACTGATTTCTGTTTTGCCATCATTTTATTCTACTATACTGTAACTGTGTTCTACTGTGCCATCTGCATCCTGTTATGTGCCATCTGAACAGTGATTTGTTATGCCACCAGTGTGTCCTAATGTACAAACAATGTGCAATATTATAACATCACTCTGTCCTACTATGATATTATTATGTCCTATCGTTTCATTCACATGTCTGATTATGCCACCAGTATGTCCTACTGAGTCTTCACTAGATGCTCTTGTGCCATCACTATCTTCTGTTGTGTTATCATAGTGCAGTATTGTGCCACCATGGTGAGCATTGCATTTCACAGGCCATATCATGTCATCACAGTGTTCTAATGTGCCATCACTTTGACTCGCTGTGCTCTCACTCTGCTCTATTATACTATCATTATGATGTACAGTGCCGTCACTGAATTGTACTGTGACAGTAATTCATAATATTACCCTTCATTCTGACCTTTGTTGATACCACTGTCATATTTTGTGCTATCAAATACCCTATTGTAAATGCATACTGTTTTTTTGTGCTACCACAATACCCTAATTTGCTTTCACTGTCCCATGTTGTGCAATGTGTTCCCTATTATGCCACCTTGGGTCCTATAATGTCATGCTAACAACTCTAATACTCCATAATAGTATGGCATTTCTCTATCATATTATCCTACTGTGCTATTGAAATAATGTATTTTGCCATCACATTGTTCTATTTTTTGCAATTATAGTTCACTGCTGTACCAGTACTATGCCCTCTTGTACCCTTACTGTATCTTATTTTCTAAAAACATTACTCCCTTTCATTCACAATGACCCCCATGCCATTAAAGTGCCCTATACTGCCATCACAGTGTCAAAGTTTGCCATCATAATACCCCATTGTGCCATCAGCATGTCTTTTTGCCCTTATTGTCTCTGTTGTGCTAGCATAGTGTCCACTTAGGTTCTTTCATGATCCTGTTGTGCCATAACTATACCCTTCTCTGCCATCAATATGCCCTATTGTGCCACATTTCTACCCTATAATAACATCACAGTGGTCTACTGAATCAATGCAGTGACTTTCTATGACATTATAATGCCCCACTGTGCTATCACCATGACCTACTATGGCATCACAGTGCTCTATTGTGTCACTACAGTATCCTGTTATACCATTACAATGCAATACTGTGTCATGCTGTGTCAAATTGTGCTATCATATGTGTCCTATTTTGGCATCACTGTATTCTATTGATTTGTCTCAATTCCCTCTTGGGTCATCACAGTGCCTTATCACATAATTAAATTCATTGTTGTATCATAATGAGCCAATTAATTATTACTGTTTCTTATTGAATTTTTTTTAGTTTTGTGTGCCATCACATTGTCCCCTATTATATAATCGCTCAGGGCTATATTTTAATCCTTGTGACCTATTGTGCCATATAATTTCCACTTGTTTCACAGGTGTTTCCTATGTGCCATGACTGTGTCATATTTTGTCATTATTATGTTCTTTTGTAGAATTACTCTCTACTATTGAGTTGCTACAGAGTCCTATTATCTCTCCAGTGTCTATTGCTCATTCCAAGTGGTCCTTTGAACAATCACTGCTTCTTGCTTTATCAATACTATGTACTATTGTGTCATCCTGTGCCCTAATGTGTCACCACTACTCCCTATTTTGAAAACAGTATGGCCAATTATACTAGTACATTGCCCTATCATGCTATCATTGTTTCCTATTATTTTGTTACTGTGTTCTACTAGGTCATCATAGAACCGTGTTGTATAGTAAATCTGTTGCATTGTGCCAGCACAGTTCTCTACTATGCCATTACTATTTGCTATCACTCTGATCTAATAAGTAATTGCAGTAGCATTTTCTGCAATCACAATTTCCTCTTGCACAATATGTACTATTGTGAAATTTTTATGTCCTAATGTGCCATAACTGTGTCCTATTGGTTTCCATTGTGCCCTACTGGGTTTCCACAAGGCCCTATTGTGTCATTACTATGCTGTAATGAACCATCCATGTATTCTACCATGTCACTACAATGCTCATTGTGACATCAGAGAGTCATAGTCTAAATTCAATTTCACAGTTGAGCTTTAATTTTTGCAAATTCGACATCACTGTTTCTTATTGAATAATCATAGTGGCTAATTGAGTCATTGTCATTACATTGCAATCAAACTGTCTATCCTGCCATTTCTATGCCCTATTGCAAAATTACATCTTACTGTCTTATCACTATCCTCTTTAAGGCAAAACTATGTCGAAGTGTGCCACAAATGTGCTCTAATACACCAGACTCATTTTGTCATTGCTAAACTTTTGCAGTATAGAAATTCCCTATTATGATAAATAATGCAGTAATGACAGCGACCTACTGTGGAATGTCCTATTGCTCTGCCACAGATCCTATTGTAGCAGATTATTATATTACTCTGCCTTATTTTGCCATTACAGTATTCTATCATTCTTACAGTTCCTACTCTGTCATTAGTGTGGCCTAGTGTACTATTACTGTACTTTATTTGCCATGACTCATTACTTTTAAGTGATCACTCTTCACTATTGAGTCATCACAATTCCCTATTTTTGTCATTACTGCATCATATTATTCCTCTCTACTGGCCCAGTATGCCACCATTATTCACTATCATGAAACAGTGAGCTATCAACAAGACGTCAGAATTTACTATTGTGTCATCATCACAGTGTCCCATCATGCTATCACAGTGTTTAATTGTGCCATCATATAGTCTAATACTTCACCAGTATGCATTATTATTTATATAGAGTTTTCTTTTATAAATTACTATCCAGTTATTTCTATCACTGTCCCCTATTGTGCTGTAGTTGTGCCTCAATGAATCATCAGTCTCCCAATGTGCTATTACTGTTTCCTACTGTGAAATCACCACTGTAGCATAACTATGTCTTAGTAAACCACCAGTGTTTTCTATGGTGCTATCCCTGTGTCATAGTGTACAAGTACTGCCATATTATGTCATAATAGTGCCCTATTGTTATATCACTGTGAGTTATTGTGCCATCACTCTTTCCTAGTTAACTACCACTGTTCCCTAATGTGTAACCACTGCTATACTGGGGTATCAGTGTACCTTATTGAGTCAACTCAGTGTCCTAAGTTGTCCTCAGGTTTTCTGCAGTGCCATATCTTTGACCTACTACACAATTGTTGTACCCTACTGAGACACCTTGTGCCATCAAGTCATCAAATTTGTCTATTGTGACATTACACTGTCCTGTTGTGGTATCGAAGTGGTTTACTATGCCATCACTGAGCCCTTTTAAGTCATATGGTCCTCTGTTATGCAATAATTTTGTCATATTATGCTATCTCTGTGCCCTATGAGTCTTCACTATGTCTTATAAATTCTTGGAGTGCTGTGGTGCCCTACTGAATCAACACTCTGACGTATTGTGCCACTACAATACCCTCCTGTACCATTATCATGTCTTAATGTACCTTAAATATTGGGGTATTATGTAATAAAGATATTATGTTATTATGCCTAATTGTATTATCTACACTTCTAATAATGGCCTAAAAGTGTTGTGTTACAACGTTGGCAAAATGTGCTATTTCTGCACTCTAAATAGTTAATACAATGAACGACTGAAACATCACTATGCCTTCTTGTGCAATCACCGGGTCTTATTGAGCCATTGTTCATATTGTATAATTGCAGTGTCTTATTGTGCTATCACTTTAGTTTATTGTGCCATCACTATGCATTGTTGACTCATCACAATGCCGAGCCATGTCATCACAATGTTCTACTAAGCATGCTGTGATGACATGAAAAAATCAGTTTGTATTGTGACAAAAAATTGGACCTATTAACAATGATTTTTCATTATTGAGTCATTATATTTCCTCTTATGCCATCTCAGTGTCCTACTGTCATCATAATACCCTGTTGTGCCATCACATTAGTCTATTGTGCCCTCACTATGCATTAATTTGAAATTTCAGTGCCGAATCATGTCATCACACTATACAATTGTGCCAATCCTGCATTATATTGGGTCATCACTGTGATATATTATTTTATAAATTAGTCTTATTTAGCCATAGTAATTAACAATTTTTACATTGCAGTGTCTAATTGAGTTATCAGAAAAGAAACTTGAATCATTATCATTCTATTGTGTCATCCCTATGCCCTGTTCATTCATTATTATGACCTATTATGTCATCATAATTTTCTCTTGCTCTATTACTATCTGATAATACCCTCATTGTGCCCTGTTTAATCATCATGACTTTTAAGTTTTCCATCTTTATGAGCTATTGTTCCATCATTCCATGCCACAATGCCTCCACAGTGCACTACTGTATCATTGAATATGTAATATATTTTTTATTCACAAGAGTCATTTGTGTAATCTCAGTGCCCTATTTGACCTATTATTATTATGTCTTATTGTGGCATCTTGTGTCTTAATGACTTACCACTATTTGCTATTATTTCAATACAGTGTACTACTTTATTATCACATTGGCAATAAATACATATATAAAATACCGAATACAATACATATTTTATGTATCCTATATATTCTATACATTATATACTATACACTATTATACCTTATATATTACATTATATATTATATACTGTAAAATATAAGCTACATATTATATGTTATATACCATGTATCATATACCATATAATACATACCACATCATATGAAATATATCATACAACACATATCATATATCAGTAATAGATCATACATCATGAATCACAGATCAAAGATCCCAGACTACATACCATAGACTATAGACTGTATACCACATACTACATATCACACATCATACATTATATATCTTGCATTATATATTATTTAATATATTATATATTTTACATTATATATTTTGTACTATATATTATACACTGTATGTTTTACATATCTATCATACATTATATTTGTGTGTATACTGTGATGACATGATAAACCAGTATGTCTCTATTGTGACAAAAATTTGGACCTATTAACAATAATTCGTCCTTATTGAGTCATTATATTGCCTCTTATGCCACCTTAGTGTCCTACTGTGTCATCATAATACACTGTTGTGTTATCATATTAGCATATATATATATATATGTATATATATATATACATATATACACATGTATATGTATATATATATATGTGTGAGTGTGTGTGTGTGTGCATATCCTCACATTCTATCAGTCATGTTCCTTTATAGAATATTGCATAATAAAGATTTGGGGTCATAAGTGTCTCTCAAGCAACCAAAGTATAAGGATGTATTTTTAAGTATCAGAATTTGGTTTTCCAACTTACAAATACCATTATATATGGCCCCTTCAGTTAAGGAAATCCCTCCTAAAAAGCTAAGATTGTAAAGAAAGCTTATGTTGTAAACAATTTTAGAAACTAAAGGAGTCATATTCATTTGATTATCCTATTCACCCACTGTGAGGGTAAATTTATTTAGTCATTTTAAACTTTTGATTATTGGGAAAATTTTTTGAAAAATTGTGATGTTGTTTAATTACTTCCAGTATCTTTGGTTAGATTATGAAAATGTAGGAACAGGATCTACCTATCTCATCCTTAGAATGATAGAAGTAAGCAAATGTCTAGCTTCTCAGAATACAGTGAAGGAAAACAATAAATTCAGTGATAAAATTTAGCTCCAGATTCACATAAACAGTCTAAAGATTTATAATTGTGCACTGGAACAGAATCTTTGCTCTAGCAGATATAGAGTTCAGAATTTAAAAGTTCAAACCAAAGCCCTAATTATAAGGCTGGCAGAATTATAGGAAAAATTCAAGACCCAGCGTTAAAGGACATTAGGATTTGAAGAGATTAATTGGAAAAAGGGCAAAAAGAAGGGATCTTGAAAGTATGTATGGTGATGTGTGGGAAGACCCTATTCTGAGAACCAAATCTAAAAATTTTGAACCTCTGGTTTTTCAAGTATTTACATCACCAGAAGATGGCATCTCTTTACCTTTCATACCTTTGACTGAGGAAATCAATCCTTCATCATCTTCAAAGTGAGCAGTGACATTTCTCTGAAGAAGATACTAGAAAAGGTGACAATGACATGCCTCAGGTCCTACCAATAGTTGTCTCCAGTCTTATAACCAGGCTCCCAGAGGAAAAATAAAACCTGCAATCCATGAGCTGTGCAAATTTTCACATAGCTTACTGGGATTGCAAATTCATCAGGAGGAGATATGGTAGATTTATATAAAATGCAATTTAAGAGTTTGGAATAATGGTGGAAGTAACACAAAACTGGGTTAGGTAGAATTTATTGATATGGGTCTTCTAAAAGGAGATTATCAATTTAATAAGTAAGTTCACATAATTTAAAAGGTTGACTAAACTGTTTTTAAATGATTAACAAAAACATTTGTCAAAAATGGCCTATGAAAAAGAATTGGGCATGCCTGTTATCCCTTGGTTTAGTGTTGATGAGGGGATTTTGAGGCTCAGGGAAATTGCAATGCTAGAAAACCTAACCCTCCACAATTGGAAGGCCCAGAAAACAAGCCCTTCCCTTATCCTGTAAGATGAAAATAGTGAGAGATATTTATCTCAAATATCACAATATTTGAATTGCTTTGTTGTCCTTTTCCTTATTGCAGACATTACTGGTGGAGACACTGTTACTCACTTGGATGAACTGAGTGCAATGATTTTTAACTATACTCCAAAGTAGCTGGGATAGATGACAGAAATGAATTGTTAAATGCAAGATGATATTAGTTACTGTAATGGGTAGCATAAGCAAAACAATTTCCATAATGACCTAACATGTAATGGTTAGCATAGGCAAAGTGAATTTTATAGAGGCAAGACTCTTATAGGTCTTTGGTACAGGTTAATTAATCATGATGTTTCCAGGCATGAGTAGTTAAGAAGCATGCTGTATTTTTGTTTGATCTGTGTAAGCAGGGACATTCATAAACAAATGAAACAGTGGTTACATTGAATTGTGACAAAGGGAAAATCAGCCCATGAACCTATTTCCAGATTTGAGCCACTGTTCAGGCCCAGAACCACTTAGGTGAAGAAACTGTCAGGTTCCACCAGAGGAAGTACCTTGAAAAAATATTTAAGAGCTTTACTGATAGCCTTTTTCTAGTTCTTTCCCAGAACAAACTGTGGTCTTTAACAAGGGCAACAGTACAGTGGGGGAAAGAAACAGACCTTCCAGGGTGCCATCATTGTGGCTATTATGACCACACTGTGCTCTACTGTGCCATGATTCTTTAATATTGTGTGACCCTTCTATACTACTGCAACATTAAAGTGGCTGATTTTGTGTTTACAGTGTCATGTTGCTTCACCTCAGTGATCAGCGGGGCCATCACTTTTAGTCTTGTGAAATCCCTGTATCCTAGTGAGTCAGCAATGTGCACTATGCTGGCAATTCATTATCCTATAGTGTCATCACAGTACCAAATTGGGTCATCACTGTGCCCTAATGTCCCATTAAAACAGACTTGTGCTATCAGTGTTCTCTAGTGTGCCATTACAGGACCCTACTGTGACATCATTGTCACCTTTTGACATATTGAGTTATTCCTGAACTCTAATGTGCATCAAAGTGTCCTATGTGCTATTTCGTTGGCTATAGTGACATCACTATGTGTTATGAATTTTTTCTGTGCCCTAATGAGCTGTCACAAATTTCTATTTTGCCAACATATTTTAATATCGTGCCACCACTGAGCACTTTGAGGCATGATAGCTCTGTCTTGTGTGATCACAGTGCCCTATAGTGTAATCATGCTTTTTTTTCCCCATCAGAGCATCCTATTGTAAAACCACAATTATGTCTTCTGCTAAGTGGTTTTGTTTTGAGCCTTCACTGGGTTTTATTGTGTCATGACAGTATGCTTGAGTGTCTTTTTATCAGTCCACAAGGTAACCACAATTTCATATTGTGTCATTATATTGCTTTATCCTTTCATCACAGTGTCTTATTGTCTCATCTTCTTGCTTATTTTGGCACTAGTGTGCCCTATGATGTCTTATTGAGCCATTAGCCTAACAACATGTCATATTACAATGCCACCTTATACCATCATGTTGCCTAGTTGCCATCACAGTGTACTATTTGCCATCACTGGGTCATCATTTATGACAAGACAGCACTCTCTTTAGTCATCACAGAGATATTGTATGCCATGACAATGTTGTATGTGTCATCAGTGTATCCTATTCTGCCATTTTGCCATCACTATACCAAAATTTGACATGACAAGGAATAATTGTGCTCTCATTGTGTTGTCAAAATCATATATTGTTCTGTAACAGTGGCCTATTATTATATCACAGTGTCCTATGTGTATTTATTCTGATATAGTAGTTTATCCTGTATACACAGTTCCGTCAGTATTTTATTATACCATTACAGTATCTTCTTGTGACATCAGTTGTGAAATAGCTATGACCAACTTTAATATTATGGTGGCCTATTTTCTTTCACAGCCTCTTATTCTGTCATAGATTCTAACTATGTCATCAGTGTGGTCTGTTGTGCAATTGTTTTACCATAGTGTCCTATTTATGACTACCCTAATGAGCCATCGAAGTCCTCTATTCTGCCATTACTTTGTTCATGGCATTATTGTGTGTTATTATGCCAACAAACTAACAAATATAAAATAGCTCCTATTAGATGATATCACAGTGCCATATTATACTGTCTCTTTGTTCTATATTGCCACAATTGTGCCCTAGTGGGTAATTACTATAAACATTGGCATCACCAAGTTTATCATTATGCCATTAAGTTTGCCTTTTTTTGATCACTAAATCATCATCACAGAATTCTATTATAAAATCACAGTGGCCTATTAGGTTATTATTGTGTCCAATTAAGTCATCTCTGTGCCCTTTAAGTAATTCCTGCATTCTATTTTGACAGCATGCAATTCACTTTTGCAATCAGTTACTTTCTATGTCTTTATTGTTGCTTACAATGCTATGACTAGGTCCTGTTGCAAAATTCACTCAATATTATGCCATCAATATGTCCTATTGAAGTACCACAGTGCCCTATATTTTTAATTTCAACTTTCTATGGCTCATTCCCTGTATTTTATTGTGCTAGCATAGTTCTCTAGTAAATCTGGTGTCTTACAGTGACCACATAGTGGCCTATTGAGTCAGCACTGTAACCCATTCAGTCATGATTTTGACCTATTATGTATGTTTTGTGCTATATGAGTCTTAACTGTTTCTTATTGGGTCATCACTGCTCTCTGTGTCCTATTATATCATTACTGTTGTCTACTGTGCTATCAGTCTCACAGTCTCTGATTGTGTTTTCCTGGTGCCATTTTGTGCAATCACCTTTTCTAATTTTGCTGTCACAGTGACATATTGTAACATGAATTGGTCCTATATTGCTATCATGATACACTGACTTATCTTTGTGCCCTATTGATTCATAATGCATTAACATATTATGCCATGAAATTATCTGATGATACTAGCATACTGTCTTTTTGTGCCACCATGTTGCCCTTTCATGACACCATCATGATTTTATGTCATCTCAGTGCTTTTTGTGTCATCGTTGTGCCTTGTTGTACCTTTGTTATGTCCTATTTTGCCATCATGCTCCCCCGTTGTGCTACCATTATGTTGGATTTTGTCGTTACAGTGTCTTTTGGTGTCATCAGATTTACTGTTGTATGGTAAATTTGGTGTCTTGTGCTATCATTGTACTGTATGATGCCATCACTGTTGCTTATGATGCCATAAGTGTGTCCTATTGAGTCACAACATTTTTTTTAATTTTCTCATCACTGTGACATATTGTGCCATATATTTGACTAATATGGCTATCACTCTTCCTGATTATGCAATCACCGTGACCTACTAAGTCATAAGTTTGCACAATTTGGCCATTGCTTTGCCCAATGTGCTATATGACAGAAGCCTACTTTGTCTTCACTGTCTCATTTGTTTATCAGAGTTTCAGATTCTGCCATCAATGTGGCTAATTCTGTTACCACTGAACTCTACTGTGTTAACACTAGAAACAGTGTGCAATTGCTGCATCATGTTGAGACAGTGTAGTGCCCTTTTGTGTCATTATACTGCTCTATGGTTCTTCCCCAATAATCTATTGCCATCACTGTACCCTACTTTCCCATCACTGAATTCCATTGTAACATTGTGTTGAATTGAGCCTTTGAACTGCCCTAATGTGCGATCACTGCCACATTGGAACATAACAGTTACTTATTGTAATACCCCTATGTCTGATTGGGGGATATTTGTGCCCTAGTTATTATACTGTCCTTTGGTATCGTGAAGACTATCCTTATGCTATAAATTTGTACTATTGTGCTATCTCATTTTCTCAGAGAGTTACCACAGTCAACTATTGTGCCATCATTGTGTCTAATTCAATCATAGCTATTCCCTATTGAGTCATATCATTGGTCCATTGTACAACAGCTTTGGCTCATTGTTCCACCATTATGCCTTAGGAGTCTTAATATTGATTCTTCAGTGTCTTATTGTTCTATCGCTGTGGCTTATTTTGTCAGGACTGGTCTCTATTGTGCTATCACTGTGACTACTGAATCGTTACTTTGCATACTGTACTATCACTGTGTTCTATTGTGACAACACAGTTGTCTCTTTTGCCGTCACTGTGAATTATTCACATTTTCCTCTTATTACAGTCATCATAGTGTCCTATGATTCTATCCAATATTGATGTGACATATTTTGGGCCAATTGTGCCCTATTACCTCATAACTGAGCCTCAATGTGTCATGAAATTAGCCCATTGTATCATATGTCCTATTGTGCCACTGCATCTTTGTGTGAGAAATCTGTGTTCTGTTATACATTTATTGTTCCATGTTAACTTATAACACTTCCCAATTTTAATATTACCATAGCCTATTAGAATTCATCTGTGACCTATTGGATGAGACATTACAGTGCTCTATTGTGTCATTTCAGTGCATATTGTGCCATATATTTTTCTTACTGTGTGGCATATCTGTGCACAATTTTACCAAAAAAGTGCCCTTGTGTAGCACTAAAGTTTCTTATCATGAAATCACTCTGGTCTATTGTGTTTTCATAGTACCCACTAAAGTCATTCCGGTACAAAATTCTTCTTTAAAAAGTTTTGTCATGATATCTCTCTGAGCTTACTCTACCATCACTATGACCTTTTATCCTTCCCACTGTACTTTTTTGAGTCATCACTGTATCTTATTATTTTATCACTGTAGTTTAATTTTATGTTACTGTGGCTTAATGAGTCACAACCATGTGTAACTATGACATTAGTGTCATCTTGTGCCATCCCTTTGGCATATACTGACATTTGTGCTCACTCTGTCCCAATTGTGCCAATATAGTTTCCTAGGTGGGCATGCCAGTTTCATATTATGATATCCCTGTGGCCTATTGTTGTATTTATGTGCCCTATGTTGGTCATCACTATGTTCAATTATTCCTTCACTGTGTCCAAATGAATTGTTCTAATGTTCAATCTTTTCACTCTCCTATGATTGTATGCCAGGATCCTATTTGTCCATCACTGTGCCATCATCCTGTCTTATTGTGCCATCTCTGTGGCCTATTTAATGATCATTGTTCCACTATAGCTGTAACAGTGATCTATTTTACAATCACATATCTTACTGTAAAGTCACAATCTCCTTTTGTACCATTACTGCACTCTTGTGCAAGTGCAGTGTCCTATTGTGCCATTTTGTGTCCTAATGTATGATCATTGTTGTCTATTGTGTCATGACAGAAACATATTGTGCTATAAAAATACCATCTCTTAACATAAGTATGTTCTCATCTGATATTAATGTGCCTTATTGGATCATCAGAGTTTCCATAGCTTCAACAAAATACCATAACCAAAAGGAAGTTCAGAGGAAAGGGTTTATTTGACTTATACTTTTGTAGCATAGTCCATTGCTGAATGAAAATAAGACTGGAAGTAAAACAGGTCCAAAACCTGGAGGCAGGAATTTTTGCAGAGGCTATGAATGAGTTACTGGCTTATTCATTCTGGCTTCCTCAGTCTGTCTGTTTTTAATAGAACTAAGTACCACCATCCCAGGAATGGCACCCCAGAAACATGGTGTGGACTCCCATTCACCACTAATTAAGAAAATGCCTTTCAGTCTTGCCTACAGGCAGATATTCTGAGACATTTTCTTAATTGAGACCCCTTATCAGATGGCTCTAGCTCATGTCCACTTGGCATAAAAACTACAAAAGACAAGTAATCCCTTGTCTACTTGACACACAAACACATCACTGGAAAGTGACAAACTTTCCTTTATTATTCATTAACAATATTTTACACTCATATAAACATCACAATATAAAACATGGCAAACAGTCTATACAAAATCTTACAGTCTATAAAAATGTATTATAAACTTAAAAATGCAAAGTCTGTTTAAAATATTCAAACTTGCTTTTAAATTCCAAAGTAAATCTCCAGGATCTCTTAAAAGTTTAAACTCTCTTAAATTTGGCCTCCTGTAAAATTATAAATAAAGTTCTTTCTTACTTCAAGAGGAAAGAACTTGAGCATAGTCACAATCAAAGCAAAGCCAAGCCAAATTCCAGCTGTGCAAATATCACAGGAGTCAATGTCCCAGATCTTCTGGGTTCCTTAAAGGGGTTTCAGTCACTTCACCCCTTTTGCCCTCTACACCAAACACAAATTGTCTTTTAAGCTTTGGTTGGATCAACTCTACTGCTGCTGCTATCCTTGGTGGTTTTTTTCATTGCATAACCCTCTTGCACCATCACAATGTACTATTGTGCCATTACTTTGTCTATTTGTCCCTTCACTGTGCTCTATTTCATCATCTCAGTGTCGTCGTGTGTTTTAACTGTGCCCCAGTATATTATCACCATGTCTGATTTTGCCATCAGTGTGCCACTTACGCCTTCACTGTATCCTACTACATCGTCAATGTTTCCTATTGAGTGACTTATTTTTGTCATCACAGTTTCATTCCACCTTATGATCAGGCTCATAAGTTTGTATCTTCCAGTTGCAAGATTCAGAATAGGTATGCCCTCCTGGATTGTAGGTCATTCCAGAGAGTCAAGTTTCCAACTGAGAACACCCATGATAGTTCACATCTTGTCACCTCACCAAACAATCATATTTCCTTATATTCAAATAAAATAGTAACTGGGTCATAATAATGTCTAACATGAAATAACTATTTCTTGTATAACCACAAATGCTTTGTAAATTTAGAATAAGTAGCAATATTTCTTGTCAAAAATTTTTTTCACAAGATGGAAGCTTAGATAGATGGAATGTGTCTACAGAGTCACCACTCCTTTTATTTCATTTAATATCTTTAATTTGTTTATTCCCCTGAACACAGAATTTAACTTCATACTAAAACCTCGTGCCTGTTTAATTTTTGAAAGTTACATTTTGTACTTTTTCATTCTCAGCATTTTATGCTTGATTAAAATGTTCTTTGTAGAAGTAGCCCACAGGACAGAATTTATACTAGGATGCTTTGAAATTTTCTTTGTCAATATAATTATTCTAAATCTCTTTTACATTAGCCTCAGGCAAACTCTTTAGACAAGTACAAAAATCATCCACATTCTTCATCAAAATATCACAAGAATGATCTTTAAATAATTCTTCTCTTCAGAAACCTCTTGATCCAGGCCTCCAAATTGCCAATCATCTTCAGCAAGACTGTTGACTGTGCTTATCCAAGGATGGCCCATAAAGCCTCACATAAAGTCTTCTACTCCATTTCTTATCCAAAGTCTTGAAATCCACATTCCTCCAAATGAAAGCATAGTCAGGCCTCTTACAACAATACCTCAGTACCTAGTATCATTTCCGTCTTCATTAAGGATTTACAGTTTCAGTTTTACAGTTTACAGTTGTTAGGGGACAACATGACAAAAGGCTATTCTAAATAAGGGTAACAATTAATTGCAACTGGCTTACCATTTCAAGTAGTCCATTATCAGCATGGAGTGAAGAATGGCAGCATGCAGCCAGACATGCTGCTGGAAGAATCAAGACTTGTATATCTATATCCCAAGGAAACCAGGAAGAGATTGAAATTTAACGGTGGGTAGACCTTGAGAATAGGAGATTTCAAAGCCTGTTCCCACAGTGACAGACATCTTCCAACAATGCCACAAGTACTCAAACATGGCCTCACCACCTATTAATGCTATTCCCTATGGGCAAAGCTTTCCAATACATGACTCTATGGGGACTACACCTATAAAAAACAGGCCCATTGTTCTTCCTATGTGCTTTATGGATGATGCTACTTGCCAGAAAATAGAGACCAGCACAGAGAGGTAAATATAGACCTGGGAGCAAATGCATTGATTATTTTAGAATATCAATTGTGCTTGAAATAATTCTTAAATTCAAGCTCTTTGGTCACATGAACATTTAGTACAATGTCTAGATTTAGACTGTGGGTATATTTTTTAAATATATAAAATAAAAACAAACTCATAACTAAAAAAATCATCAGTTTATTCATGCCTGTGAATACGTCTGTGTGGGTCCATATGCTTCTCTGTGTGTATGCATTGGGAGACCAGGAATCAATGGCAGAGTGTCTTTTTCTTTTCTTTTTCATTTTATTGTATTGAGAGAATAAAAGATATACTCATTAAATAAGTCAAAGCTTGTATTAAAATTTAATAAAAACTAATTATAAAACTAAGATTAAAACAGGTTAATAATTAAGAAACTACATGGAAAAATGCATATTCTCAGAATAGCAAGAAATGATAAAACCGAGGTTAAATAGAAATTAATACCATAAAACTAAGATTAAAACATGTACTTGGTAAAATATGTAGGAGAAAGCACATTCAAATGTGGGTTTAGAATGTGGGGTATTTTAGAGTTTTTTTTTTTTTTTTGTCATTTGTTGATGAAATATTCAAGCACGTCTAAACCTTATATATTTCATTAATTATACTTTCTAAGTAAATTATTGTAATGTGCATTTTGTAAATGTTTTTATATTGCTACTTAAAAAATCATGAGTCTGTGAAATTTAACTAATTCATTTCTCTTCTCTCTTTTTAAATTTTATTTATTATTGTATTACTGACTTAAATATAAGTAAGCATCTTGAATATAAATTATAGAAATGAGCACTGTTTTCTTCCCAGTCTTGGTGAAAAGCAGTTCACCGATATATTAGCTAACAGTGACAGATTTTTGGTACTTAGATCAGAGTGTCTTTTTCAATTATCCACCACTTAATTTTTTTCAAACAATCTGTTATTGAGCCTAGAGCTCACCAATTTAGCTAAACTTGTTGTTAACTCTAAGATGACTGCTTTCTTCATGTCTGCAGTACTGAGATTGCAAGTGCATGTGGTTATACTGGGCTGGCTGGCTCGTTATACTGGGCTGGCTGGCTCGTTATACTGGGCGGGCTGGCTCGTTATACTGGGCGGGCTGGCTGTTATTGTTGTTCTTGTTGTTATTCTTGTTCTTGCTTAATAAGACTTCTGAGAGACAAATTCAGGTCCTGTTTTGTTTTTATTTGTTTGTTTGTTTGTTTCGAGACATGGTTTCTCTGTATATCCCTGGCTGTCCTGGAACTCACTCTTTAGACTAGGCTAGCCTCGAATTCAGAAATTTCCTGCCTCTTCCTCTCAAGTACTGGGATTAAAGGCATGTGCGACCACTACCTCACTTAAATTCAGGTTCTTATGTTTTAGCAGGAAACATTGTTCTAACTGAACACTCTCAGCCCTAGTAGATATTTAGGACAACTGTTACCTAGATCTTAAACTCCTTTCTGATGGTAAGTGTGATGATATTGCCTTACTTACTTCTAAGACCCTCTCCCTTTTAGCCATCAGAGAATGAGAACAATCATGTGTTGATTGTATATTTACAGGCAAGTCACTTTATTTCTTTTTAGCATTTATTTGTTTATTTATTATTGATGTGTATATGCACATGCATGTATACATTCACATGCAGTTGTCTAAATGTGTGCATGCATACACTTGAATGGAGCTCAGAGGAGAATTTGCAGTAGGCTCTTTCTCCATCCTCCATAAAGTTTCTCAAGATAGAATTCAGGCTGTTAGACTTGGTGGCAAGCACCTTTATCTGATAAGCCATATTGCCAGACTTTATTTTACTTTACTATATTTTTACTTCCTCATCCACAAAATGATAATTAGATGTTAAATTACCCCTAAAACACACCCCTCGACTTTAAAATTCATATGTCTTAAAAAGAGGGGATAAGGAGAAATTGTAGCCAGAAGCTAAATAGACTTCAGCACACACTTTATCTAACGACAAATGCACTCAGGTGATATCTTTTAATTCTAGTTTTTCTTCTTTTGTAACTTCATGATGTTCAACAGTAAATGAGGCTTTATTTTCCAGAAAGAAAGAAAGAAAGAAAGAAAGAAAGAAAGAAATCTTATAAGAAGCAGTAACTTATCAATAATATTGTATTATTGTTGCCTGGATTGCAGTTAATGGGAACTCATTCTTCACTTTTCTGCTTTATTCATTTCAATGTGTCATTTTCTTTCAGTGATACCAGTTTCTTTAAATCATGACACAGACATTGTTACTCTTATGTTACTGCAAAAACATAGAACCATAAAAGTGTTGAATATTTATATTTCCTCCCTTTTTACCAAGCAAGTGTACCTAGTAAATGTTTATTTTAGAAGTGTTGATTTGGTCTTAGTGGAAAAAGTAAACATACTACAATTCTGAGAAGCAAAACATTTTGATCTCATTGCTTGGGAAAACAGTTGACATTCCTACTTTTTTTTTTTTTTTTTTTTTTTCATTTTTCCATTTTAAATTTTTTTGGGCTTTTTGTTTTTCTTTTTTTTTTTTTTTTTTTTTTCTTTTTTTCATTGAGGTTATGGAGAGAACACAGCAGAATAAGTATTCAATTATTACTCAGATACTCTGACTAAAATCAACAAATCTTTTAATTTGTATGTAAGTTTTATCATATATCCAAAAACATTTCCTCTTTTTTTCCAAATAAAATTAATTCTAACTGCATGATAATTTTTTCAAAATTAAATTGAACTTTACTAGTGTTGAAGAACTCTCACCTTTTAGGAATCATTTCAGAATCCCTAAAGGCTACCATGTTCTGCAGCTTTCAACTAAAACCCTCTGGACTTCTCCCTACAGTAGTCAGTAGTAGTAGGTCTGTCTAAATTAGTAGCTTCTTGATACTGACAGCATTGTCATTTTTTAAATCAAACTTTCACAGTACAATTATCAATAACCTTAAGAGACATTTTCAGGTGTAATCTTACAACTAAGAAGAATATAAGAATGGTATATAAATTCCTGGTACATCTCCAGGGTGTAGAATTGGCATGTTAAGATGTGACCCTTTCACCTGTTGGGTACCTCTTTTTTTAATGATGTATTTAAAATATGGATATCAATTAGTTTTATCTAAGTATATAATATATGTAACTCTATATGTATATATTAGATATGGATATATCCATTATTTGCATGTGTGTGTGCATGTACCAGTCTACATAGCTTCTATTATCTATTAAAACTATCATTTATCTAATACATTGATTTTCTATTATCTATCAATCTGTCTACTATATATATCATATATCAGTTTAATATAATGATCATCTATGTATATATCTATCTATCTATCAATCAACATCTATCCATCTATATCTATCATTATCTTGTCTCTGTTTCTCTCATCTTCCTCATCTCCATTTATCTATGAGAACTTTGTCTACATTTAAGCTTCAAAGCTTTTGTTTTGTAGATATTAAGAGCAAAGAGCAGAGAAGATTCACAAGATTCCCTGCCACATTTGGAAGCTCTTCACTTAGACCAGACTATAAAAATCAATGACATCTTCTAACAAAGAGCTTGTTATGCTGTGTGACCTGAAATCCATTTATATTACTTAATGCAGTCTAGTAGTGAAGAAAAAAAAAAGCATGAAATTTAAATTCTCACTCCTCTGTTTTTTTTTATAACTCTAGGTTAATTGTTAACTCAGATTGTTTATACATGTACCATTACTAGCAAAAGTAATAGCAGTTACTTTGCATTAAGTAATATAAAGGCCAAATGAATTATCCTCGCGAAGTACTCAGAAGGTTGCCAGATACTTTTTATAATCCGTAGTAATGCTTCAATTATATTAGTCATATTCTAAAGCTCTCATTATTCTAAATCTTGACTCTCTCATTTCTTTTATTGCAAAGTGTTTAAGTCATTTCTCTAGTTGCTAAATAAAAAATACCCAACAATGTAGCTTAAGGAGGTAAGGAGCTTTATTTTGGCTCCAGTCTGATCAATCACTGGTGGAGATGTGTGGCAGCAATAGAGTGAAATGTCTAATTCCATTGTAACCACAGTCAGGAAGCAGGTAGGTGAACAACATTGATTAGCTGAATTTCTGCTTTTTATTTAGTCTGTGTCCATCAGCCCAAAGTTAGAGTGGAACTTCTTATTTCAAGTAACATAGTCTATGAAGTCTATGCCTGGATGCCTCTTGTCATCAAGGCATTATTAGAAAGACCTCTTCTTTAAGTGTTTCTAGGCAATTTGAGATACTTCTGTTGTGAATTTTCTGTTTAGCTTTATACTCCATTTTTGATTGGGTTGGTAGTGATAAAACAACCATCTCAATCAAATATTGGTACAGACAAAGAAAGGTAGATCAATGAAATAGAATTGAAGAGCCAGAAATAAGCCCACACACTTATAAACATTTGTTCTTTGACAAAGAAACAAAAATATACAATAGAAAAAAAAACTTCTATAAATGGTGCTGGTCTAAGTGAGAGTAGGTATGTAAAAAAAAAATTGTAATTGTCACTTTGCACAAAGCTCAAGTTCAAGAGAATCAAGTGCCTCAACATAAAACCAGATACACTGAAACTAATAGAAGAGAATGTGGGAAAGATTTTTGAGTGGACTCATTGTTGTGGGGTGGATAGTATTTTTGAATCAGAACTTCAATGGCTCAAGCTCTAAGATCAAGAAATGATAAATGGAACATCATGAAAATGAAAAGTTTCTGTAAGACAAAAGTAATTTTCAATAGGACAAATTGGCAACAGACTGGGAAAAATCTTGCCTAACCCCACATTCAATAGATAGCCAATATCTAAAATATATACAGAACTCAAGAAATTAACTTCTAAAAATCCAAGCAATTTTCTTGAGAGATAAATTTTCATACTGTGAGAGTAATAAGTGTATATTATTTACAATCTATGAATCAATCTTTCTCCCTATCTCTATCATCTATCTATCTATCTATCTATCTATCTATCTATCTATCTATCTACCTATCTATCTATCCTCCAGATTTTATTCTCCTTTCTGCCCATCCTCTGACTGTCCCATTTTCCATACCTCCTCCCTGGTCCCCTTTCTCCAAAAGGATGTCCCCACCCCCCACCATCCACCCCACCAGACTTCTAAACTCCCTAGGGACTCCAGTCTCTTGAGAGTTAAGTGCATCTTCTCTGACTGAAGACATGGCAGTCTTCAGTCATTCAGACATGGCAGTCCTCTGCTGTATATGTGTTGGGGGTCTCATATCAGCTGATGTATACTGCCTTGTTGGTGGTTCGGTGTTTTAGAGATCTCAGGAGTCCAGCTTAATTGAAACTGCTGGTCTTCTTAAACAGTCACCCTTCTCAGCTTCCTCCAGCTTTTCCCTGATTCAATCACAGAAGTCAGCAGCTTCTGTCCATTGGTTGGGTGCAAATATCTGTATCTGACTCTTTCAGCTGCTTTTTGGGTCTTTTGGAGGGCATTCATGATAGGTCCCTTTTTTTTGTGAGCACTCTATAGCCTCAGTAATAGTGTTAGGCCTTAGGGTCTCTTTCTCTTTATATATTGTCTATCAGTCATCTTTTATCATTCTACTTATAAATTACTATGTGTCATTTATCAATTTATCATTTTATGTCATCTACATCCATATCTCGACTTAATTTTAAGTCAAGGCTCAGCTGTCAAATACTTACAGTCTGTGTGCTGTGTACCTTCCTTGATATAGCCACTTTGTGGTCCACCATAAACAATAACTGCTTACTCTAGTGCATTGACTTAAAAATCATCATTTGGCATGTAGTTACTAGAAAGTGTGTTATGTATTTGTTTCTTCTAGTTAAAATATTCCCTACTCCAGAATAGCAAAATGTACCTGGGAAAAAATCTAGAAGTCAAAAGAACTTGAGAAGTGGAGGGTACTTAGAGAGCTAGAGGATTCACAAGATTCCCTGACACGTTTGGGTATTGTTTTGTGGAGCCACCTACAGGTTGTGCAGGAACCTTCAATGAATCTTAAATAGGTTGTAACATAGGCATTCTGGTGATTCTGTGCCTTTGTACTTGTGTTCTTATAAGTAACTCCAGTAAAAAAAGCACAGTGGTTCATTAAACCAGAGCATGGTAAAATAGTCTATATTCTATCTGTGATGAATAGAGTCATTAGTTTATATCTCCTCAGGAAAAGTCACACAACAGAATAAAAGTACTATTAACATTGACCAGTCAGTTGAATGATCTGATGATCAAAAATAGCTGTGTAGCATTTGACAGATGAGTGTAAGTTGCAAAAGCTACTTTTTCTTAATTTGACCCTTTAATTTTAACAGCTCACCTATAAAACATGCACAAGTGTTTGTATCCAGTTGTTCTTAGACCCTATTTTTTGGTCAGTACCATTCAGAATGTTTACCACAATTTGAGTATAAAATGTCTGTTCCCGAGATGCGGCTGGAGGCGTGTGGGAACAGGGTGCAAGCAGGAGGCCAGCGGGAGCCTGAGCACCAGCAGCAGCCAGTGTCAGTGAAGATCACCCGTGCGCAGCCAGAGCCACAGTCGCGATGGGAAGACTGAGTAATGAAGAGCTGCAAAATTTATCACTTTCTGGCCATGTTGGATTTGACAGTCTGCCAGACCAGCTGGTCAACAAATCCACTTCTCAAGAATTCTGTTTCAACATCTTGTGCGTGGGTGAGACAGGTATTGGCAAATTCACATTGGTGGCACTTTATTTAACACCAAATTTGAAAGTGACCCAGCCACTCACAATGAGCCAGGCGTCTGGTTAAAAGCCAGAAGTTACGAACTTCGGAAAGCAATGTATGACTGAAGCTAACTATCGTTGACACGATGGGATTTGGAGACCAGATTAATAAAAATGACAGCTATAAGCCTATAGTGGAATACATCGATGCCCAGTTTGAGGCCTACTTGCAAGAGGAATTGAAAACTAAGCGTTCTCTGTTCAACTACCATGACACAAGGATTCATGCCTGCCTTTACTTTATAGCTCCCACGGGACATTCACTGAAGTTCCTGGACCTGGTCACCATGAAGAAGCTAGACAGCAAGGTGAATATCATCCCGATCATTTCGAAAGCCGACATCATCGCCAAGAACGAATCGCACAAGATTCGTAAGATCATGAGTGAACTAGTTAGCAACGGAGTCCAGATCTCTCAGTTCCCTGCAGATGAGGAAACAGTGGCCGAGATAAATGCAACTACCAATAATAGTGATGATAAGATTAATTAAAAGAGTGGAATAGAAAACTTAGGCCCAAACACCAGGATTTGGGGCTGGAATCCTCTGGTTTAGCTGCCATTTTCTTGAACCTTCTTATCTAAGACCTTACAGACTGAAGAGAGCCTGTTTTTCACTGATGTTGTCATCACCTGTGGGGCAAACATAGCACATGGTACTCGGGGTCTCTATCCTCTGGACAACTCTCACCAACCCATCAGGATCCTCAGCTATCAGTAGGTCATCAGAGCGGAGCAACCTGCTGCTTCTGTTGTGTGGGTTGTTCTGGTGTGGGATTTTTTGTTTTTTTAAGATGGTATTGCATGCACAGAGGTGGCTGTAGTTTTCCCTCCGTAACGTCCTATTGATATGGTGTTTTTATTTTTCAGCTGACCATCTGCCTCTTGAGAGAAAGAACTCTTGAGTGAAAGAAGTGGGCATCCTACCTTTAAATTTAGGAACCATTTTTTATTTGACTCTGCTACCTGCATTCCTTACGTAAGATGTTTGGGAAGTGATTTCTGCTTGTTTTGGGGGCAGGGATTCCAACTAGCCACTCCTGCATTTTGTATTTGTTATTCAAACTTTTGATATCAAAAATTATGCCACCCCTAAGTTCACTTCAATATATATATATATATATATATATATATATATATATATATATATTCTCCAGTGTAATGAAAGACAAAATGAATGAGTACTGACCATTGTATTTAAGGTAGTCTCAGAATAAATAGTGAAAAAGTCTGTAATTCCCTGTTTCTATGCATCCTTATAATCATGTCCTCTTCAGCTGCAAATGTGGTCTTCTCCAGGTGCTCAATGAGCAATCTCAGTGACTGCCCTTTCCAGCTCTGTCTTTCAATTCCATTTGCTCTCATGTTCTGGTTTTCTACAAGTCAAATGGCCTCCTGCTTCAGTCATAGGAAATGTGACTCAATATTTTTCTTGTTTCAGAACTCAGTATGAAGATGTAGGTAGAAGCAATTCGATTATTTTCCATGAATTCTATTTAAATATGTTGTATGTTTTTTACTTATTACTGATAAAATACGAAATTTCCTAGCAACATTTTTAATGTCCTTTCATGTGTTTAACGTAAATGTATGTGCATATTCATGTGGATGAGTGCAGGTGTATGCCCTAGTGTGAGTGTTAAGGTCAGAAGACAACTAAGGTTGTGGTCCTCATTTTCTGTCATGTTTCAAAAGAGCTTTATCTTATTTGCTTTTTCATGTACTAGATTATCTGGGTTGTGTGTTTCCAGGAATGCTACAAGAGCATTCTACCATATGGACCTTTTATATCACTACTAGTAATTTTATGTCAAATGCAACTGATTGAACAGCAAGAACCTTACACAGTGAGTCACTTGCCAAGACCCTGTATGGAATTATTTTAAATATAAGTATTAATATCTGAAAATCATCAGGGTGTTACAGAAAGAACAAGAGTATGAAGTCACCTGTGACTTGATTAAATAAGGGCATTTGGGATTACTCTTTTTCTGTCTCCTAGCTTGGGTACTTGCAAACATAGCCATATAAGTGTCCTCAAAAGAGATAGACATGCAGGTTTTAAATACATAATAAATCATCCAAGGAAACTATGGCACAGAGAAATTGTCAAGAGCCCACACCAAATTTTCAAGAACTTGATTCTTCACTCCTACAGTTGCAAGACATAGAATGTGAAACAGAGAAGGGGCAAAGGGAAATGGAAATATTCAAACAGAGTTTGAACCCTGTGTTTACGAAAAGTAATGATAGGGTACAAAGTAAGACTTGACTTAGCATCAGATGGGATTAAAGATAAAGTGTGCTCTCAAACTTCCCTGTCCTGACGAAGGATGAAGACTGTCAGTATCTATTCAACTTCACTAGTTGTCCCATGAAATTCAGAAAGAAAGGTGTACCCTAATAAGTGATGCTCTTGCATTTTAGTAAATTTTTGAAAATCACTATGCAGGAGTGTGGAGGTGGAAGTAAAGTTTGACTATCATATTTCCCTCATCATCTCATGCTTCTGAGCATGTGGGCAACATCTGGGGATCCTGTTTCAGAAATCTGTTGAACCTTAAAGATTCTGTGCATTTCCTGAAGAAGTGACTTACTTGGGGTGAAACATGAAGTTAAATAACCAACACTCATTCTTGTTAATGTACTGTTCCCTGATTACAGACAGAATGTGAACAGCATCTCAGGTCCCCGCTGCTGTGGTACTTCTGTGATGCTTGACTGTATCCCTTATTAACCATAAGAAATCATTCTTCCTTTGAGTTGCTTTTGGTCAAGTGTTTCATCATAACAAGGAACCACTAGGTTCCCATCCCCAATATATATATATATATATATATATATATATATATATATATATATATATATACATATACTCTCAATTATCTATGCATGGTACACAATTCTTCTCTTATTTCAGTTGTTGTGACAACAACACTGAGGAGAGGTAGCAAAGAGAAAGAGCATATTTATTTGACTCATGCTGCCATGTCTCTGTCAGTCACTGTACGGAAGTCAAAGAAGGAACTCAAACCGGTATACACATCATGTGTATACACATAAGCATAGAAAAGTTAATATACCCATGCTATCACTTCCTTGGTTGCAGCTAATGTTCTTTGCTCCTAGATATCCCAAGGCCAGCTGCCTAAAATATTGTCATCCACAGTGGGTTGGGTCTTTCCCAATCAATGATCAATCAAGATGATCCCTCAGAGATACACCTACCCTTTACCCAGATGATTCTACGTTGTGTGAAGTTTTCAATTTAAGCTAAACAAAACACTCATTAACTATGAAGGTGTTATTATCTCCTCAAAATGTAGAAAAACATACACATTAGAATAATATATCACTCAAATCACCCTCCTTGCTTAGGAATGAGTATGATTGAATATTTGCCCGAAATTGACCAAATTCATTCTAAACAGCGCATTTATTTTCATATTTACTTGTGCTTGATGGTTGTTTACTCTAGTAGCAACTATGCTGAGATTCTGATTGTTTTTATGATACATTTGAATAAGTTAAAAGGAAAAAAAAACATGTGTATTAGGTTTCAGATCGAATCTGCATTGCATATGTTTCCAGGGCAGAAACAGCTCTGAGAAAAGTGTCCTATACCTAGTATGAAATTTACAGTCTTCTGTGTTGGGGTATCTACTTAAATATCAGATTCCAGTTTCATCCATATTGGAGACATTTTGCCTTACATAATAATTCCACTGTTATTAAGCATGAAAATGAATTGGAGAAATATGAATATAACTATTGTTAAAGCATTGGCTGTATTACTACTGTTTGCAAATGAAGATTCCCATTTTTGGACTTTTGTATATTCTAAAATCAATTATCTCTTTATAATAAGTAAAATTGGCGCATACTGTATTCGAACAGAAGGCAAGGACATGTTTCTGCTAAAACCTAAATTGGAATGGCATCTGCAGTTCACATTCATTTCCAAGAGACTGGTCACCAGTTTGGTAATTTTGCCATCTAAACATAAAAAAGGAAAAAAATTCTACCTCCCAACTCAGCACTGCAAAAATTGGAAGCTGAGATTCATTCTTAGGAACAGGATTTACATCACAATGTGAAGTAGAAATTTCTGGGTTTTCTAACAACTCTGTTGGGTTATATCAATGTTTTTTTTTTTCCCCTGGAACCAGTCTTGTGAGAGAGTAGGTGATGTTTTGCTCAAAACAGACACTTGAGAGATTTCATGATGTTTAGAAAGAATATAAAAATAACCCCGCAGATTATAGTAAAGGGACACTATTGAATTGCTACCCCTTGCAGTACTTAGGTGGTTTTTGCTAGCTCTACAAGGATTTACTGGTCTTGCTTCTTCACTGGTATTTGCTGGTCTCCACTTTGTAGAAAGAATTGCACTAAAATACTTCATGTGGTATTTGGGCTCATTTAGGTCACTTCCACTGACTCAGGCTGGATTTAGCCGCTGCTTCTGATTCTTGTTTGGTGTTTGCTATTGTATAGGTCTGCTCATACCCTGACAATGAAGATAGAAATCGTTCCGAAGAGCTACTTCTGAACAAGTCCACAACCCCTTGTTATATTAACCATCTTACTTGGCTACCTTTTTTAGTGGGATAGAAGGAAGGTTGAAGCCTTTAAGAACTCTAAGTAAAATAGCTTTGAAAAACATAGGCTTATAACAGTGTGCCACAATTATTTCATTAGTTAGACACTATAGACAGATCTGTATGATTTTCAGGCCCACTTGGTTTATATAATGAGATCCAATATCCATAGGTAAGACTGTACATACATACCCACCACAAGAGAAAGAAGAGGGTAGGGGAGGAGGAAAAGGAGAAAGAAAGAAGAAAAATGGAAGGAAGAAAAGATTGAAGGATTAAAAATGAAAGACATTAAGAAAGAAAGGAAGAAAGGAAGGAAGGAAGAAAGGAATGAAGAAAGGAAGGAAGGAAGGAAAGTAGGTAGAAATCGACAAGCAAATTGATAGATTTGTGCCAAGTGGCAATTAGACCATGGACACCTGCAGCAGCCTCTACTGTTACTATTGCTAGAAAGAAGATGCCAACCCTCCTACCAAAATCACAGCCATAATTTTTTTCTCTGATGAAAAATAACATATTCCCCCCAGTGCCTGAGTTTAAGGAGAATAATACCCACTCTAATTCCTATTCCCCAAGAAAGCTTAGAGGGCATGTAAACAAATAATGCCAAATGTACTCCTCCTACCCAGTTTCTCTAATCTTCTATGTCACATAATAACAAGATAATTTATTATTTTTTAAAAAATACAAATGTCCCCATTTCTTACCTGCCATCAATACTCAGGGGTAGCTTGACCACTCACAGGTACTGTAAACTTAAAGAAGGTAACATGAAAATTTACTTTCTCTAAGACCTTTAAGAAGGTAAACAGCATTCTGCTTATTGAACTACTCAAAGATCTTGTCATGATGTCTGACCCTCATGTTCAGGCCTGAAATCTTATCAGAACACCCTACCCATTGCTGTATTTTTTATAGAATTAAGAACTATTCTTTTATGTCACATGTACACAAACAAAAGTTTACCTTGTAGTGGAATATTTCCCCTACTATATTTTACAATAACACTTGGTATTCCGGGAGGAGCTAATGTGGGAGGAGAGAAGAAGAGGAGAAGGAAGTGGAGGTGCTAGGGGAGAAAAGAGATGTAGGAGCCATGGAGAGCCAAACATGTATCGAGAGCAGTCCTGAGTAACAACTTATATTGAGGTTAGTTAATTTGTTAACATCTCTAATTGTTATTTGAGCATTGACAAACATATAAAGCTATTGGATAATTTATACACATTAGAGTCTCATTTCTACCAGGTACTGCGTGGACAGAGAGAAGATCTGGGCTCAACCAAGCACTGTGGAGACAGCATGGCAGATTGGCAGAGCCATCTCCCACACTGGCATCTCTTGGGTGGCAGGACCGGTGCTTCTGGCCCACCTGAGCTGGTGGCCTGAGCCGATTAGCAGAGAGAACACACAGTCACTCGTGGCCTCAGACCTTGCCTTGTCAGGAAGATGGCAATCCCTTACCACAAGACAGAGCAGGTGGTGCCGTTTTGAAATAGTA
>JANHMN010000009.1:3442846-3459173 GCA_030674055.1 Rhabdomys pumilio | reverse complement strand
AAGCTAGCTTTGGGCATAGGAGATGTTTATAGATTAGAAATTGGGACGCTCTCTTTTAGAAAACAAGAGAATAATTATAACTCAGCAGAACATCTGTTTTATGCAGAACCCTTGGTTAAAGTTGGTTCTTCACTCATTCCTACCCAGAAACAGAAGTAACAATGGTCACCATTTGACAGATGGTACTTGTTTGAATCAGAATTTTTAGAGGAGTAGAATGAATGTATATCAAACAAAAGTAATGTTCATAGCATAACAGTGGAGAGTATAAGAATGCAGTAATTGCTCAGCTGAAGAATATGTTTCCTTCTGGTGCTTAGGGTCTAGAGGAATCCTGTAAAGTCACAGAGCAGGTTGGAAGACTGTCTTCAGTCTTGGGTTCTCATGTCAGAAAAATATTTCCTTTTTCTCAATTAATCCTTCCTGGAGAAAGGCCTCACAGATCCTCCCAGAGGCATGATGCTTACTTGATTTCATACCTAAGTAGATAAATGATCAAGTGGACTATCACAGCTCTCTTTCCTGGGTCTCATAGATATTCATGCATACATAAACATGTATATTCACCCATCCACACCTACAGGTACACACTCATACAAACATGCACATATACACACATATACAGACACATCATATACATATACACATACACATACACATACACATACATACACATACACATACACATACACATACACATACACATACACATACACATACACATATATATATATATCATATACATACACATACACATACACAAACACATACACATATTCATACACATACACATCCACAAATACACATATCCCACCCATACATACATAAATATATATACATACAGATGTACATACATATACATTTCATAAATGTGCACATATACATATTAATGCACCCATCTATGCACACATACACATATATACAATACATACACTTACATGTGTACATATACACATATATACACACAGACACACATATTCACACACCTAAACACTTTTTCCCATTTTTATTATTTGGAAAAAGGTTTATGACTTTTGTTCTAATAACTGTCCAAAGTGGGACCTGTCAAGTGTGTACAGGGCACAGAAAGAACAGAAAAACTGGAAACAGGAGTTTTCTGGTCTTCATCTGTTCCCCAGAGTTATGGGTGTCCCACAGCCCTCCACATCCAAATTCCAGTCATGAGAGAGCTGGATTCCCGGGAGTACTCTAACTTCTAAGCCCAGAGGAGAGACCACTACTTTTGCTCCAATGATGTTCCAAAGAGGGACCTGTCAGAAGTGCACAGGGCACAGGAACAGCAGAGCAGCAGGGGACAGGATCCTTTCAGTCTCCTCTATCTGTGCCCCAGAGCTAAGGGTGTCCCACAGCCCACCACACCCAAATCTGGCCCTGGAGAGAGCTGATATCCACATAAGTTCTGACACACCTAAGAACACAGGCTTATAGGCCCACAGAAGGGACAAGTTCTAGTCATAGACAATAAGACCAGCTAACACCACAGATAACCAGATGGCAAGAGGCAAGCACAACATAAGGAAGAGAAATCATGGCCACTTGGCATCATCAGAATCAATTTCTTCCACCACAGCAATTCCTAGATACCCCAACACACCAGGAAAGCAAGATTCCAATTTTAAATCACATCTCATGATGATGATGATAGAGAACTTAAGAAGAACAAAAATAACTAACTTAAAGAGATCATGGATAAACATGTAGAAGCCCTTAAAAAGAAAACACAAAAAAATAATACCTTAAAGAATTACAGGTAAACACAACCAAACAGGTGAAGGAATTCAACAAAACCATCCAGGATTTAAAAATGGAAATAGAAACAATAATCACAAAGGGAGAAAACATTAAAACTAGAAAAGCTAGAAAATAGATCAGAAGTCATAGATGCATCAGCAACAGAATTCAAGAGATAGAAGAAAGAATCTGAGGGGCAGAATATACCACAAAAAACATTGACAGAAGAGTCAAAGAAAATATAAAATTCACCATCTTGCAATCTCACCAATGATGGGAGAGTGTTCCTCTCTCTCCACATCCTTGCTAGCATCTGCTATCACTTGAATTTTGATCTTAGCCATTCTGATTGGTTTGAGGTGGAATCTCAGGATTGTTTTGATTTGCATTTCCCTGATGACTAAGGATGCTGAACATTTCTTTAGGTGCTTCTCAGCCTTTCAAGTTTCCTCAGTTGAGAATTCATTGTTTAGCTCTGTACTCCATTTTTAATAGGGTTATTTAGTTGTCTGGAGTCTAATTTCTAGAGTTCTTTGTATATATTGGATATTAGCCCTCTATCTGATGTGGGATTGGTAAAGATCTTTTCCCAATCTGTTGGTTGCCATTTTGTCTTATTGACAGGGTCCTTTACCTTACAGAAACTTTGCAATTTTATGAGGTCCCTTTTGTTAATTCTTGATCTTAAAGCATAAGCCATCGGTGTTCTCTTCAGGAACTTTTTTCTGTACCCGTGTACTCGAGTCTCTTCCCTACCTTTTCTTCTGTTAGTTTCAGTGTATCTGGTTTCATGTGAAGGTCCTTTATCTACTTGGACTTGAGCTTTGTACAAAAAGATAGAATGGATTGACTTGCATTCTTCTACATGTTGTCCTCAAGTTGAATCAAAACCATTTGTTGAAAACACTGTCCTTTTTCCATTGTACACTTTTAGCTCCATTGAATCGGATCAAGTGACCACAGGTGTGTGCGTTCATTTCTGGGTCTTCAATTCAATTCCCTTGATCTATTTGCCTGTCTCTGTACCAATACCATGCAATTTTTATCACTATTGCTCTGTAGTACAGTTTGAGGTCAAGGATGGTGATTCTTCCAGAAGTTCTTTTATTATTGAGAATAGTTTTTGCTATCCTGGGATTTTTGCTATTTCAAATTAATTTGATAATTTCTCTTTCTCTGTGAAGAATTGAGTTGAAATTTTAAGAGAGAGTGCATTGAATCTGTAGTTTGGTTTTGGCAAGATGGCCATTTGTATTTTATTAATCCTTCCAATCCAAGAGCATGGGAGATCTTTCCATCTTCTGAGATCTTCGATGTTTTTCTTCTGAGACTTGAAGTTCTTGTCATACAGATCTTTCCCTTGCTTGGTTAGAATCATACCAAGGTATTTTATATTATTTGTGAAAATTGTGAAAGGTTTCATTTCCCTAATTTCTTTCTCAGTCTGTTCTGGCTGTTCCTCAGAAAATTGGGCATAGTATTACCTGAGGACCCAGCTATACTTCTTCTGAACATATACCCAGAAGATGCTCCACCATATAGCAAGAACATATACTCCACTATGTTCAAAGCAGCCTTATTTATAATAGCCAGAAGCTGGAAAGAATGCAGATATCCTTCAACAGAGGAATAAATACAAAACACATGGTACATTTACACAATGGAGTATTACTCAGCTATTAAAAACAATGAATTCGAGAAATTTTTAGGTAATTGGATGGAACTATAAAATATCACCTTGAGTGAGGTAACATGGTCACAAAAGAACACACATAATATTCACTCACTAATAATTGGATATTAGTCCAGAAGCTTGCAATATCCAAGATTCAACTCACAGACCACATGAAGCTCATAATGGAGGAAGATCAAGTTTGAGTGCTTCGGTCCTTCTTAGTATTTTGTTACTCAAGGGAGCAAATATGGAGACAAAGTGTGGTGCATAAACTGAAGGAAGGGCTGTCTGAAGACCATCCCACCTGTGTATCCATCCCATGTGCACTCACCAAAAGTAGATGCTGATGTGGATGTCAGGAAGTGCATGATGACAGAAGCCTGATATAGCTGTCTCCTTAGAGGTGAGCCAGAGTCTGATATATTCAGAGGAAGATGCTCACAGCTAACCATTGAACTGATCAAGGTGTTCCAAATGGAGGAGTTAAAGAGAAAGAGCTGAAGGAGCTGAAAGGGTTTGCGGCCCCATGAGGAGAGCAACAATACCAACCAACCAGAGGTCCCAGGGTCTAAACCACCAGCCTGGGAGCACATAGGAGGGAACCATGGCTCCAGCTGTATATGTAGAGGAGGATGGCCTTTTTGGGCATAGGTGGGAGAGGAGATCCTTGATCTCATGAAAGCTGGAAGCTGAGTGTGAAAGAATTCAAGAGTGGGGAGATGGGAGTCAGGTAGTGGGTGAGGGCACATCCTCATAGAAGCAGGAGCAGGGGGAATGGATAGGGAGTTCCCGAGCCGGGGTGAGGGTAATGTGGGAAGGAGATAACATCTGAAATGTAAATAAAATATCCAAAAATAAATTTAAAAAAAGAAAATTCAAAATAAAAAAAAAATACCCCTAATCCAAAACATCCAGGATATTCAGGACACAATAAGAAAACCAAACCTAAGAATAATAGGTATCCAGAGAACAAATATTACCAACGTAAAAGATCAGTAAATATCTTCAACAGAATTATAGAAGAAAACATCCCTAACCTAAATAAATAAATGCCCATAAACATACAAGAAGCCTACACAACTCCAAAGACTAGACCCAAAGAGAAATTTCTCCCACTATATAATAATCAAAACCTCAAATGCACATAACACAAAAAAATATTAAAAGCAGTATGGGAAAAATGTCCAGTAATATACAAATATAGACCTAGAAGAATTACGCTAGACTTCTCAACAGAGATTATAAAAGTCTGAAGATCCTGGACAGATGTTTAACACACCCTAAGGTAACATAAATATCAGCTCAAGCTACTATACCCAGCAAAATTCTCAATTACCATAGATGGAGAAACCATGATATTCCACAACAAAATGAAATTTATACAATATAAATCCACAAATCCTGCCCTACAAAGGATACTAGATGGAAAACTGCAACACAAGGAGTGGAACTGCATGCAAGAAAAGGCAGGAAACAAACCCAAAATATAGCCACACAAACATAATTCCACCACTAACAACAAAAATAACAGGAACCTACAATCACTTTTCCTTATCATCTCTTAACATCAATGGACTCAATTCCCCAATAAGATAGAGACTAACAGACTGAATATGTAAACAGGACCCAGCACTTTGCTACATACAAGAAATTCACTTCAGTAACAAAAGCAGACACTACCTCAGAGTAATATGCTAGAACACAAGTTTCCAAGTAAATAGTCTCAAGAAAAAAGCTGGAGTAGTTATTCTACTGTTGAATAAAATTGACTTTCAAACAAAAGTTACCAAAAAAGATAAGGAAGAACACTCCATACTCATCAAAGAAAAATCTACCAAAATAAACTCTCAATTCTAAACAGCTATGTTCCAAATTCAAGGGCAGCTATAGTAATGAAAGAAACTGTACTAAAGCTCAAAGCACACATTGCTCCTCACACAGTAATAGTGGAAGACTTCAACACCCCACTCTATTCAATGGGATGCAGGAGGGTTCAGTATAAGGAAATCCTTCCATTTAATTCACTACATAAACAAACTGAAAAAAAAAATTTACATGATCATTTCATTAGATGTTGAGAAAGAATTTGACAAAATTCAGCACCCCTTGATGCTAAAAGTCTTGAAAAGATCAGGAATTCCAGACCCATACATAAACATAGTAAAAGCAATGTGCAGTAAACCAGTAGCCAATAGCAAACTATATGCAGAGAAAGTTGAAGCAATCTCAATAAAATCTGGGACTAGACAAGACTGTTCACTCCCTTTCTTTCTTGGTAAAATAGAAGTCAAAGACTTAGATTAAGTAATTAGGCAACAAATGGATGTAAATTAATACAAATTGGAAAGGAAGAAGTCAAAATA
The DNA here is from genome assembly GCA_030674055.1 of Rhabdomys pumilio. Classification (NCBI taxonomy): domain Eukaryota; kingdom Metazoa; phylum Chordata; class Mammalia; order Rodentia; family Muridae; genus Rhabdomys; species Rhabdomys pumilio. The sequence continues at coordinate 3,453,383 of JANHMN010000009.1, read as the reverse complement.
TTTCTATTTGCACATGGTATGGTAAGTAAGTAAACATAAGTGACCCCAAAATTTCCACCAGAGAATTCCTCAATCTGACAATCTCAGAAAAGAGGCTGGATATAAAATTAACTCAAACAAATCATTAGCCTTCCTATAATCAAAGGATAAACAGACTGAAAAAAAATAGGGAAAATAACACCCAGCACCATAGGCATAAATAATATAACATATCTTGATGTGACTCTAACCAAGCAAGTAAAAGATCTGTATGACAAGAACTTCAAGTCTCTGAAGAAAAAAAATGAAGAAGATCTCAGAAGATGGAAAAATTTCCCATGGTCAAGGATTGGAAGGATTAATTTAATAAAAATGGCTATCTTGCTAAAAGCAATCTACAGTTTCAATGCAATCCCCATCAAAATTCCAACTCAATTCCAAAGAAATTTGGAAAGAACAATTTTCAAAATCATTTGGAAAAAAAAAAAAAAAAACAAAAAAAAAAACAGGATAGCAAAAACTATCCTCAATAATAAAAGAACTTCTCAAGGAATCATCATCCCTGACCTCAAGATGTACTACACAGCAACAGTGATAAAAACTGCATGGTATTGGTACAGAGACAGGCAGACAGATCAGTGGAATAGAATTAAAAACCCAAGATCAAACCCACAAACGTAAGGTCACTTGGTCTTTGATAAAAGATCGAAAACCAGCCAGTGGTAAAAAGATAGCATTTTCAACAAATGGTGCTGGTTCAACTGGAAGTCAACATGTAGAAGAATGTAAATTGATCCATTCTTATCGTTTTGTAAATAGCTCAAGTCTAAGTAGATCAAAGACCTCTACATAAAACCAGATACACAGAAACTAATAGAAGAGAAAGTGGGGAAGATCCTCAAACACATGGGCACAGGGGTAAATTTCCTGAACAAAATACCACTCACTTATGCTCTTAGATCAACAATTAACAAGTGGGACCTCATAAGATTGCAAAGGTACTGTAAGTCAAAGCACACTGTCAATAGTACTAAACAGCAACCAGCCAATTGGGAAAAGATCTTTACCAACCCTACATCTGATAGAAGGATAATATCTAACATATATAATGAACTGAAGATGTTAGAAGGGAGAGAACCAAACAACCTTATTAAAAGTTGGAGTACAGAGCTACACAAAGAATTTTCAACTGAGGAATAGCAAAAAGCTAAGAAGCACCCAAAGAAATGTTCAACATCCTTAGTCATAAGGAAAATGAAAATCAAAACAACCCTGAGATTCCACCTCACACCAGTCAGAATGGCTAAGCTCAGAATCTCTGATGACAGCACATGGCGGTGTGGATATGGAGAAAGAGGAACACTCCTCCATTGTAGGTGGAATTGCGAGCTGGTACAACCACTCTGAAAATCAGTCTGTCAGTTTCTCAGAAAAATGAACATAGTACTATCTGAGGACCCAGTTATACATCTCCTGGGCATATACCCAAATGATGCTCCAACATATAACAAGGACACATGCTCCACAATGTTCATAGCAGTCTTAATTATAGTAATCAGAAGCTGGACCAACCCAGATGTCCTTCAACAGAGGAATGGATACATGAAAAGTGGTACATTTACATAATGGAGTACTACTCATCTATTAAAAACAATGACTTCATGAAATTCTTAGGCAAATGAATGGAATTAGAAAATATCATCCTGAGTGAGGTGACCCCGTCACAAAAGAATACACAGGGTATGTATTGACTGATAAATGGATATTAGCCCCAAAGCTTAGAATTCCCAAGATACAATTCACAGACCAAGTGAATCTCAAGAAGTAAGACCAAAATATGGGTGCCTCAGTTTTTCTTAGAAGGTGGAACAAAAGATGAAAGAGAGGAAATACGAAGACAAAGTGCAGAGCAGAGACTGAAGGAAAGTCCATGCAGACACTACCCTACCTGAGGATCCATTCCATATGCAAACACAAAACCCAGACATTATTGTGGATGCTAAGTAGTGCTTGGTAACAGGAGCCTGATACATTTGTCTTCTTCTTGAGAGGCTCTGAAAGTGCCTGACAAATACACAGGTGGATTCTGGCAGCCAGTCATTGGGCTAAGCACAGGATCCTCAATGGAAGAGTTTGAGAAAGGGCTGAAGGAGCTAAAGGGGTTTGCAACCCATAGAAAGAACAACAATATCAACCAATTAGAGCTCCCAGGAAGTAAAACACCAACCAAAAGGTACACTTGGAAGGGACCCATGGCTTCAGCTGCATATGTAGGAAAGGATGGACTTGTAAGATATCAATGGGAGGAGAGGCCCTCAGTCTTGGGAAGGCTTGATACCCTAGTGTAGGGGAATGTCAGGGTGAAGAGGTGGAAGTGAGTAGGTGGGTGACTGAGCACTCTCAGAGAAGCAGGGGGAGGTGGGATGGAATAGGGTTTTATAGAGAGGAAACCAGGAAAAGGGATAGCATTTGAAATGTAAATAAATTAAAATATCCAATAAAATATTGTACGTAAAATCAAAAGTTTAAGACAAAAAAAAGATAAAAGATAGAAACGGTTCAATTATAGAAAGGCTAGAAGAAAGTGAGGAGGAGGGTGACCTTGTATGAAAAAAATAAAGGAAACAGATTTATTAATAATAGCCAGAAATTATAAACACACTAGATACCCTTGAATAGGTGAATGAATAAAGAAAATGTGGTACATTTAAAATATGGATATGACTCAACCACACACACACAAAAAATGAATGCATGAAATTTCCATTTAGCCAGAAAAAGAATTCATGAATGAAGTAACCCAGACCACCAAAGACAAATATAGTATGAATTTAAATAGGTATTATGTTAACTATTAAATCCTTTACAGGTCCATAGATCCACCAGAGGTTAGGGTTAGAAAAGAAGACTGCAGCAGAGAAGTGGATATGTGTCTCCCTATGATGGGGAAACAAAATAGATGATAATGAATTGATTGGAGTGGTTGGGGGACACTAAAACAAGTGGCAAATGGATGTGACAAAGGGAATGAGGGAAGGAATGCAGGGAAGAACAACAGTAAAGTCTAAGGAACTTTTGAGGGTTCATATGGAAACCTATTACAGTAAAAGCTTCTTAAAATTCATAAATACCTGAGGGTAAAATGGAATCACCAAATAACAGTGAAGACAGGGAGCCAACTGGACATCTCTCCTTACCAAACAATGCCTCTAGATCCAGGGATGGGTTACATCAGTTTGTGAAGGCAGTTCTGTAGGCATGCTCACAAGCCAACCTAGTACTTGAAATTCATCTTTGGAAGTCTCTTCCGAGTTTATCCTAGGTTGTGTCAAGTTCAAAATTAAAGCTAACCATCTTAGTGTATTAGGGCAGAAAGAAACCAATGTTGGGAGAGAGAGACCAGGTACAAAAAGAATTCTAGAAGAAGTCTGAAATCAAGACAGATTGTATATAAGTATGAGATTTTCTGAAAATAAAAAGACTATAAAAAATTTAAAACAACAATTAAGAGTACACAGAAGTTAATGCCTATATGTTTTTGTTTGTTTGTTTGTTTGTTTTGCCTCAGAACAGTGGAGGACAGTGCATTGAGATCATAGAAAATTTAATAAAACAGTTATGAAATGATTGAGAATGTGTTTTATAGCAGGATAAAGCATGCTTTGGGAATATAATATGTCCATGAGTCATATAGATGGATCTTGAAACAGATCTCTTCCCAATTTCCTGAGGAACTACCACACTGATTTCAACAGCTGCTGTACAAGTTGTAGACCCAGCAGCAATGGCAGAATGTTTCCCTTACCCCACATCCTCACCAGCATGAGATATCATTTGTTTTATTGATCTTAAGCATTCTGACTTGTATAAAATGAAATATATAGTACATTTGATTTGCGTTTTCCTGATCTTTTGATCACTCAGTCTAGATGTCAACCCTATTTTAAATTAGGTTGTTTAGCTTGAATGACAGTTGTTTTAGTTCTCTATATATTTCAGTTATTAATTCTATAATAGATATGTAGTTGGTAAAAATCTTTTCTACACTGTAGGCTGTCATTATGTCTTACTGACCAGTGTTATTTGCCATGCAGAAACCTTTCAGTTTCACAAAGTCCCATTTATTATGTGTTGATCTTAGTTCCTATGATAATATCTTTTCCAGTATCAAAAAGTTGTAAAATGAGTTCTTATAAAAATATTAGTTGGTGGACCAGTAAGACGGCTAATACAGTGGAGGTGACAAAAAACCTAGTTTTGTAACTTACCTGAGATTTTCATGAAAAGAAGAGAACCTGACACTCACAAGTTTTCCTATGACTTGCACACAGATGCTTGCCTCCACGTACAAATAAATTAACCACTGATGTGGCTCTATCCTCAAAGTAATTTTTTTTTTCTTCCTTCTTATTCTCAACTTTGTCAGCTGCTGGGACTAGTTTTAAAGGATTTATATGAGATTTTGAGGTGAATTGGTTATTCCGTGTATTAAACATTTAACAATCTATGTTTTGGAGAATGAATTTCTTGGAATCAACTTTTGGTTAATTTTCTAGAGCCTTCTTCTATACTGAAAGGCTTATTAAGGAACTTTCTGTGAACAATTGTAGTATGATCCATGCAAAGTATTCTGCTGTTACAATTTTTACCTTCCTCTTTAAACAGTTAGCTCGACTTCCTTATTTATTTTTGCTGTGTCTCAGCTTAGCATCATCTTTAGTCTCTTTCAGGGAAGGTTTAGAATTTGTGTGAGCTTGTGACCCGACCCGAGGGTCTTGTAATTCGTGGGGGGGGGGCGAGGAAGACCCCAACCTGAAAAAGAAGAACGGGCGAGAGAGGGAAAGAACTCAAGGAAGCAGTTGCTTGTCAAGAGTCATATATTTGGGCGCAAGGCATCTTTTTATAATATGCTTTACAAGGGGAGAGGGTGAGAAAGGCCAGGTGGTGGGAAAGTATAGTGGGAAAGTACAGAATCTTCTCGGCCTGTGCCCTGAAACAACTGATGATCTAACTCCTTTTCTCAAAAGACACGGTACACTGCTTTGAATCTACCTGCAGCTGCCAGGCAGGATCTTATGGTTGCCAAGCTGCAAGGGATGTTGTACAGGTGGGGAGAGGTTGTAGGCGGGGAGAGATGGGGGTGAGGGTGAGGGGCTAGGGTCCTGGCTTCTGACAAGCTTGTAGGGTGGAGCCGAGTTGATGTCATGTCTAGGACTCTCTACCATATATTTTGAAAGAGTCCTTCTAATTGAACCTGGAACTCACTTATCTGACTAGCCAGTAAGCCACAGGGATGGATCCTTTTGTGTCCACCTGAGAGCTGGGGTTGTAGATGCTTGTCACTAGCTTATCTTTTTAGACAGATGCTGAAGACTAAACATACATTCTAATGATTGTAGTGTAAGCTTGAATGCCCAGCTCCCATTTTTGGAGAGTGAGAGTTAAAGTGAGAGTGTCACTTTCTTGAGTTTCCTTCCCTCTTATCTTTTGTTGTATGATCACATTCAACCTTTTATTCATTCTCAGAGTCTGTGTGGATGCCAGTCATAACCCACCATGATGGGGGACACCAAAGCAGTAGGAGATTACAACATTCGATTACATTGTACCCATGACCAGGAACAGAGATGGTGCTGCTGAACAGTCAGTTTTTTAACAAGACTAGACCAGAGTTGCAGTTAGGCACTGCTGCCACAGGAATGCAACTCAAATATGATCCCCAGACGCCAGGCATAGACTTTGAGGCCCATCACTCAAGTGAGTCTAGATTTTGCCAAATGAAAAACACTAACCACGACAGCTAAGTATTTTGTGCTTTTTACCCTCAGTGGACACTCTGCACTTATCATTGTGCCCCTCCCCCTTGTTGGACAAAACCAAGTTTGAGAAATTTTGGATGAAAGACTTTGTGGGGACTTAGGGGAGAACTGTAAGGTGACAGCTCTTCTCTACTGCTTCTGCAATGTCCAGTGCCTTGGATGAACTTTCTCTCTGTAGAACCTGCTAATCTACAATGCCAGTTGCTGACTCTGGTGAAGTGAGACACACAGACTTACAAAAAATAGAATAGCTTTAAAAAATACACTACAAATTCCCTCTGCTTCATTCAATTTGTATTGATTACTTTGTGCCCAGACCTGTGTTCCTTGCTGTGAGAAACACAAAAGAGAGCTAGCTGATACATTCCAGGGAAGATTAGCAGTTCATTGTAGACTCAGACTTGCAGAACAGGGGTAGATTCAGAGCCACAAATAAGTGGATAAAAGGATTGTGGGTTCTGAGAAAAGTCAGCAGGGAGGTAGAGAGACCACAGAGATCTGGCTAGAAGAGAAGAGAGATCAAAGTATTGTGACAGATGCATCTGATGTGGGCATATTGAGGATAAAGCAAGGCCTTCAAACAAGGAAGGGGAAGACAGAAATGATCACACTGAGCATGTCAGGCTGGTGTGAAGGACAGTGATGCATAGGAATAAGCCAGTGGACAGGGAACAATTTGGCCCCATGCAAGTTGCTGTACACAGAGGGTTGGCAGTAAAGACTACTTCATTTTAAAATTTATCTTCACCATCATCATCATTTGCAACTTTTGGGAGCATTAGAAAATAATTAGAATAAATTGCAACAATTCACCTGTCCTTGAGATTTTTTCCCCAAATTTTATTTTCTCTTGCCTTTGAAACTATTTCTTCAAAGGAAAGTTTGTGTGTGTTCAGGGTTTGGATTTCCTTGTCTTAATGTTTTTAATTCATCTGAAGGTGATTGTGTCTGTTCTGCTGTGCTGGCCAGGCTCACAGCTTTGTCTACCATTTAAAGGATTTAAAATTTGTATTCTGGCCAGCTTGTGGCCAGCTAAGACTCTGAGCCTGATAGACATTAGAGTGAGCAACCAAACCTGGGCAAAGCAGGAAGATACTCCATGATATTTTCTGAAACTCTTGAAGCGTTTTCTGTACAGTTACAACAGGACCCAAACCTTGTCTGCATAAGAATCACCAAGGATTTTTCCTAATTGATGAGATTCAGATCCATTAGTTTTCTAGGGAGAACCTACTTTGAAGCATCCTACAGCTCTTTTAAAGAGCCTAAAAGGTACCAAGCTCAATGAAAGACTATTAGAAAACAAATTAAAGAGCGATGGAAGAAGACTTCACACTGACCTTAGCTTTTCACATGCATGTACACGGCCACATCCATGAGCACAAATACGTACACATGTACTTATACACACTTATGAGCATGAATATTTACATATAAACATACACAAACACAAATAAGTACACATGCAAAAAACACACACATACAGTTATACAAACAGTGTCTTGGGCAGTTCTGATGGACCCTCAGGGATGACTAACACTAGACATTATCTTTCTTCCTGGACTTCATTTCACTTTCTCCACTGGTTCAAGTCATAATGAATTTAACAGCACTTACTTCTTTTCAGGAATTTTCTAGAAATTGTCCATAAAGGTCCTGAGGTCTTACTCCAGTAACTTAATCATAGCCTGTGGATATCAGACCCAAGAAACAATACAACAGAGCAGTTCTCCCATATTGTCTTTGTCAATATGAAAGCCAAGTCTTGTCTTTTTTTAAATGTGTGTTTATGCATATGTATATGTGTTTATGAGTGTTTATAGGCAAGAGAAAAACTTTGTATCTGTATTAGGAAGGCCACTCACTTCTTTGAGATGGTGTCTCCCATTTATAGAACTTACACATTAGGACTGACTGGTCAGGAAGCCTCAGGCATCCTCCTGTCTTTTCTTCCCCAGTGCTGAGATTACAAGCAAATGCAACCATGTCAGACACTGTCACATGTGTTCTGATGATTAAATATCTGGCCTTCATAGTTCATACTTTACCAGCTGAGTCATATTCTCATTCCTATAGTCTTATCTTTTAGCTGACTTTTTCTGATTTTCTTTCTTACTCCATTTCTATAAAAATTTGCAGTCCTTTATGGGCTTAGGATTTGTTTATTTTAAAAGAATTCTTTGTCTTTTCCTTACTATTGTATATCTATGTCTATGTCTATGTCTATGTCTATGTCTATGTCTATGTCTATATCTTGTCTATATCTTACCTATACCTATACCTATACCTATATCTATACTATATCTATATCTAATCTATCTATCTATATATATATGTATATATACATATATATATAGATATATATACATATATCTATATATATAGATATATATATATATATTGGCTGTTGAGGCTAGCAGAGAATTTTGGAATCCCTGTAGCTGGAGTTACCGGTATTTATGCACTCCACTGACTTAAATGCTTTGAATCAAATTTGTGTCCAGTGCAAGAACAGCAAGTGTTTTTAACCGCTGAGACATCTCTTTAGTGTACGGGCTGAGCATTTTTAAACCCAATTTTACTTCTCACACTAACTTTTATGTTAGAAACACATTATTTAACATGATACAGACTGTACATTCATTTTGTGTTTTGAATAGGAATGGACCCCATAGGCTCACCTATTTGAATGCTTGGTCATTAAGGAGTGATACTACTTGAGAGAGAATATATGGGTAAGACCTTGTTAGGTAGGTGTGGTCATAATGAAGACAGGGTGGCACTTTGTGGGCTTTGAAGTTTCAGATGTATCCTTCCTCCCTGCTTCCTGTGGATCTGGATGGATGCTCCTCCAGCACCATGTCTTCCTATGTCTTCCTATATGTTCCATCAGATGATAATGGAACAAAACTCTGAAACTATAAACCAGCCCCTTCATAAGAGTTTCCATTTTAAGATTTGCTGAGGTCGTGGTATCTCTTCACAGATAGAGAATATCAGGTAAGGCAATTAATTAGAAAGATATGTGTTTAGATTAGTGTACTTCCTTCATAATTGAACTCATGCGCTCACACAAAGTAGTAAAACAACCATAGAATAACAAAGTCCTGGGTGGAATCAGCAACACTTGGCAAAAAAGGGCACAAACCCCTCCAGCAAGGTGAAGTAGAATATGTCTGAGATCCTAACATCTGGAAAGAGGAGCTGTGTGGATCAGGACTCTAGATCATTCTCAGTTACTCAGTGAGTTCAAAAACAGGCTGGTCTATGTGAGATCCTGCCTCAAAGACAGTTGAGCAGCCAAACAGATAAGTAAGTCATATATACTTATAAACCTTTGAAAATGCAGACATTGGAACAATATACATGCCTGATCTTTCCAATGTAAAGGTAATTGTTGCTAACTGAATGCATCTGCCCTTTTTACTTTTATTTCCTGAATGCATAGAATGTTTAAAAGACTTTAGAATCCAATTATTGTAGAAATTTGGTATTACAGCATTTGTTTTTATAAATTGATATTTGATATTGATTTTTTTTCTAAAAAGGGACTTGTGGATTTTGGCTCTTGTAGTGTATTGTTTTGTATTTCCCTGCAGAAGGATGGGGAGATACTCATGCTTTACATGGTATTTTAAAAAAAAATTTAGAAGTTAAGGGTGAATGATATGTGTTTCAGTGACAAGGTGAGAAGACTAGGCTGATTTCATGACAACTTGAAAATTGGCAAGTAAGGAGACCAGGCCTAAAAACTGAGCAAGTCCAGGTAATCTCAGTCAAGTCAATTACTAATAGAAAAAGCCCCAGGCTCCAGCCTTTACTCCCAGATAATGAAATGTCCCAGCCACCTGGTTGAAGCAAGGACAATGGGTCAGCATCAGTTCCCAGACTTCCTCCACTACTCCCTCAATAACAGCTACCCACTTCTCAAGAAATTTTCCATTCCTGACACTCTGGTACTGGAATGTCCATAGAGATGGATCCAATAGATTAACATGAGGTCACCAACCCTGGAATTCTCTTAATATGCTTTAGATCACACCTACGAGTTCACATGTGTACCTCTATATTCTGGTAATAAGAGACCCCAGCATGCTGGACTTTTGCAAAATAAAATACTCTTAGTGTTTACATACCATTTGAGTCTGGGGTATAATTCTTCAGTGAATAATGTGAGTGTGTGTGTGTGTGTGTGTGTGTGTGTGTGTGTGTGTGTGTGTGTGCAGTTATTCACAGAGGCCAGAAGAATTTTATTTCCTGGACCCAGAGTTGCAGGAGGTAGTTGTAAGTCAACTATCATTGAACCTGGGAACCTAACTTTTGTCCTCTTTATGAGAAATAGAATCTTCTCATCTGAGCCATCTCTCCAGGCATTACACCCTCATTAAATTTTACTGCAACCTCATCCATCACAGCTAATGTCACTCAAAGAAGAGAGCAAGAGGTAGTAGAAGGAAAGAAAGCTGGCAAACAAGAACAATGGGGATGCTACCAAGTGACTTTCAGAAGATGAAGGGAAGAGAAGAGATGACCAACAGAGCCTCACAGAATGGCATTTGGACATTGGTAGTTATGAAAAGTTCAGGAGACAACTGGGCAGAAAAGGAAGCAAAAGCAAATTGCTGGAGTCACTCAGCAGCTACAGATGGGAGAAACCTCTGGAGCTTTAGAGCACAGAGACAGTATTCTTCACACACACACACACACACACACACACACACACACACACACACACACAC
>JANHMN010000009.1:3386573-3411676 GCA_030674055.1 Rhabdomys pumilio | reverse complement strand
ACACACACACACACACACACACACACACACACACACACACACACACACGAACAAGTCATCCAAATTCACCATCCGAGTCCACCACAGGTATTATCATATTAGTAAGCAGGCCGGCCATGGGTATATGTTAGAAAGAGTGATGCAGAACTGTAAGTGTTCTCAAATAAAGAAGATTTTGTTCAAAAACAATTGAAAAGAAGCTATAACTCACTTCTGACTTTTTAATAGACCGTCATAGAGTAGTTCATACCATATCTGTTAAGTACCTTTAAAAGGATAGAACCTTTTGAGACCTAATGAATTTCCCTGAAGCCAGTAGTGCTTTGTATTTGACTTTATTGATTATTTTGGGTCTTCTCTAGCCCTTACTGTCTTCATCTCATTATTTACCACATGGTGAACTTGAACCTTTGGTCCTCCTGCCTCTACAACTCCAATTTTGGGATTATAGGTGTGCATAAACCCACTCAGTTTATGCAGTGTTGTGGGTAATTCAGAGGCTCATTCCTGCAAGAAGTACACTGCCAACTTAGTTTCACGTCTAGTTGTATAGCTTCTAATTATGAATTAATTCTATAAATATTAATTTTGTTATGATGTAATGGCAGAATACTTCAGTGCCTCCAGGCCAAAGAAAATTGGAGAGAGATCAAACCATGCATCAAATTTCACTCGAGATTTATTGAGGGTGTATGTGAAAGCTCATCTTTGAATAGGGACATCAGAGAAGGACAAAGACAAACACAGAGACAGAGACAGACAGACAGACAGACAGACAGACAGACAGACAGACAGACATAAAAATCAGAAGACAGAGAGTGAACAAGACAAAGATATGCGGTGGCAGGTATATTTAAATGGTTGACTGATTAGTAATTACTGAACATAAATTAGTTGTTAATGCTGAGTCCCTGAGTGCTGGTTTGGGGAGTTCCTGATTTCTAACAGTTTTCTTTGTGGTACTTAATTTCTTAAGTTTTGAACTGTTTATGTCACTTAAGTATTAAATTCTGTACCAAGGTCTCATATATTTTCCTCTATTGTTTTTTGCCAGTATCTTGGTTTCCAGTCCTCAGAATTTATGCTAGAGCTATTGTTATAAGACATGTATTTGACTATTAGATGATGTTCTAGTCTAGTTAATTTCTGTTTCTGTGATTTAGAAAAAAAAAAACAAGCAAAAAAAACCTGACAAAAAGCAACTTATAGAAGAATGAATTTATTTTTTTTTTATTTACAGTTCTAACATTACTTAGAAGTTAAAGCAGTAAATTGGGAGAACAGTCAAATCATATCCATAAAATGTGCATGCTAACTTATTGTTCATTAAGCATTTGATACTATTATACGCTCTAGAGCCCGAAACTGGAACATACCATGCCATGTACTTATTCTGGATCTGCCCACATCAACTAAAAAAATCAAGACAATCTCTCCCAAGACATGCATATGGACAAATTGAACTAGATAATATTTCCCTTTCTTATTGGATGATTCTAGGTTGTAACAGGTTAAGAGTTACAAATGACAAGTGAAGGAGAGGCTGAGACCATCCAGCCACCTCCTCTGCTTTTTTAACTCACTATTTTTGTTGCTTAAAATGTAGAAGTTGTTGAGAATTTTCTAAAAAATGTGGAAATATAAAATATTTCATTTTACAAATCTTGCCTAACTCATTAAAATATTTTAATTTTTTTTTAAATTTCCCACAGAAATGTCCCTCAGTGGTGGCCTTAGGCAAAATCCTGAGGATCTCCTTTGTTCTAGAACTTCTCCTTCATTTTCTTCTCCCAAACTGCTGATAATGTCTTATTCACTTCTGCTGCTTGTGAATTCTTCTCCTAAAGCTCTACATATTTACATGCAAGAAAACAAACCCATGGTTTGCTATCACTTTTTGTGTTACAAACAAATGAGATTTTCTAACACAAATGTCCACATCAAGGCAGAAGTATATCTGAAAACAACAAAGAATAGTTTGTGGTACATAAAATAAACATGTCTCTGCTTCCTTTCATATTTTAGCTACTTTTTCATTTTCAAATCACCATACATATTTTTTAATTCTAAAAAGATACTATGTAGAAGTGTGGAAATGATTCGATAAAGGAGAGTACTTGTTCCACAAGCCTGATGATTTGATCTGGAATGCTCAGTGCTCCTTGGTTGTGACCTTGCACATGCCTATAATCTCAGCTTTGTAAGGGGCAGAGACAGAAACTCTCTGGAGCATGTTGGATTTCAGATAACCTCCAGACTCTGTTAGAAAACCTTTTTCAAGCAATAAGGTTGAAGACAATAGAGCTAAAGTGCTGACATCTTTCATCTTTTATCTTTCGGTTGCCTGCACACACACACACACAAATACACATAAACACACACACACACACACACACACACAGAGAGAGAGGGAGAGAGAGAGAGAGAGAGAGAGAGAGAGAGAGAGAGAGAGAGAGAGAACTGAAGCACTGTCTGGAATTTGAAATACTTTAATACATTTGATAGTCAGTCTCGATTCCTGGACAGCTTGCTGAGAACTCTTATAATATGAGCAACACTGAACAACACTTTTATTGCATAGAGAGCTATTGCTTGGTTTGCTCTTGGTTTTGGTCTGTCTCTAAACTAAGCAGACATTCTAAAAAGAAACTTTCAGCTCTATGTCAATAAGCAGCTTGATAAAACCTGGGTGAGCCAAAATTTATTTCTTAGAAGCCATGAGAAAATCAACATTTGCATTCCCACAACTCCTACCATAAGATGATGTGGAAAAAAGAGGAAAATCACCTGGAAGCTAGTGACCTAGCTCTCCCTTACCTCAACAAGATAGAAGGAAGGAGCTGACTTCTAAATGTTGTCCTCTAACAAGCACATATATACGGTGTGGCACTCTGGACACAGTCTCATTAGGCCATGTCAATTTCTCTCCACATGTACTCATGTTTCTACTATTTCTAGAACTGAGAAATATACTTAGTAAAGCTGAGAAAAGAAATCAGAATGTTTAGGTTCTGAGAAAAGAAACACAAGCAATGAAAGACTCTTTTCATTTTGAACAAGAGAAATATAGAGATGACATGGTTTGCCCTTTACCCTTATCTTTCTCTTGCTAAACACCAGATTACAGTCCTAAAGAAAGTCACTAAGGTCAAATCTTTATTTGGATATTTGTTATACCTGGCTAATTATTGTGACTAATCATCGAGGTCCAGAAATCAGAATTCTGAATTCATTGTTTTGAATAATCTTATTAACATACCCAATTAAAACTTACCAATACTTCCCAAATAGGGCTTATAATACTTCTTCCTATGGCTTACATTGTTCTACCACACATGTTTCCTTCTTTATGGCTCCTGCTGGACAAGCACTTATGAAAGAAAGCATAGTTTATTAGAAGTGTAATTCACTGAAAATTCAATGTACTATAAGTACATGCATATGATTCAAAAGTCTGTACAAAGGTCAATTCTGAAGTTGAAAATTGTACCAGAGGAAAGACAACTAATGCTATGTGCTTTTTTGAAGTCCACTTTTTTCTTTTTTATTGGATATTTTATTTATTTATATTTCAATGTTTTTCCATTTCCCAGTATCACCTCCTCAAACCCCCTAACCCATACCTGATCTCTCTGCTTCTATGAGGGTGCTCTACCACTGACCCACCCACTCCCGCCTCCCTGCCCTGGCATTCCCCTACACTGAGGCATAGAGCCTTAACAGGACCAAGGGTTTTCTTCCCATTGATGCTACATATATGGCTGGAGCCATGTGTACCCTTTGGTTGTAGGTTTAATCCTTGGAAGCTCTGAGGGTTTGGTTGATTGATATTGTTCTTCCTATAGGGTTGCAAACCCCTTCAGTTCCTTCAGTCCTTTCTCTAATCCATAACTTGAAGACCCCGTGCTCAGTCCAATGGTTGACTGCGAGCACCTGCTTCTGTATTTGTCAGGCTCTGGCAGAATCTTTAAGGAGACAGCTGTATCAGGCTGCAAGCACTTTTTAGCATGCTCAATAGTGTCTGAATTTGGTGTCTGTATATGAGATGGATCCCCAGGTGGGACAGTCTCTGAATGGCCTTTTAATCAGTCTCTGCTCTATACTTTGTTTATATATTTCCTTTGATGAATATTGTGATCTCTCTTCGTAAAAGGACTGAAACATCCATATTCTGGTCTTCCTTCTTCTCGAGCTTCATGTGGTCTGTGAATTATATCTTGAATACTCCAAGCTTTTGGCTAATATCCACTTATCAATGAGTGCATAACATGTGTGTTCTTTTGTGTTCGGGTTATCTCACTCAAGATGATATTTTCTAGTTCCAAATATTTGCCTACAAAATTAGTGAAGTCCTCAATTTTAATAGCTGAGTGTAAATTTACCACATTTTCTGCATCCATTTTCCCATTTGAGGGCATCTGGGTTGTTTCTAGCATCTGGCTATTAGAAATAAGGCTGCTATGATTGTTATATGTTGGAGATTATTTTGGGTATATGCACAGGAGTGGTAAATCTGGGTACTCAGGTAGTACTATGTCCAACTTTCTGACTAAATGTCAGAGTGATTTGTAGAGTAGTTGAACCAGCTTGCAATCCCACCAACAATGGAGGAGTGTTCCCCTTTCTTTCATCCTTGCCGGCATCTTCTATCACTTGAGTTGTTGATCTTGGCCATTCTGATTGGTGTGAGGTGGAAGTTCATGATTGTTTTGGTTCACATTTCTCTGATAACTAAAGATGTTGAACTTTTCTTTAGGTGTTTATCTGCCATTTGATATTCCTCAGTTGAGAATTCTTTATTTAACTCTGTACCACAGTTTTTTGTTTAATTTTTTTTTTATTTAAACTTCTTTTTAAATATTGTTTTTAGAGTTTTGCAAGGATGGAGCACAGATATGAAGACATAGGAGATGACTGGAATTGGTGTGTATGATATGAAACTCACAATTTTTTTAAAAAAAATTTAATCAATTTTTAAAAAAGAGATTCAGGTCTAAGAGTAACTTTTATTTTTTTTCACAGATAGAAAAGATACAAAGAAATGTGTGATTCTCTAGAGTCAACATGAATGCAGATATAATTAGACTTTTGTTATGTGTATACAATAATTTGCACACATCCTATATTCTTTAATGCAGATCCCTGTAGGGAAAGCCAAGGACTCAGGCTACCTGACCATTGAGAAGAATGTGAGTGATTGCCATTGCCACAGGGAAATGTCAGTTGCTTCTTTTTGTCCCTTTATTGTCCCTGGTGCAACTGAGCAAGAATCACAGGAATAAAAATATATCAGGTTCAATGTGGTTGTATAACCAGTTTCACTTAAATATACTTCAATTAATCTTGGAGCAGTAGATTATTTTCCCAATGCAGCAATCTTGTTTCAACACACTACTTTAGAGTTGGTAAGATGGGGGAGCAGGGGAAAGAAAAGATAAACTACTAACCTAGGTCTTTCACAGAAATTTAAATTAAAGATTGTTCTGGAAGAAGAATCAATAGTGTTTAAAAAAATGGTGTATATAGGTACTGATTATCCTAGAGTTATGCAAAATATACTATCTTCCCAACACCTGATTCTCTCCTCTGTAAGAAAACATTTGATACACTTTTTCGTGAACCTTCATTTGGATATAGAAAGATAAATCAGTAGTTAATAACATCTGTTATTACCGAGGACATAGGTTTCATTCCTATCCACTTCATTTCACAACCATCTATTGCTTCTGTGACTGGTGATCTAACTCCCTTTCATAACCTTCAATCAAACATATAGTGAACATATAAACATGCAGGCAAAACATTCAAAGACAAAAAATATTAAAAAATAAATCTTAAAATGTTTAAAAATCTTTATTTCAAGTAAAAAGTGAAACATTTTACCAGTGCTTTGGAGTCCATGCTGCTGGTGATCAGATTTAGACTAAGTAACTGCTAAGTGCTTTGGGGAATGTGCTATAACCTTAGTTATCACATTACTAATTAGTTCTCACTGTAGTTGACAAAGTATCTTTCTGATTTCAAATTGTAAGTTTAATATATTTTCTTTGCAATAATGGTAAAGAAAAATAACATAGGGAAGGGAGTAATGTGACTCAACTTAGCTGCTATGCTGATACTAACTAAAATAAAAAGATCAAAGTTGATAGATGTTATTGTTCAGTTTATGATTCCACAGGATCTGGGATCATAGTTGTTTTTTAAATTAGGTATAAACAATTTTTGTCACCAATGCATGCTCTTTCCTTCTGTCATATCTGTGTAGCTTCTAGGTAATAATAGACAATCCAGAACAATGGCATGCAAACTGAGAGACACATATTAAAGCCAGTCTCTAAGACATTGTATTTTATTTTCTCACCTTCTGGAATCTAGTTGTAGGGGCCTGTAGACATTTTACAGTAAGATAGAGGATGGAGGAGAACATAGGAAAATCTCTGGCAAACTGTGATTTATGAAACTAGTATTCATTGCACCTGTGCATAGGCAATGCCATTAATCTACACGTTGGTCTCTGTTCCTCCCTGACTGCTCATATTGGCTTCAAAAACAAAAAAACAAAAAAACAAAACAAAAACAAAAACAAAAATCTCACAGAAGCAAATGGTTGGATCTTTCAAGTAAAAATTAGAAAAGAGAACTCTGAAAAACTTAGAAGATATTTTCTAGGGAACAAAATTTCATAAGAATAAGCTTATGTTCAGACAACATGGTACTCAAATGGTTATACAGTATTAGTCAGATAAAAATATGTCTGTAACTGTAAAAGCCCCGAGCTGTAAAAGACCCGAGCTAACTGTAAAAAACCACTCTTGCCCACGTTTGGGGGCCAAACTATAGCGGTCCACTCTGTTCCGCAGGTCCGGGGTTAGCAAGAGAGAGAGTAGGGAGAAGAAAGGGGAAGAGCCGCGAAGAATAGAGACAAGCCAGAGGATCTGTAGTAAAGTCTTCTTTACTGTCTCCATCATACACACACCACTACACCTACTACTACTACACCACACCCCTATTCACACACACACACACACACACACACACACACACACCAAGGAAATCCTGGGTATTTATAGGCTTTTTCCATGTGCCTTGTAGGCGCGTGGATACCACGTGCCTTGCAGGCGTGGATATGACGTAAGCCTTACAGGCGTGGACAGCACGTGCGCCTTACAGGCATATATGGCGTAGATAGCACGTGGACAACATGTGCACAGCATGCCTTGTAGGCGTGGATACCATGTGCTCCTTGCAGCTGGGGGCACTTAATAGCAAAACAAGCTATATGGGATATCAGAGTGTGCTTCAGCTGTTGTAGACTGTTGAAAACCAAGTCTCATGTCAGGGTATATGGCTCAAGACGGCTGCAAAGCTGATAGCTGCTTTCTAGCCACCTTTTGCTTAAAGTCAGCTCCCAACATGTAATTGAACATCCAGTACCCTGTTTCGATTCAGCACAAAACATGCTGATATAGCATACCTGGGAATTCCAATATAAACATTGGTATGATCTATTATGTAACTATTTTTTTGCAAAGGTATGTTTCTTGTTTGATTTTATATAAAGATAGTTCTGAGGTTGGAGACCTGAGACTTACTCTTGAGTTGGAGTCTTTATCTGCTCCTCTACATTTGGAAGCCTAATTGAGTGGATTTGTCTATAGGACTTGTCCCTGTTACTGTGTGGCCTGACTGTGTGAGACCTGTGTTTATAAGCATGTGTGCCTGGGACCCAGCATCTGTCTGCCTAGCAACTTGTGTCTGCTGGATATTTCCTCTTATTTACCTGAAGGCACTCAAATTTTGGGGAACTCAAGGCATCCTATAACTGGTCGATTCCTGTGTTAGACCTTACAAGGTAAAGATATGATAAGGATTAGAAATAGGGTTAGGGTTAGGTTTAGAGTTAGGGTTAGAGGGTTAGGGTTAGTGTTAGTGTTAGGCTCAGGGTTATATATGTGTGTTATTGTGTGTGTATGTGTGTGTCTGTTTGTGTGTGTGTGTGTTTATATGCATGTATATATATATAAGTGTATGAATGGATACACACATAAATACATACAGCTTTTCTTTTTCACTCAAAGCAAAGATCCTTTGCAAAGATCATTTAACTCTTTTTCTTTGGAGAATATGTGTGGAGATATATAATAATTTCCCAGTGAATTGCTTGATCTTAATTCTCAATTTAATGGAATTTTTTTCATATCTATCATGATACTGTAGCCCATAGTTGGTTAGAAATTGAAAGGAACATGACTGTAAGATTAATGCTAATACATCTGTGGATGGAGTAGGTAGATGGGCTTCTTTGAATAAAGGAAACACTAAAATATTGTTTATTATGTAAATAGTCACTGAAGAGTAACATCAGAAGAGGAGCAATTTAATAGTAGGTAGATAATATTAGACCACTAATACTTACTGTCTTGTAGCCCAGGTTGACTACTCTCACAATGTTATCTTTAACTTCTCTCAGATCTTAAAAGAGGTGTCCCCTTCTACCAAGGATTCAGTATGACCAGAGACATAAGTAGTATAGGATACTTATAAACTGCACGTGCTGATTTGTGGTAAAGGGCCTCCACTTCCCTTGGAAACTTTAAGAATTTTTGTTTGCTTTATCTGATGAGGTGGAAGGCAAGCCCCTCAGAACCCTACTGTTCAGACAGCAGAGTTAATGCTTCTCAGAAAACTCTTTCTATAGGACAGCTCTCTCAGTACATTTATTAAGTCTCCTTTCCCTTGCTTCCAAACAAATGACAAGTACACCAGTACAGTGGGAACACTTCACTCCTTTCCACATCCACTGCTCCCATCATCTACTTAGGTTTATAAGTGGTGTGTCCCTGGAGGAAGGGAGGGAGTTTGTTCATAGGCTTAGTAACCTTGGTGTACTAGTTACGTGCTGCAACAGAATATATGACAAAAGCAAATTAATGGAGGACTTATTGGGCTCATAGAAGTTATGATGATTTCGTGATAAAAGAGAGGCCACACTAGATAATACAACCATTAAATTCCCAAGAAAACTAGTTTTTTACAAACCACAATGTGTGACTTGATACTTATCCCCTGTCCTAAGATGACCTGAAGGGATTATTATCCAGCCAGTTAAGCTCTTCTGCTAATGAAATATATAGTTCAATGGCAAGTTCAAGGCCAGATCACTACAGAGTTATAAGGAAGCTACAGGTTAATAAACCCTTCCACTCTATCTTTCTATAAAAGTACTGACCCTAAGTTAGAAGTGGAGAACCCCTATAAGATATATTAAATTCCAAACTTTGAGATAGGCTTACAGGTATCAAAGCCCCTATTGTGATCTGCAGTGGCTTTCTTCTCTCTCTGTCTTTGTCTATCTGTCTCTGTCTCTCTCTGTGTGTTTCTGTCTCTTTCAGTCACTCTCTGTCTTTCTATGTCTCTGTCTCTCTCTTTTTTCTTTCTTCCTTTTTTTTTCTTTCTTTCTTCCTTTCTTTCTTTCTTTCTTTCTTTCTTTCTAGTTATCTCCATTGTTTTCTCTCTACCTCTCTTGTTCTATTTCTGTCTCTCTCTCTAACTCCTGATCATATCTACCCTAAGGTATCTGTGTATCAGTGTGTCTTTGTTTCTGTGAGTTTTTTTTATGTTTCCTCTCCCCCACTTAAATCCTTTCTTCAAAAGATGCTTCTGTCTGCAGTGTCTGGGGATTTCCCTGACATGACTCTTCCTCAAGACTGTAGTCACTTATGAATACTATTATATCATCTGCAGATAGTGATGCTTTGACTTCTACCTTTCTGATTTTTATTCTCTTGATCTCTTTTTCTTGTCTTATTAATCTATGTAAAACTTTAAGTATTATATTGAATAGATAGGGATAGAATGGTCAGCATTGTCTTTTTCCTACTTTTACTGGAATTGACTAAGTTTCTCCCCATTTAATTTGATGTTGGCTGTCAGCTTGCTGTATATTGTTTTTATAACGTTGAGGTATGTACCCTGTATCCCTGATCTCTTCAAGCCTTTTAGCATGAAGAGTTTTATATTTTGCCAAAGGCATTTTCAACATCTAACCAGAGGATTATGTGATGGAAAAAGAAAACATCTTTAAGAAATGATGCTGTTCTAACTGTACAAGAATAAAAACAGTTCCATATATATAACCCTGAAAAAAAACTAAAGTTCAAATGGGGGAAAGACCTCAAAATAAAAGCAGATACAATGAATCTAATAAAAAAAAGTTTGTGGTTAATTGCCTTGACCACTTTGATATAGAAGGAATTTTCCTGAACAGAATATAAATGATGCAGAATCTAAGATCAACAATTGATGAATGAAACATCTTGAACTTGAAGAGCTTCTATAAGGTCAAGGACCACATCAATAGACACAACAACAGCCTACATATTGGGAAAGATTTTCGGTAACACTACATTTAACTGATGGCTGGTATCCACATTATAAAGAACTCAGTAAATTAAACACCAACACACAAAATAATTCAATTAAAAGCAGGGAGGGTACAGTGATAAACAGAGAATTCTCATCAGAAGAACATTGAATGACCAAGAAGCACTTAAAGACATGTTCAAAATCTTTAGTTATCAGGCAAATGAAAATAAAAAAGACCATGAAATTCAATCTTACACCAAAAGGAATAGCTAAGATTAAAAACTCAACCAACCTGCATGTGAAACAAAGGAAATAATCCTCCACTGCTTGTGATAATACAAACTTGTTACATCACTCCTGGACATATTCCCCAAAAATGGTCCACCATACCTCAAGAACAGGTGCTTCATTATATTGATAGCAGCTCGATTTGTAATAGAGAGAAACCAGAAACAACCTAGATACCCATCCACTGAGAAACGGATGAAGAAAATGTTGTTCATTTACAGGATGGAAAACTACTCAGCTATTTCTTTTAAAAGGGCATCATGAATTTTTCAGGCAAATAGATGGAATTAGAAAATATAATCCTGAGTGAGGTAAGCCAAGCTGAAATGCAGATGCAATGTACGTGCACACTTATAAGTGAATATTAACCTAAAGTAGAGTATATCAATGGTACACTCTAGAGACCTAAATGTGCTAAACCAGAAGAAAGAAATAAGCAAGGAGGCATGACTCTTACTTAGAAGGGAGAATAAAATACTCATAAGAGGTAGATGGAGGGACAGAACTTGTTGGGAGGGGAAATACGGAGGGGAGTGAACATGGTTCAGAATCAGATGTGCAAAGAGGCAGAAGAGAGTTCCTGAGGGCCTGGAGGAAGAATGGGTTTTTGTACCTGGCAAGGTTGGGGGTTGCAAGGCCTCTATAGGATGTTCCAGAGACCGAGGATGAGGGAGACTCCCAAGTGTCTATTATGGTTACTTTAGATGAGACTCCTAGTTGATGAGAATATGGAACCTGAAGTGGCCAATTTCTATACACAAGCAGGATCCCCTGTAGAGTGATAAGGATACCAACTTATCCAGAAAACTCTTGAATCAAAATTTGTCCTATCTACAAAAAGTGCATAAAAAAAGATCAGAGATTTAAGAAATGGCCATTCAATAACTGATCTAACTTGAGACCCATTCATGGGCAATCCCTGTCACTATTAATACTATTAGGTTATGCTTAAAGACATGAGCCTAGCATAACTCTCCTCTGAGAGTCTCCACCAAGCAGATGACTGAAACAGATGGTGAAATTCACAGACAACCATTGTATGGAGCTAGGGGAGTCTTCTGGAAATTTTGGGAGAAGAATTGAGTGACACAGTGGGACAGAAATTCCACAGGATGACAAACAGAGCCTACTAACCTGTTCATTTGTGAGATTCAGAGAATGAACCATCAACCAAAGAGCATACACAGGCTTACCCAAGGCCCACCATATATCTATATCTATATCTGTATCCATATCCATATCCATATTCATATCCGTATCTATATCTAATCTATACCTATATTTATATATCTCTATCTCTATCTTTATCTCTATCTCTATCATATCTGTCTGTCTGTCTGTCTGTCTGTCTGTCTGTCTGTCTGTCTGTCTATCCATCTATCTATATCAGATGTCCAGCCTGGTCTTTATGTCGGTTTCCTAGCTACTGCTATGTAGGTGAGGAGGCTATCCCTAAAGCTTTTGGCTGTCTGGGAAATCCATTCCCTTGGATTGGCTGCCTTGTCTGGCTTCAATGGGAGCCTGGAAAGACTCGATATGCTAGGTGGTAGAATAGCCGATGTGTACCTCCATCCTCTTAAAGAAAATGGGAACGGTTAAGGTGGAAAGACTGTGTGATGGAGGTTGTAGGAGGAAAAGATACAGCAACTGGAATATAAAATAAATAAATAAATTAGTTAATGGGAAAAAGGTTGTTTCTAGGCCAGCCTGAGAAACATGAGACACTTTTAAAAGTACTGTAACACCTTAAAGTTGTGGTTGGTATGTTTCTGAATTTGCAATGTAGATGCTGTCTCAGAAGGACTTTCATCTCCATAGAACTTTTACATAATTTGAATCTAATTCTTTATTACATCTTCCTCTCTTTAAGCTATTCACTAAGGACTGATAACTTTGATTGTGGAATTGGCACACAAGAAGGTAGCCTTACTGAAGGAATATCTCTATTTACTAGGCCTGTGAACATGTGTATCAGGATTTTCTAACAGTGTTATTTGATGTAAGAAGACCGATGCTGAAGATGAACCAAAAGACTGGATTGGCAGACCTCAAAATGTGTGAAGAGGAAAAAAAAAACAAGCTAAGCACAAACATGCAGCATTTATTTGTTGTTTTCTGCTCTTGAAAGTGGTTAGGAGGTGACAAGATGTTCTGCATTCTTTCACCTTGACTCTTCACTACAGTGATGGATGCTTACCTACTGGACAGATATCAGGTTTATGTTGCCTTTTATTAGAGTATTTTAAACCCTAAGGAGGAAAGGAAGTAAGTAAGAATAAATGCTTTTCAATTCTCCACAGCATGTATGTAACCAAATTCTGGGACACTTTTATCATTTCCACACACTGAAAGCATGTCCCATCCAAAGTCTAGAACACTATTATATTGTTTCCACAACAAATAAGTAGCAAAATTCTGGAACATTTTTCTCAACTCTACACACTTGCACAATAAGGTCTTAGGGATCTTTATTTTACTTCTAGAATGAGTTTCCTCATTGAATTTTGCTGCTGTTTTGGGTATGATGTCATCTCTACCATTTTCTTTATCTCCTATTAATTATATAATTTCCATATTTCTCACCTCTGTGGAGTATTAGCTTGTACCTGCACCAACAGGGAAAATAGCTGAGGTAATGATGGAAGCTCATGTCTGCTGCCTGTTTTCTAGTAGGAAGATGTGAATGTCTTCTCAGGAAAACCTGATTTAGAATTTTAATTTTGGCATATTTAGTATATTTATATAACTCTTACTCATATTAGTAAGGAGAAGATAGAAATGTCATCTCATGTGGTGCTGTGAGTATTAAAAGACATAATATATAGAAAGCATTCAGAACAGTACCTGGCTTCTAGTAAATTTTTTGCAATGATTGATTTACACATTCTTGTGCAGGAGGTGTCTAGTTGTTCATTCCCCTTCAAAACTTCAGCTATAAATGGTAAAGTTATAGACAGAAAGCACTTGGAATGAAGCTTGAAATACAATGTGTTCAATATACATATAGTCTGTTAATATACACCAATATTGCAGAATTTCTTTCAGGAGTAGATGATAATATTTTTACAAAGCTTTTGCTAAGCCTTCAAAATTGAAATGTAAATATATGTATTCATATAGTAATGTTAGGTTTCAATGCATGTATATAATGAGTATTCTCTTAATGTATATTCTTTTAATTTATGTGTATATGTGTGTGCTATGGTGTGTGTGTGTGTGTGTGTGTGTGTGTGTGTGTGTGTGTGGCATTTGTGTGTGCACATGTACTATTTGTATATATTCAGATACATGTGGAGGCTATAAGAAGTGCTCCTGGAGGGAAAATTCTTTTCTATGTTTTCTTTTATTGAAATATACAGAACATCATCCCTATATAACACTACAATAAAATATGTGAGCCTACCTCTTTAATCTAATTGTGCTAACTATTATTGAGACAAACATATCTGGTTGTTGTGAACCACCTAATGTAGGTGCCAGGCGCTTTACATGGGTTTTCTAAAAATGTAGCAAATGCTGTTAAATATTCAGCTATCTCTGTGGCCCCACTGTATATTCTTTAAATTAGGTGTTTAGATTCATGTCCACAAGTTTTTGCAATTTTTAAATTGTGGAAGCATTCAAAATTCTTTTCTGTGTTTTATTTTTTTAATTATACAGAACATCATCACTATATAACACTAACCAACTGTACAATAAAATATGTGAGCCTACCTCTTTTATCTAATTGTGCTAATTATTATTGAGGCAAGCAACTATCAGCTTTTAGACTTAGTTTATTTCCAAGTATTTGATTTTGTTAGTGGTCCTTTTATAAAGTTTTGTTGATCTTTTGAAAGTTGTTTTCATGCCTAATATACGATCATACACAGAGATAGCATGTTTTCTAGAATTAATTCATTTACTTGCATATGATCAATCCTATACTGAAATTAAGTAAACTGCCAGTTTTCAAATATTTTCGTTAGATATTTTAAAGGTCAATGTTGCAATAAAAATTGATATTAACTTTTCTTGTGATGACTTAACTAAATTTGGATAAATTTTTTGCCAACTTCACAAAAATTAATAGAACCTTTTCTTAAAGGCAGGCAAAATGTAAGAAAAACTTTGGTGGGTTTCTAAATAATTTAACCAATTTAAATATTCATAAAGATTGCTGAAAATGTATCTTCAAATAATCTTTTGTTATGCTTTATGGTTTGACTTATTTTCTTAGTTATTTAGTATTTTCGAAAAACCATCTGAATAATCTTCACTGTTTCTAATCACATTAGTTATTGTAACTGAAATCTATTGCTGTTCCTTTATTTCTTGAGTCTTCTCAAATCCCATTTAGCCATGACACACTCCATTAATATTTGCTGCTCTTCCAGGTGCCAGAATTATATACCCAGTATTAGGTGTTCATCCCTCTTTATAATACAAATATAGGCATATTAGACCATATTAAATGCTGATAGATTTAGTTTTATTGGCCTTTCTCCTAGGTGATTTCACCAGTCCTAATGAAAGGGGCCAAGAAAGTTGTGCACCTGGACTGAGACAAGTGGATTGTATAGATCTTAGGCAGGGGAAAATGACATGTCAGCAAGGAGGTGGGGTTATACCTAGGTATGATCAAATGTTAAGCACCTCAGCACACACTTGGGTGAGCTGGCCAAGTCAGCTTGTTGCACTGCAAGTTGCACTGGCTGCCAGAAATGTGAAACTAGGTTTTGGACCCATTCCTTTGTTCTGAGTTTAACTATTGTGGATGAAGTTGAAGGAAGGAGAGCAGATGCTGTTCCAACATCTAGCACCAAAACTGTATTCTCACAATTGCCTGTGGCTCTAGTTTCAGGAGATCTGATATATTGTCTGAGTTTCTGAAGGTACCTGTATTAATTTGGTGAACATACATAAATACACATATACAGAACCTCTATCCAACACTTTTCTTGAGGCAGGGTCTCCTGAAGATAAGGCTATGCAGAAACACTTCAAAGTTGTTCTTACTAAATAGCAATTCTCATTACTTGCAAAACTAAAGCAGATGAGAACCTTGAGTTTTTGTACACAATTTGTGTCCCTTTTCCTTCATCCCAGAGATCAACCCTTATCTTTAATTTAATTTCTTTAGTCAACTTGGACTCCTGGAACTGCAGTATCACAAAGGATGGACAACTCATGAAGGTGAATCTCAGAGCAGAAGTAACCTTCTAATGAGAATACAGGCTATCTTAGCACAATGACAAAGACCTACTCATTGGTTAAGTTGCTTAATTATGCATACTTCTCAAACTCTGCCCAGTTTATTTTCAGTCAACATCTGATGCCCATATCAGTAGACAGAAGATTAAGACTTATTAGGACTCTTAATAATTTCCTCTTCAGAATATGGCCACATTAAATATACCTTTTGCTGCTTTTCACTCTATTGCTTCTATAAATAGCATACTAGGATAGGTGCCTGCTGGAGCTGCTCAAGTCAGATTTTTCTCCCTAATACTTCTAGTTATAAGTGGCCTTGAATTCACAATTTCATTAGTTACATTATTTTGTTATAATAAAATTCTATGAACAAAAGCAATTTACAATAAGGGGGTTATTTTTTAATTGTATTTGTTTTGTTTTTAGCTTATTGCTCCAGAGGGAGAGTCCATAACAGTAGCAAGCAGTCATATCAGGAAAATAATAGCTGACATCTCAATTACACACAGGCAAGAAAGAAAGCAAGGAAGAATTTAGACAAGCATATAAACTCTGCAAGCCTCTTATCACATATTTCTGCAGATAGCCTTTCTATCCAAAATCTCACAAAAATAATGCCACCAAGTAGGAACTAAACTTCAAATACATAAGCTTAAGGGGATAATTCTCATTTACACCAATAGAATATATAGCAAGTCCCAATCACAATCTTTCTGTCTCAGTCCCAGTAAGTGCTGGGATTACATGTACTCAGTACCATGCCTGGCCTTCTCATCTTTCTCATCTTTATCTCTATCTTCTTCCATGATTATATTTCCTGTGTTTTTTTTCAGATTTATATTTTTAAATAATGTAAATTATCTTTGTCTCCATCAAGTCTTTTAAAGTCTGGACTTGAAACCTGAGGAAATTATCACTGTATTATCACTGATCCTCTTCCTCAATAGCTACTGAAATTTACATACAATCTTTATTAATTTGCACTACTGCTTCAGGTGGGGGAAAATCTAGGTACTCATTACTATAAGTTATCAAGTAGTATCAATAGGTCATATAATTCATCATTTTTATATTTCTTTTCTGTGTGTGTGTGTGTGTGTGTGTGTGTGTGTGTGTGTGTAAGCACTTTTCTGCACATGCATGTGGTGGTCCCTGGCCAAATTCCAGTGTAGTTTCACAGAAACCACCCACTTTCATTTTCTGTTGTTAGTATTTTAAATTTTATTTGAATACTACATGTGTATAGTGATATAGGTATCAACAGGAAAGTAAAACTCAAACTCATTTTTAACAGTAGGTGGACAGGTATTAAAGTAACAGTCAAAGGAGCTGGAGTGCAGCTCTGCAGCTAAGGGCAGAGGACACAGGTGCAGAGATTGAACTCTGGCCCTGGAAGAGCAGCAGATGAGAATGTATTGAGGATAAAAGAGGATTTGAGAATACTGCAGACCTAAAAAGACAGAGCAGCAAAACATTTAACTTATAATAAATAAAGTGACTAAAACAGTGACAATATTCAGAGGGTTGTCAGAAAACACTAAAGAGAAAAATAAGAAAACATGTTAAAAATTATAAAACAATAAAAAACCAAAAATCAACAATAGCTTCAGTTGCTGATAAGTGGTGACTTCCTTTGACCTGTACCCTCTACAGATCCTGAATGTATGTATACACCCAATATACATGCAGGCAAATCACTAATGTCCACACAGAAACACAAAACAACTTTTAAAAATTTAAAAAACATTTAAACAAATTTATTACTATAAACAAATTGAAGAAGATAAATATATGGAGATCAACAATTCATATTAGGAAAAATCATCAGAAATTTAATGTAAATTAAATGGTCAGACACCATAATCAAAATATGAAAAAGAAAATCTAATGTTTTATGTTCAGTATAAAAGTATGGAGCTATTTGCTTGCTAATTATTTGCTCCCTCCCAAACATCTGATAGTGTAACTGCCACCCAACACATCAAAAAAAAAATATTGAGAGTAGAAAACCAAAAACAAATGAATTTTGCTAAAAACCTACATATGTAAAAATGTCCTACATGTGAAAATCTTGAGAATATACAAAATATAAAATGAGGGCATGCACAGTTTGTGTTAAAAAAACAATGTACTTTGGTAAAGATATACGTGATGTGCAAGATTTCAGCTCCTGACTATTCAGCACTTGCGTAGAAGGAATGGCTGTGAATCCCTGTTATGGGGACTGTCTTCTGCCAGAAATGTCAGAAATGATGTATACGTTCTTCAATAATATATTTGAAATATACCCATCACCTTCATTCTTAGGCCTGTTGTCCCTGTCATAAAATTCTTGGGACACTTTAATTTATCAAGAAGTTTAAGCATTACAATCCTCCTGATGAAAATGTTCCACTAAGGGCTTAGGAGAAGATTCAGTTGGATATTTGGTAAATTCATTATCATGTATTTCACGGTAAGTAGCAAACTTATGTCTTCTCTTCCCCAGGAGTCACTGTGCTTTTCAATATCTGGAATTGAGCTTGCTTTTCAATGCGAGAAAATTTCAAGTTCCACTCTGATTCTCTCTTTCTTTCATTCTGATTAAAGCAATGAGTTTTGTTCAACAAAAACTACAAGGATTCGTCTTCTATAGCTATTGTTAGCATTCCAGTTCCATATAAATATCTCATTTTAGTCCTTTATAACGTTTGCTCTTTTGCATAACCCAGTCTTAAAATTATCATTCAGTGTAATATATATTTGAATCTACTCTGATTAAAAGATTATCTCCATTTTGTACTGGTTTTATTATCCCTTTTATAAAAGTTGCAGGAGTTTCCAGACAATTTTCTTTTATTTTTCAGATTACAATATAATTACATCATTTCTCCACTGTTTTCTCCATCAGAATTCCTCCATCAGAGGTTTCCCAGAAACCTCTCCTGACTGATTTTCAAATTAACTGTCTATTTTTTCACATGAACTATCACTACATACATATGTGTTTATGCAAGCACATTTATATTTCTAAATATAAACTGCTCATTTTTATCATTCCTTAAAAATTTATTGTGGTCTAGCTACTTGTATCTAAATCTTTATTTTCAAAAGTTTTCTTGTTGACTATGTGTGTGAATGTATATGTGTTTGTGTGTGCAGGCATTTATGAGTGTGTGTATGTGTATGTGTGCATATGCATGTGTGCATGTGTGTATGTGTTTGGCTGGACAGGTACTTGAAGAGCCCACAATTGTGCAAGATAGCCTGAAGTTATAGATGATTGTGTTCCAATTGGCAACACAATTGAAAAATGAATGCTGATTTTCTATAAACACTTTTAATATCTGAGCAACTCTTCCAGCCCCACATCTTTGTTTATTTCATAGTTAACTGAGAGTTAGCAGATTTGAGTCCTTGTTCCTTTCTAAGCCATTACTTTATTACTGATAATCTTTCTCCCTCCTTTTATCTTTTATCAAATAAGACACTTTCTAGTTATTCAGTTGGAGCATTTTTACCTTTTCCTCAATAATCCAAACAGCCAGTATCCTTGTGAGAAATTCTTCTGAGTTCATGGAAATCTGGAACTAATGAGAAAACATTTCATTACTTTTGGTTGTAATCTGCCTTTTACAATGAAATTTACAGTGTATTTATTTTATAAAAGTGAAAAGAAACTGCACCTCCACCAGGGACAGATCAGTGTGCTGTACTGGACTGCTCTGTTGCTCCGGTCCACGGGTCAGGGTCTAGCAAGGGAGAGAGAGTGGGGGAAGAAGGGGAAGTGACTCGAAGAATGGAGACAAAACACTGTGTAGTTAAGTTTCATTTACTGTCTCCCTTTATTGCAAGGAAATCCTGGGTATTTACAAGCACAAGCAACGGAACACAGCTGAAGACACTTTACCACGTGCACCATGCAGTTGGGGTCACTAAACAGCAAAACAAGCTATGTGGAATAAACAAGATGTTTATCAGAGTGTGCTTCAACTGTTGTAGGCTGTTGAAAAACATGTCTCTTATCAGGGTATATGGCTCAAGATGGCTGCAAAGTTGATAGCCACTTTCTGCTAAAAGTTGGCTCCCAACAGTGTGCCTGCTCATTCTCCTTACTTTGCAGCCTGCCTGTCTCCCAGGAGGTCTGCAGTAAGCATAGACACAGGTGAGAAGCCAGCCCCAATACCCATGTCAGCTGGGACTGTCACAGAGCACAGTGGACATAGTATATATCAACTTTGCCTGAGCCTCATCTTCCTTCTAGTCTACACTATTGCCCAGGACTGACCTACATTTCTGCCCCTCTCCCACATCCCATAGACTGACTCTCTCCCTGTAAATTTGTTGTAACTAGGGACACAGCCTGCCTATCTATCTCCTACAAAGTTACAAAGTTAGCTGTGACCAGGGCACAGGTGAGAACCCAGCTCAAATACCCATGCCAGCTAGGACACACAAACACACACACACACACACACACACACACACACACAGAGAGAGAGAGAGAGAGAGAGAGAGAGAGAGAGAGAGAGAGAGAGAGACAGAGAGAGAGACAGAGAGAGAGACAGAGAGACAGAGAGACAGAGAGAGACAGAGAGACAGAGAGACAGAGACAGAGAAGCATGCATGGAGTATATATTACTCTGACTGGGCCCCATAGTGCTTCCATTCTGTACATTCATCTTTAGTTGGGACAGATCTTGCCTCAGGAACAAAAAGTCTGGCAGATAAGATATCCAGGAGATTTACTGTAACCAGGAACACAGGAGGTCTTCCCTAACCAGGATCACAGGAGGACTATTCTAACCAGGGACACGAGACACCCCCTAACAAGAGACAGCACTGCTTGCCTCCCAAAAGACTTACTATAACAAATGAAACAGCTCCAATGAGGCAGGGTATAGTCACAGACACCCAGAACTGTTAACAACAGAGATTACCAGACAGCGAGAGGCAAGCACAAGAACATAAGCAAGAGAAGTCAATGCAATTTGGGGTCCTTAGAACTCAGTTCCCAAATTACAGCAAGTCACGAATAACCTAATACTCCTGCAAAGCAAGATTCTGACCTAAAATTTCATCTCCTGAGAGTGATAGAGTTCATTAAGGAGGAAATAAATAACTTCCATAAAAGAAATACAGGAAAACAAAATCAAACTGTTGAAGGAATTGAATAAAATTATCCACAACCTCACAAGGAACAGCCACACCAGGTTCATGTCAGCAATCACCTCTTGGCAACTGCGACAGTGTCAGAGTTTGGTGTCTGCAGATAGGATAGATCCCTAGATAGGATGGATTCTGGATGGCCGTTTCTTCAGTCTCTGCTCCATTTTTTTTTTGTCCCTGTCTTTCACTTGTACAGGAACATTTGTGGGTTAAAAATTTTAAGATTGTTTGGTGTTCCCATCCCTCTACCAGGGTCCATGCCTATCTACTAGAGGTGGTCTCTACAGGTTCTGTCTCCCCTTCGATGAGCATTTAGGCTAAAGTAATCCCAATGGTTTCAGGGAGGCTCTCATTTCCCTGGCGTCTGGGACCAGAGTTCCTTTCCTGACCCTCTGTACCTCACTCCTGTCCCTTCCAGGGGCAGAATCGGGTAATGGAGGAGTTATTTTTCTTCCTCTTCTCTGCTTCTCAGGTTCTACGTTCAACTCCCACGTTCATTGTGTTTCCTCCTCAATGCAGGACTGAAGCATCCACATCCTGGTCTTCCTTCTTAGATCCATGTGGTCTGCAGGTAGTATTGCGGGCACTGTGAGCTTTTGGGCAAATATCTACATCTCAGTGAGTATATACCATGTGCATTCTGTTGTGTCTGGGTTACCTCACTTATGATGATGTTTTTCTAGTTCTATCCATTTGCCTGTGAATTTCATGAAGTCATTGTTTTTGATAGCTGAGTAGTACTCCATTATGTAAATGTTCCACATTTTTCTGTATCCATTCTTCTGTTGAGGGACATCTGACTTGTTTTCAGTTTCTGACAATTATAAATAAGATGGTTATAAACATACTGGAGTATGTGTCCTTGTTATATGTTGGAGTATCTTTTGGGTATATACCCAATAGTGGTATAGATGAGTCTTCAGATAGAACTATTTCCAATTTTCTCCAGATCCACCAGATTTATTTCCAAAGTGGAGTCTCAACAGCAATGGAGGAATGTTCCTCTTTCTCCACATTCTCACCAGCATGTACTGTCACTTGAGGTTTTTATCTTAGCCATTCTGACTGCTGTGAGGTTGAATATCAGGGTCTTTTTCATTTGCCTTTCCATGATGATTAAGGATTTGGAATATTTCTTTAAGTGCTTCTCAGCCATTGGAGATTCCTCAGTTGATAATCTTCTGTTTAGCTTTGTAACCCATTTTAATAGGGTTATTTGGTTCTCTGGAGTCTAGCTTCTTGAGTTCTTTGTATATTTTGGATATTAGCCCTCTATTGGATATAGGCTTGGTAAAGATCTTGTTCCAATCTGTGGTTGCTGTTTTGTATGGCTTATTTAAGGTCAACAGATCAATTAAGGATGAAAGTTTGCTCCTTATTTGAACAGGTGAAAGACAACTCTCTTTTTTTATGAGTTAGTTTGATCAATAACCAATTGTAAAAATTCTTCATTCATGCCATGTGAAGGATGGCAAGATGAAGTTTAAAATTTTTCTTTCCAACAAGAGTCATTGACTAATTTTACCTAAAGTTTTGATTAGAGACATTTTTTTTTTTTTTTTTTTTTGGTTTTTTGAGACAGGGTTTCTCTGTGTAGCCCTGGCTGTCCTGGAACTCACTCTGTAGACCAGGCTGGCCTCAAAAGTTAGAGACTTTTTAAATTCAATGTCAGTGTCAATGTTATACCTTTGTGGAAGGATCAGCAATTTACACTATCTGTCCTGTTATGGTCTTCTTGAAGTTTACTTTCCTGTCTATAGCCAATATCTTCAGGGTGTTTTCCCCTGTTATATCTAATCCATATTATTTTGCCAGAGGTCCAAAATCTTTTCTTCTTTTCTGTTATCACAAATACAGACTCACTCTCTGAAAATAGTATGCCATTTATCTGGTAATCCAAAATCTATTGGTTCAATTTTGGAGCCTTCCTTTCCTTACGACCTGCTCTACTCTTACTGCTCCCAGAGAATTAGTAATGTCATTAATAAAACCAAACTTATAACCAGCTTCATTTTGATAATTTAAACAACTCACAGTAATTAAAACAAATTTAAGCAATTGTTATTATCTGTTGAGATAAAGTTTCACTCAGACTCTGTGCCTTTTTTTTTTTCTACATTTAAGATGAAAGACCTGTATTCCTTTATACTTCCCTCCCTTCTATGGATATTAGTATCTCTTTAACACCATTTAAAACATTACTTAAAAACATTTAAAGCAGTTACCACTATTTCTCCCTTCTGTCCATAATGCCATGGAGATTAATATCTCTTTATTTTTATCTCCATTCTATCCATATCCATATCATGGAAATTCATATCTCTTTATTATTGTCTGTTGACATAGGTTTTCTTTCTCTCTGCATACCTTTGTTTTTTATATTTGTGATCAAAGTTCTGGGTTTCTTTAATTCCTTGTTTCTAAGGAGATTAATATCTGAGGATATATTCATATTCCTTTTCTTTTTACATAACTCAGATTACTATCCTTTCCTATATATTTTACTGCAAATAAATTCTCTTCTATTTTTTGTATTAACCTATTTTCTGGCTGTTCTGTGAATGAATTCCATGCAAAGATATCACAAAATTCATGAGTTCCAGAGTTCTAAGAATCCAGTTGCTTGCACAGCCTTGTTATTTTTTATTTTGACTTTTGTTTTTTTTCTTTTTTTTTTTTAATTGTGAAGAACCCCTCCATTCCTATCTCTTTTTGCTCTCTGTTGTCTGCCTGCTCTCTGCTGCCTGCCTTTTCCCTGCAGGAGCTATTAGTCTCTGCAACTTAAGCTCTTGCAGAATCCAAGAACCTGAGAGAGTGAGCAGCTGAAACACTAGGACACTGAACACATCCGTGTGTCCACCTGGATGTGTCCCAGCCTTAAGACAGGAACTCCAGAGTCATGCATGCCAAGCAACCATGAACTTCTATAATAATTCCAAACCAGAGTGGCTTGAGGAGGACCCATGTGGCTTGATTTTTCTTAGCTTTGTAACCTATTTGTCCCACCTTTTAATCTTAAAGGAAATGTATATGTATTTCATTTGAGAATCTCCAATTAATTTATAAGATTTAGTTTTTGTTCCACATCAGCACCATCTTTTGGGTTAAATTTTAAATAAATCCAAATGGTAGGTTCACTCAATGCTTAATGTTCCTGTATGAAAGATGTATATATCCTTTGTAATTTTTAATATCTTAATCAGAATAATATTTGGGTTACTGCATAACCTCCATTACTGATAGAATCTATCTCCCCATGATAAATCTGTTACAACTTAATAAATTATATCTTGGCTGCTTTGTACCCAGAGGGCTGCCTAACTGGGCCTCACTCTGGTCTACATTCTCCTGGCTCTTTCACATGACAGCCATGCCTCTCTGTCCTGCACTATTCTCAGTTATGGCACCTCTTCTCTCTTTACACACTCCCTGCCTAGTAGATCTCCCTTTTTCTTCCTTCCTCTATCCAGGTCCCAAGCCTGGGAATCATAAGATTCCCACCTCTGTCTGCCTTGACCAGCAATTGGCTGCTGGCATTCTTATTTACCAATAGGAATTAACTGGTGGCAGGTTCCCAGAAGCTATGTCCATACACTCATGTAAGCAGTTTTGGGGACCCAAATTAAAATTAGCAAACAAGCTTCATTAGGCCAAACCCAGTACATAAATATACGGTCCTGAGGGCTGTCAAAATTGGAGTTAAGAATATCCATGATAACACTTAATAAGTAATAACTCAAGATGATCTATAGAAATGGAGATACTAATAGCATAAAAGATTGATATTTGGCCAGGTCTGGTGCTGTTTAAAGCTTATTGTAAATAATAAAAGATGCCCTTTATCTGAAAAGCAAATGATTAAAGACTGGTTAGAAATAAGACTGGGATTAGATAAGTTCTACAACATATGAGCTAGTTATTATTCTTACCATACACCTATTGATTCACCTCAGTTTTCTATGGATATTCTTCTCTCCCCTATTGCTCACTCTTTTTCCTCCCTCATTTTATTCCTAGGCTGCTTGTCATGTCTTGTATAGCTTTTGTTGAGTTGTTGTTGTTTGTGTGTGTGTGTGTGTGTGTGTGTGTGTGTGTGTGTGTGTGTGTGT
>JANHMN010000009.1:3356127-3386563 GCA_030674055.1 Rhabdomys pumilio | reverse complement strand
TGTGTGTGTGTGTGTGTGTGTGTGTGTGTGTGTGTGTGTGTGTGTGTTTGTGAGAAAGAAAAAGGGTGAATATGGGAATGTACAGATGCATTTGTGTATGGAGGTAGAGGCCACAAAGTGTCATGGACTATCCCTATTACCCTCCATTATATTTTTATAGACAACATGTCTAACTGAACCAAAGATTCACTAATTCAAATACAATATCTTGTGAATAAGCTTATAATATCTACTGGTATCTACAACTCCTTGTGCTGAGAGTACAGACACAATCTGTAGTGCCTAGCATATTGTATATGAACTGGGGAGCTCACATTATCATTCCTGCATAAGCATTACTAAGCCTTCTCTCTAGTTCAGAAGGTAATAAATTAACATATAATAAAAACTCTGAAGTGATAATTATGTTTTGGAAGTTTGTATATTTAATATTTATTCCCATGTTTAGTTACCTGAATGTGTGTGTGTGTGTGTGCAAAGGGTGACTGCAGTTGACCATAGTCACCAGAATGCCCTACAGTTGCAGTTACAAGCAACATGGAACTGAATTTTTGGAACTGAACTCAGGTTCTTTGTAAAATCACTAAGTTCTCTTGACCACGGAATCATCTCTCCAGTCTTGTATTTTGTACCTTCAAGAGACAGTAAGGAAGCAAGGAATAAATTCTTAACATTGTGGCTATTTGATAATAAGTCTTAAATTTACATAGATGCTTAACATAGTTGTTGAAACTTAAATTAAAACTTTAATATATAAAACAATACACTATCAATTATTTAGGTATTTATTGGTTCTTTAATTGTAATGCATATTTTATAAATTTGCTGTTTATTTTTTGCTATTTTATCTCACAAGCAAATACTTTTTTATTACAAATTTGGAGGATTTACTTGATAAAATCATTGAGAGCAAGTGTGGTTTTATGTATTTAAATGAGGATGTTATCGTATGAGGCTATTTTTTTTTTGGCTTGTAGCAAGCAGATAATTTTTAATAAAATACTTACAAAACATCTTTCAATTATATCTGGAAATTTAAATCAAGTAACTTTTCACATATAATTTTGCTTCCCAATATGGTTAACGTTTACAATATAGTAAGTAACATTTTTGTGTGTTTTACTTATTTTGATTTTTGTCAACACAAATTAACCAAGATTAAGAAAACTGTGTTTAGTACCTCGATTAATTAGGTGCTCTGTCTTGTCTGCAGTATTGATAGGAATGTTTATCAACTGGACCAAATAGGCTGGTTGGCAAAATGAATACAAATTTTGCTATAAATTGCAAATAAGTACAAAATTAATCTGGGTGATTTTTATCAGAAATACAGAATGCCGTTAGCATTTCAAATAATTTGATTCTGAGTTTCGAGTTTGTTAGCAATGTAAAATAATGATGTTGGAAAGTAGCAATTACATAAAAATGTGTGTGTGTGTGTGTGTGTGTGCGTGTGTGTGTGTGTGTACATGCATACTAAAGAATGAGTGTGGTGTCAAATAACACATTTCCAGAATCAAATCTCTCCATTCACCCTCTAGAGCCTAGGAGATTGAGCTGTCCATGCTCCTACCTGACCCCGTTTATATTTTAAAGACTTATTCAAAATACTACCTATCAGATGCCAATTCTTTGTAAGTAAAAGTCTGAGCACTACAGTCAAAAGTAACAATTCATAAGTCACAATAATAGCTTGGTATTTGGATTTAAATGTTGGAAGATGAATACTACTTGTATGTACTACCATCCTTGCTTATGGGGCTCAGGAGGTGAAACACAAGGTTTTCATTATACAGAAAAGCACACTCTGAACTGAGCTACATTTCCAGACCAACTTACTTTTTTGTTTGTTTGTTTGTTTGGTTGGTTGGTTGGGTTTTTTTTTTTTGTTGTTGTTGTTTTTTGTTTTCGAGACAAGGTTTCTCTGTGTAGCCCTAGCTGTCCTGGAACTCACTCGGTAGACCAGGCTGGCCCTGAACTCAGAAATCCTCCTGCCTCTGCCTCCCAAGTGCTGGGATTAAAGATGTGCACCACCACCGCCCAGCCTTATTTTTTTTTTTTTGATAGTGGTTTGAATATGCCTGGCACTTATTGGGATGTGTGCCATTGTTGGAGGAAGTATCTCACTCTGCTGATAAAATTTCAAATCTTCCTCATAGGCACATAGACCTGTCTGATCCCTTTATCCTCCTGAATAAGACGGAAAATTCTAAGTTCCTCCAGTTCCATGCCTGCCTGGATACTGTTATGCTTAACACAATGATGAGAATGGACTCAATCTCAAAATCTGAAAGAAATCCCAATTAAATGTTGTTCTTTGTAACAGTTACCTTGGTCATGGTATCTCTTCACAGAAATGGAAACCCAAACTCAGACATTTTCCAAATGTGACCCCTTCTCTCAAACTCTCAGCCTCTGGTTATATTATCTACTCTTTATATTCAACTATTACCTTTGATGAAGGTAGATTTTTTATGTGAGTGAGCTTAAAGAATAAGTGTTTTCAAACAGTAGGTAGCAAATTTTCTGGGTAATGTCAAAGACCAAGTGTATTTTGAGTTAGATGTCTCAACAATCACCATGGATTGCTTCAGAAAAGGACTTGGGAAACCACATAAACCTCCAACATTCACCTGTAATCCATTTGAATTTTATTCCAAATGAGTTCCTCCATTTTAATTTCCTTTTGTAAATGTACACACACACACACACACACACACACACACACACACACACACACATGCATGTGCTCGAAATATTTTGATAATATTTTTCTCTCTTATTACCATTTTTCTTCCTGGTAAACTGAGATTCTGTTTTTGATTCCAGCAAGCTCCCCTCTAAATTTTATGCTTTTTTTTGTTTCTTTGTGGTGTATTTACTTTAATTTTCCTCATGAGCTTGAGTAGAGTGTCATTTACCTAAAATAAGCAAATTACTTCTGGCTTCACAACTAAGGACATTCACTCTCTCAGCAACCATTAACTGCTTATTGCTCTGTCAGGCATAGTGGGACTCATTAACAAGTTCCTTCTTCCTCCAAGATGAAATGTTGATGGGGCAAATTTTTCAATCTTTTATGGGTCTTCTGTATATAAAAGCAGTTATGAGTTTCTACCTATGACTTGTCTTCTGAGTAAACATTGCAAACAACAAGCCTTTTATAAATATTCAATTTTCCTCAATTATCCTTCTAATTAGGTTATGATTATTTTCTAGCTCATTTAGATTTAATTCTAATATATTTGAAGCAGAGGGCAATTTTCATCAGTTTTTCTCATTGTTAACTTCCAAATTATTCAAAGAGCACCTCTGTTTTGAAATAAAATCACATCCAGTTTTAAGAGTGTTAGCATTGCCTCTACAGTCTGCCCAACAGTTACCTAGCAATAGCTGAAAACAAGGTGTGAACCAAGATGAAGACACCTAAAGAATTTTTAGATTTTTTTCAATCTCTTCATCTATTTTCACTGTCTGTTTCTTTGTCTTTGATTGTCTGTCTGTATCTGTCTCTACTTCTATCTCTTTATCTCTATCACTATCACTGGCACTGTCTCACCCTCTATGTTCTTGGCTTTATTCTTCTATTCTTTATCTTTCCTATGTTTCTATCCTATTTTGCTTCACTCCCTTTCACTGCTTCCCCCCCCCCTTTTCTAAGACTTCTTCTAAACAATAAGTTTTCTTTTATTTAATAAGTCTATCTTATAGCTGATTCCACAGAGGGAATGCCTAAACATTTGCTCACTGAGTGCTCTCTACCTTTTACATTATACTGCCTTCGTTTTAAAAGACTCAAATTTTTACAACTCTGCTTTCCAGCTCACCGCTTGCTAATCACCCCAATTTTTTTTTTAACATACTGGAGTCTGACTAACTTACTTTTATATAGTCTGGCATTTCTCTGATACACTTGAGACACAGAGGCACTTTCATTTGAAGCCCTTAAGAATGGCCTAAATCCTACCCATTTCACCTGTTCCCATAGGCCCTGCTTTACTATTGTTTGCCTTCCTTATCTCCTCTTATTCAAATCTTCTCTGAAGATAGGATTTTTTTCCATAGATTGGTTCTTTAAGTTCTGGCTTTCTGAAAGTCCTGATGCAAGGAAGCAAATCCCCAAGAGCTTAGCCAGGCTAAGCTAATGTGTTGGAGTGATTCCTTTTGTGTCCATGTTTTGTCTACCCTGGGTCTGAAGAAACTCACCATTGCAGGCTGCCATTACACTCCACTTCCACTTTCCCCTCCACAAGAACAACCATCTTTTCAGTCCTCTTTAAAGAACTCAATCCTAAATTTATTCACATTTCCAATAAAATCTCTCTAAATACTAAGTGCAATCTGGGAATTGGAAAGCAATTCTATATTTCTCCTTTCTCTAAGCCCTGTTTCTTTCATCCTGGTCTCAGTAAAACTACTTTTGAGATGTCGGGTAATTTCTCTTGGATTTAATTCCAAATTCTACTAAAGTCCATTCCCTCCACATGGCCCTGTCTCTTGGCTTGTCCACTTGGATTCACACTTTCCTTTCCCCTATTCCTCCTTATGACTTTGCTGACCCTTGCCCTCAGCAGTTTGGTGCACCTGCCTTGCTGCAATGTGGCTGTCTGTCCTGCACTAGCCCACAGACACTGGCTTCTCCCTTTCTTCAGCTATCCATATATTATTTTTGATTTCTAAATTCTCACTGCAAATGATGCGAACACCTTTTAATACTTAACTCAATCTGTCTACTCTTATACTTCTGCTTCTTAAATATCTTTTATCTTTAATTTCTTTCCATTCTGCTCTTATATACAAAAGTCTTAATTATGAAAAAGCAATTATAAGACTTACTGATCCTAATTAACTGTGTCTATTATGGAAATATCACTTTATGTTACATGTTTTTATTATTGAAATTTCCTTCTATACTAAGAAATCTGGACCAATAGTTTAAATTAATATGATTTTTTATGCTGATAAAAATTCAAAGTAATATTTCTACAGCATATTAAATAAATAATTCAAAACTCATTTAAAATGTTTCTTATATGATAATAAAAGTTAAAGATTATAGAAATCCATTCAGATTAATAAAAGCTAATTTAAAACATGTGCCTAACCGTTTGTCTCTTTATTAGCACACAGCCAATGGATGATTATAAAATTGAATGCTGTTCTTTCCAGATGTTATTTAAATATATATAAGTTTAAATTATTTTATAGTGTTCTACTGCTAATCCTGGTGTTTTTAAAATATGGAATTGCTTATTCTTTCAAACTCAGACATGTTTTTTAAAGACCAAGGCCATAATAGTAACTAAAAGTCTATACTCAGATAATCTTAAATCAGATGAAATTTTATCCTGGGATATAACCAACACATGGCTAGGCATCATCTTTGCATAAGGGTTGGAAAAAGAGAAGTTATATCCCCAGCACCATCTTGGGTAAGGTCAAACAAATGACATTCAGCCATCTGCCTTGTGGAAAGTCCTAGGTTCACTGACCTCTTGAGTGAGGGCAGTAGCTAGTTTGCCAATGATACTTTTGAGTTAAGATAAGATTCTTATATGTTTTCTGTCCTGTTACTTTAGCTGATTAATCTGCTCTAATTATCCTGTGGCAAGAGCACAAGTTCCTCACTACCCACATCAATGCTCTGAAATCTCAAATGAAACACACACACACACACACACACACACACACACACACACACACACACACATTTATATTTAATATGCCTTAATCAGCTCAATGGCTGGACCACTCACAAACTTTCATTATTCTAATGTCTTCCCTCCAATATCCCTAAATTATTATATACTAAAACCTATACTCTATTTTTGCTACTCTAGACTCAATCTGGGAGATTCCCTCAGGCAGCTCTTCCTCAGCTCTTGATTAGTGTGTCTTTCTTCCTGCCACTCTCACGCCTGATATTCCTTTCATGGCATGACGATTTTAAATACTTCTTTCCTGGTTTACCTTTCCTCTGAAAATCTAAAGACCTGCCTCCATCTACCTGCCTAGTCCTTGGCGGCCAGCAATTTATTTTACCAATTAGAACCAACTGGGGCAGGGACCTGCAGGGTCTTCCGTGAAGGATTATTGTGCAAATTGGGAACCCATAATACAAGCACTAAAAAAAATCCACAACATTTTCTTCTTCTCAACCATCAAAAAGGATTTTGCTCTCAGATGTACATTAAACATAATTGGAACAGTTATGTAATCTGTATAGAGTATGACATACACTAAAATCCAGACCATCTTTTTTTTTTTTTTTTCAATTTAGGAACATTACTCTAAAATCTATCCCAAACTAAAGAATTTACAATCCTGTACTTGAATTATGTTTTGATTTTAACTTGTTTTACCATCTTAAAACCATCATTTCAAATCTACATCATCTTCCTCAACATTAATCAACTTATATTTGAGTGTGAGACTATATCTAGTCTTAATCCCTGTCAGAGTTCTGAGAATGAATTAAATGTTACCTAGATATATAGGAAGCAGAAAAACTTAGCTTTCAAAACTTAACCAATTTTCAGAGACAGTTGACTACCTGGACAGTCCCCATTCCTCAAAACATTAGAGCATCTGTCTCAAATCTTTTGGCGCATACCCATCTAACATACCTTAAATGAATCAGGAAGCTGTAGACTATCCCTCGTTGTATGTCCCTTCCTGGACAGTATTTTTGTCAGTAGATGAATGAGGGCAATTCTTACCCAGTGGTTATCATACCTCTATTAGAGTAACACCATCTGGAAGATGTGATGCTCAAATTTTTCTTTGAACCATGAAGGGGGTACTGAAAGAAGCAGATGTGTCCTTTTGTCAATTTTTCTAATAATTATGAAATGATTTTAAGTGTCATATTCTGTGGATTTCTGATTTCTTAAAATACTATCTACATAAAGCATATCTAGATTGTTAAACTTTGACTACACTTAGCTATTTCTATTTTAATTTTGTTGAAATACCTTATTATAAATACGTCAGAAATTAATATAGTTAAGAGTTTACAATCAGGTCCTTAAGTTGCATTACTTAATCATCCTAAACAGTGGTTAAAAGCAGCTATTGGAAATACAGGGACTAGGTCTTGTATCCTAAATAGATTCATAGGTCAATGCCTATCTAAGAATAATAATATTAATTTCAAATGAAAACATTATTAATATCAAATAAAAATTGTACCAATGTAAACTTTACATATGTATCAACATATAAATTGTATACCAATTTAAGAAATTATAACTTCAATTTTGCATCAATGATAAAGATTTCTACTAATATAAGATTCTGGCTATACAATGCTTTGTTTAAGAATGAATTTAATAATCCATCACATATATCTAATTTCTCATAACTTTCTTTAACCTCCCTTTACTTCTCTACTCCTCTTCCTTTTACCTAGGAATGAAAGGATAGAGATGAGAAAAGGGAACACAGAAATTCAGAAGTCTACGTTCTTTATTTTGTTTCTTCCCTGTTCAAATTTATGACTACTTCCAATTTATCCCTTAAAAAATGACAAGCTTTCTATAATTTATAAAATAACCATAACCAGACACCAAAGATCTGGGATGACTCTCCATAACTCATTACTGAGGATAGGGGTGATGAATTTTTTTATAAAAGGGTAGGGAAGAGTAGGAAAATTAGAAAAATTGATTAGACTTAAAAAAAAAAAACTAGCTGTAGCATCTGTTATCCAGTCTCTGTACACTTAGAATGCTCAGGGTTTGACTGATTTTCTGATTTTTTTCTGTCTGAAAGTGTGCCTCAACTGAGTCCATGGGAAATCGACAGCTATTTCTGAAGCTCTTCTCTAATGAGTCTCTTGGAAACAGCATTAGGAGGCAGGGGAATGTAACAGCAGGATATTTCAGAGTCCCCATGGATGAAACTTGTCAGAGCTGCACATACTCTAAAGCATGAATTTTACAACTAAATATTTAATACTATTAAGATATTCATATGTATTGT
Source organism: Rhabdomys pumilio (assembly GCA_030674055.1). NCBI lineage: Eukaryota > Metazoa > Chordata > Mammalia > Rodentia > Muridae > Rhabdomys > Rhabdomys pumilio. The sequence goes on along the minus strand of JANHMN010000009.1, from coordinate 3,378,580 downwards.
TCAATGTTCATAAGTCAACTAAGGATGAATTTTTGCTCCTTTTTGAGTAGGTGATAGACAATTATACTGTAAAATTTTAATTTGGTCTATAACCGATTGTAATAAGTCTTCATTCATGCCGGGTGATGGATGGCTTGATGAATCTTAAGGATTACATAACCATCAAGCTTTATTATCTACTTTTAGCTGAAATTTTGGCTAGGATGTTTTTTAAGTCTAAGCCAGTTATAGGGCTGTTCCCATGTGGAAGAATCAGCAAATCAAGTTACTTGTCTTGACTGGTTTTCTTGAATTTTTTTTTTTTTTTTGTATCCAAGCTCTTCAGGGGGTCTTCCCTTGTCTTATCTTGTCCATATCTCTCTGGAAGGTATCCAGAGACTTTATTTCTTCTCTATTAACACAAATAAAGTCTGTCTTTCATAAAATAGCATGTTCTTGGTCCAGTAACCCCAAATAATCAAAGGTATAAATTAATTCAGTTTACCAGCCTCCTTTCTCTTCAGGTGTTCTCTATTTTGATCTCTCTCCCACAGGATTTTTAATATATCTATAAACTTATAACCTCATGCATTTTGATAATTTAAACAATTCAATGTAATTAAATCAATCTAAACAATTACCCTTTGAGACAGTACTCCTCCACTATCCCCTACCTTGTTCTTACATGATTAATTTTTAATAGTGAACAGTGAGATCAATGCTTAAATTTATATATTCAAATATATATATATATTCTCCCTTCTATAGAGATTTTTATATTTGTGTATATATATATATGTGTGTGTATATTTGTGTATATATATATATATATACTCTTTCTCCTTAATAAGTTGAATTAATATTTTCCTATATATTTAACTTCAATTAAATTTCATTCTACTTATTGATTATGACTATTTCCAGATTATTAGTCATACCAGGCTAAGTAATCCCAGAATTCCTGTGTAAATGTATTCAAAAACTCTGCTGCATGTCCTCACATAGACCTTTTTACATTTCTTTTAAAGCATGCTTCTTCTCCTTTGGAGATTTATATTTCATCATTATTATTTTTTGAGATAGGGTTTCTCTGCATCTTTGTGCCTTTGTTTTATGCATTAGAGATCAAAGGCCTGAATTTATTTATGCCATGTGTATTAAAAAACACAAACAATTTCAAAACAATTACTACTATATCTCCCTTCTACCATTAAAAACAATTAGTCATTTATCTCTATTTTTTATTGATCTGATTATGGGAGGCAAGTAGTCTCTATGTCCTCTCTCTTGGACATCAAGTGGCCTGTCTTTGTGAACAGCAGGGGTCGCCAGCACCTCTAAGCTCAAACTCTCTGAGGTAGTGTAGAAGCCCTTGAGAAAGGCCTGGGTTATATCCCAGCCATCCAGCTTTGTCCAGGTGAGTTTGGGGAACCTAGATGTGTCCCATCTCATGCGATGAACCCCATAATTATGTGCACCAATTTAGCATGTCTTTTTTCTTAGTCACAAACCTGTATGGCATGGGGAGGAACCATATGGCTCACTCAAAACCCACTGTTCTGCTAAGAAACCAGTTCTTCTCATTTCCTAATCTCAAATCATGGGACGTGTTTTCCATTTGAGATTTTCCAATTAATTTTCAATGTCTAGTCCAGAACACTCCTCTATTGCTGGTGGGATTTCAAGCTGGTACATCCACTCAGAAAATCAATCTTGCAGTTTCTCAGAAAACTGGACATAATACTACTGTGTACTTAGCTATACCACTTCTGGAATATACCCAAAAGATGCTTCTGCATATAACAAAGACACATGCTCTACTATTTTCACGGCAGCCTTATTTATAATAGCTAGAAGCTGGAAACTACCCAGATATCCCTCAAAAGAGGAATGGATACAGAAATGTCTACTCAGCTATTAAAAACAATGACCTCATGAAATTCAAAGGCGAATGGATGGAACTAGAAAATATCATCCTGAATGATGCAACCCAATTACAAAAGAACACACATGGTACAAACTCACTGATAAGTGGATATTAGGAAAAATCCAGGAAAATCCACAATACAACTCAGAGCATATGGAACTCAAGAAAAAGGAAGACCAAAGTTTGGATGCTTCTGTCCTTACAAGGGGAACAAAATATTCAAGGAGGTAAAGGGAGAGAGGAACTTGGGAGGGGAAGAGAAGGAGGGGGAAAAAGCAGGGCAGGATTACTTGTGAGGGAAGATGGGGAGATGTACAGAGGGTCAGGAAACTGACTATAGGTGTGTGGCAGTTGGGGATGGCAAACTAGGTATAGCCACCAGAAAGTTCCAGATGCCAAGAAATCAAGAGGCTCTTGGGATCCAAGGGGAATGACATTAGCTGAGATACCCAACAAAGGGGTGAGATCTCTACATATCATTTCCAGAGGTTAGGCACAGCCCCTGGTTGAGGGATGGGGCCACTCACTCATCTCAAAAATTTTGTCCCATAATTGCTCTTGACTAAAAGAAATACAGGGACAAAGAGTGGAACAGAGACTGAAGAAAAGGCCATACAGAGACTGACCCACCTGGGGCTTCATCCCATATGCAGCCACCAAACCCAGACACTATTGCTGATTTAAAAAAGTGCTTGCTGTTAGGAGCCTCATACAGCTGTCTTCTGAGAGGCTCTGACAGAGCTGACTAATACAGATATGGAAGGTTAAAGCCAACCATTGAACCCTAATTGAGGAGTTAGGGAAAAACCTGAAGGAGTTTTAGGGGTTTTCAACCCCTAGAAAGAACTATAATAACAACCAACCAGAACCCTCAGAGCTCCCACGGACTAAACCATCAACCAAAGAGTACACATGGAGAGCCTCATTGCTCCAGTTGCATATGTTGCAAATGATGGCCTTATCTGAAACCAGTGGGAGGGGAGGCCCTTGGTCCTGTGAAAGATTGATACCTCAGCATAGGAAAATTCTAGGGCAATGAGTTGGAAGTGGGCGGGTGGGGGATCACCCTCATAGAAGCAGGGTGAAGGGGGAATGAAATAGGTTTGCAGAGGTAAAACTGGGAAAGAGGATAACCTCTGAAATGTAAATTAATAAAATAACCAATAAAAAGTAAAAATAAAGTAATAAAAATAAAGATGATATCAAAGCACTTCTCCCTTCACAAGGAAAAAAGAGATTTTTTAAAATACAACTTTGTATTATTTATTTATTTGTGTGTGTGTGTGTGTGTGTGTGTGTGTGTGTTTGTGTTTGTGTTTGTGTGTACGTGTGTTGGATTCCATTTAGGTAGTGGTACAAGCAGCCTTTTGTTGTCCAATATGAGTTCTAAGACTCAATTTCAGCTTGTCTGGAAGAGCAGTAACCCTGAGACATATCTTGGTCACTTTTCTCTTCAATCCTAGTAGTGACTAAATTCCTAGAGATGTGTAAATTGGAGATGTCTTCTGTACTTAAAGATCTTTATTTGCTTTTGCACATGAATCATATCTGACTTTTGACTTACCAAAAATCAGCTTCTTTCAGTTTTACTGTAGGTTTTACCAGAAACTTTTATTTTTCTTTCATTTTTTTTTATTTTTTAAAGTGAAATTCCATAGATTATAAGGTAATAGTTCAAATTGAGTACATACTATACAAACAAATTTTAAAATTCTGAAAGAATAAATTATGCTTATTACCTTAGTCTAAGAAGCTAAATCAATTTAATATTTCAGGAGAAGTCTCAACCAAAATTCTGGGAGTATGAAAGACTCAGTTTAATCTCTAACATTTAAAATAATCAACCAGATTCATTTAAAATGAAATGGCTGTTTTCATCTTTGGATTTCTGAAGCAAAGATTATCTATTCTATTTACTTTACGAAAAGCAATGTGGTCTACTGGAATAATAAGATGTGTGTACTGTTTCCACAAGCTGGTAAGAGGACCAATGTGAAAGAACTAGTGTTAGGAATATGTAAAAAAAAAAACTCAAGATGCAGGTTTCTCTTATACTTTTTATGATATATTAAATTTTTATTCTATAATTAGCTTTAGTTAAAATACTTTCACAATTTTTTTTAAACTTGTGGTTCTTGGAGATAGTATGTTGATGGTTCCTGCTTTCTAATTTACTGGAAAATTGATACAATTACTAGTAGGAGTTATTAATAAACATCTGTAGATTTTGCTTTGTATTGTTTTGTTGTTTTTTTTTAAGTGTAACTGTTTACTTATTTATTCTCTAAATCTATTTGGTGTATTTAAACTACTCTTTAGACCTAAGTGTTTTTCTTGTAGTCTCTAATCATACTTTAAGTGATAATAATCTTAAATCTATTTTTGTCATGAAAAGTTATCTTTTCTTCTGTGATTAAAAAGTATAATTTTGCTTGGTTTTCCCATATTAGACTGTGTCTTTCCACACAGTGAACTGTATCTTGGTGCTTTCCTAAAATCCAGCACCCAATGATAGTAGTACAGAGAGATACAGCCTTAGAATTTCTCCTACCATTGTGTTCCACATACCAGTGGCAGGGTAGAACTCAGACACACAGAAAACCACAATTTAGAACCTCATCAAGTGCACAAAATGACACTTTCAGCAGCATTTGACCCTAATTGAGTGATGACAAGATGGGAAACGAAAACAAGTATATACTCAAGGCTCAGAGTGATGATAACCTGATAAACCTAGCAAAGATGCAGGACAATGGTACACCATATAACAAACACTGAGGACCAATTAATTGTCCTATTAACCACCTTTATCTCTAAGACAATGCTTTGTGTATTCCCTCTAGTACCCAAATGAACTTTTACCATGATGATAATATTCTTAATGTATGATCTCTTGGATAGCAAAAATAACACTTGGATAGCAGTGTGGTTGCCTCAGAGAAAGCTCAAGCAAGTGACAAGGCATTTTACACAGGTGTCCTACTCAGTCATTCTGCACCTTACTTTTAAAAGCAAAATTTCTGTCTAAACTCAGAATCTATATTTGCCCAGATCATCTAGTAACCAGCAGTGACCCACCAATGTCTACCTGTGTAGCTCTAAAGTTATAACTGTATGCCACCATATTTATTATTTCATGAGGATTCTGAGAATCAAATCCAGGTCCTCATATTTGTATGGCAAGTATTTTATTTACTGAACCATCCACCTCAAGGCTCCTTTGAAGTAGCACAGGGCAAAGCATGATGGATTTAATATAATGGCTTCAGTAGTCAAGAAAAATGAACTGGTACTCTTTGTTGAGTTTCTCCTATATATTGCATAAATTGAAACAACCTTATAACCATAAAAACACAACAATTTAGGAGCACTTTAAGCAAAAGTCTCTTGTACTTTGATTTTGTTATCTCTTGTCATTACTTTGGAAAAGAGTTTTGTAATTCATTACAGGCTGTCTTTAAAATATTGAAGCATTTACTTTAATCTTCCTGATGATGGGATCACAGGCATGATCCATCACATCCAATAGACTTTTATTTCATAATTAGTTATATCCCTCTGCAAATAATGCTTAAAGCTTTTGAATTTAGATTTTTATTATTTCCTTCTCATTATCTATTAAGCCACCTCACCTTTCTTCAAAAGGATGAAGAAAGGCTTGTAATTCAAATAAAAGTAAGTTATTAAAAATGAAATTCACATAAATTTCACCTTTATTTGCAGTTCCTTCAAAGCTAATTTTAAAGTGGCACAAACTTGCACGCTGTGGATTCTCATTTTAGGAACATTGGTTAATTCTCCAATTAAGAATTGCTTTCCTCACTGAGCCTCTAAAGATTATAGGTCCATTTTAGACTGAGCTGTGGACAAACAGCATTTCCCCAAGGGTAAAGCTCCAATGTAAAACTGGGGTTCCACACTTGTGTTCTACTCAGTCATTGTGCACCTTACTTTTAAAAGCAAAGTTTTTGTCTAAACTTGGAGTCTGTATTTGCTGAGACCATATAGTAACCAGGAGTGATACTTTTCTAGATAGAACTCTTCTATCTCTACTTTTTTGTAGATGTAAGAGCACTTAGATTGTAGGTATCTACTGTGATATCTGCTTGACATATTTTCAATTGTATTTTCAGAACCACCAGTGAATAAGCTGTTAAATGTGTTAGATATAGGCCAGTAAGACAGTTCAACAGGAAAAGATGCTTCTTCCTAAGCAAGATAATCTGTTACTTTATCCTTAGGACTTACATAATAAAAGGATAAAACTGAGTTTTGAAACTATTCCCCTAATCTACACATCCATCCTCTGATGTGAACTCACACGCAGAAAAGTGAGCACATGCACAGGTGCACACATATGAGAGGCATGATTTTGATATTTAATTTTTTTCTCTCATAACTTTTGATAGTAATATATTACCTAGTTTCATTTTTATTCTATCTAGAAAGGAATTAATACAAGTGTATAACAATAATTATTCACTGTATATTAATCATAAATATAAAATTGTAGTTATAAAATATATTTAAACTTAGAAGTTTTATGATTTCTTTTTCTATCACAAATTTGGAACTGAATTTTATGACTCTTAAAAGCTTGATTAACTTAAAAGAATATTACCATCTTTGCCTTGTTCTGTTATTCTGCCAATATTTGTATAGTTCCTCTAATTGTCTACAAAGTCTTCTAGGCCTTGAACTGAGAAATATGTATGTGGTCACTATTGTCTAGGAAATTATTTGTTTCTAATAGAGACCACTAAGTCCAGTACCAAAGCATGATCCCAGCATACAATAAGTAAGTAATGATTCTTACAACTCAAATTAAAACAACTAAACTATAGCTTTAATTTTTTCAAACCCTACTTTAATTGGTGGTTCTTAATCTCATTAGTTTTCATGTAGATCTTAGAATTAATGTTAGAGATATAAGGACAGTGTTCAGGTTCAGACAAGATGGTCCATAAATGGAAAATTTCCTGGGCAAATAGCATACTTGCTTGGTCAAGGGACCTGGAGACAATTAGTGTTGCAAATTTCTAACTTGGAAATTAGGCTACGAATATGTGTAAAATTTATTTGAAGCTTCTGAGGAATGAATATATGAGGCTAGAAAGAGTATCCAGGCATGTCGTTGAATTAAAATCACATTAAAATTAGTACCCATGACAGTTAAGTGTTTTACAGTTAGTCATTATAAAATAGCAATATATCATGAATGCTTGCTTCATAACTACCTCTCAGTTCTCTATCTCCTTTGATATCACATGTATAAGGTCTTTTCCCTTGATATATCCATATTTAGCATGCCTCACAAATTCTGTCTATGTCTAAGTTAAGTTTAAATTGTTTACTACAGAAAATAATTTAAAACATATTTTTCTTGTTAAGCTAAGAATTTGCTTCATACATTCCAGGTGTGTATAAGACCAAGCAGGATGGTTTGACTCCCAGTCACCTAAGACAATTACATCCTCCTGATATAGTTCTGAGCTCAGTATGCCCCAGAGAAAGAATCTTGGGAGCTATGTTAGGCTTCCTATATCTTCAGATATGTTGGTTATTTTCAGATTTCTGATGGGATTGAAAAATTACTTGTAGTCTCATAACCAATCCACGCTATTCACTTTGAGAGCACAGATTGAGAGGATGGTTTTCAGATGGCATACTGTCTAAAGCAAGGACATAAGTCAGTTGCAGAATTATAATTTTTATGATAGGATAGAAGACAGTGTTGTATTTTATTGACAAAAAAATGATGGACTGGGTGTGAAATCTATTTTTTATTTAATATATCACAAAATGGTAACAGTTGTGCTCAATTTATATCTAAAATAAAAGAGTCTTAAGTGAACAGAAAGGGGGAAATGTTGTGCAGGGCCCTGATGCTGTTTGTATTCTAATGCTACTTCTGTTCTCCTGGTAGGGGCTGTCTGGGAAAAGGAGAGAGTCACATACTCAGTACTTTGTAGGAGGAACTAAGGTGGGAGGAGTAAGGAGAGCAAGAGGAAAAAGAAGAGAAGGAAGGAGGCAAGGGGGAGAGCAGAGATGTAGGAGGATGGAGAACCACACATGGGTCTAGACCAGTCCTGGGTAATGATTTATATCTTAAGGTTAGATATTGGGGGCAAATTGTTAATTGTGCATTTGTAAATATATAAAGTCTTTGATTACTATTTAGGCCTTAGAGTGTCATTTTTTTACTGGGCCTGCATAGATGGCAGGATGGTCTGGGCAATGCCCAGACTTGTGGAGACAGTGTGGAAAATTGGCAGAGCCATCTCCTAAGCTGTCGACTTGTGGGTGGCAGGGCTGGTGTTTCTGGCTTGCCATTTCTAGCTGTGGCATGCACATGGCCTCCGGCCTTAGAAAATGGCAGCTGAGCTAAGCAGAGCAGCTGCATTTTAGATAGTTGGCTTGACTAGTGGCCGTTTTAAATATCTCTCACTACAGGACTTTTTGTGAACCATCCCCTAATGAATAAAAAAGCCAATCACTGGACGAGTAGGAGGCAGAACTTGTGGGTTCGACAGAGGGAGAGAGGAAGCAGGAGGAGAGAAAGTCTTTTGGATCAGGGATGGCATAAGGCCAAGATGTAGCTACTAGTGTTTCTCTGCTTATGGTGAATCCTAGTGGATTTACCACCAGAGAATTTAGATTTAATATGATATACAAGATTAGCATTCTAGTTCTTGTGCCCAGAGACTGAATTACTATTGTTTCTGAACTAACTTTGTGTGGCATTTTTCTTCTTATGGAGACTTGATCAAGTTCAAAAGAAAGGTACAGCAGCAAAGCGTGGGTTTGCCTGATGTGCACCACAAAAGCCATGGGGGTTTTGCAGCATGCGATGGCGAGATAGTGACCTTCCACAGTGAAGTTAGTGAGTTGGATGGAGAGATTTTGGAGCTCTGGTGACATGTGACCCACTGGGGTAGTGTGGCTTGCCTGTGGGGGCAGTAGCACAGGAACTGCCTATTGGTTTTGATACTTCCTGCAACATGACCCTGTACTACCCTACATACTGATGGCCTATGGGCATCCTCTCTAAGTGACTCATCAGTGTCTTCAGCCTGATTGGTAGATAACATACTGGTCCAACTCCATTCCTCCTGCAGTGTGAGTCTCTGCATGGCTCCTTCCTCTGCTGTTGCTTTTAGGTGTCCTTCCTTGGTGCTTCTTTCTTCATTAGAATGTTAAGTGTTGCTCAGTCTCCAGTGACATAAAATAAAGCTGTTATTCACTTCACATATCGTATGTTTATTCCATAAAAAATTCAGCATGTTTATAGCATTGTTGTATGACTATTTGCCTTTATCGTCTATCATCTATCACTTAACTGTTTATCTATCATCTATCCATCTACCTACCTATCTATCTATCTACCTATGTATCATCTATCTATACATCTATCTACCTATTTAATATACCACCTACCTGATAAATATCATCTATCATTTATCATAACTCATCTATTTATCTCACTATCCATGTTTCTCCTCTTATCATCATCTATCATCTATCACAAATTTATCTGCTAATTATCTATATCTACCTCTATACATCATTATTTATCTGAATTTTATCTATATTATTATCTCTATAGCAAATGTTTATCTATGGTCTATCAGATAAAATTTATCATCTATTATCTCTCTACCTAATTATAATTTATTATCTATAATTTATCTCTGTACTATCTCTATGTTATCAATTATCTATGTATCTATGTTTGTGTGCTTGCACATATGTATGTATCATCTATGTATTTATATTCTATATTTATATCTGTCTATCCATCTAACTATTATTGTATGTTATTTACTTATGAATTTTCCTATCTTTTCACATTCTTCACATATACTTGTTGTTTTTTTTTATCTGTGGCTATGCTTCCAACCTGGATTATTCCTGATCTCTCTCTCTCTTTCTCTTTTTTTTTTTTTTTTTTTTTGGTTTTACGAGACAGGGTTTCTCTGTGTAGTCCTGACTCTCCTGGAACTCACTCTGTAGACCAGGCTGGCCTCGAACTCAGAAATCCGCCTGCCTCTGCCTCCCAAGTGCTGGAATTAAAGGCGTGCGCCACCACCGCCCGGCTACTCCTGTTCTCTAACCCTCTGAAACTATGCACCCCCTGATTTACTGTTTCCTATTTTGATGCCATGATGTTCTATCATAACAATAGAAAAGATATTATCCTCTGTGAGTCCACCATGTTATGACATGGACATTTTATCAAAATGCAGGTGACAGATGTTATCTATATTTTCTTTCATTAGATTCTTTCAAATTTGGACAGTGATATTTTCGTGTGTGATTTTCTTGTCCAATATCACATTCTGGCATTCAGAAAAAACTCAAATTATATATAAGAATGATACATATTTTAATTCCATCTGTAGCAAGTCTTAAACCATTTTAGTAAACTTTTTGAACCTGTGGAAATCAAAATTGCCTCAGCTGACATTAACACCAATATGTCAATATTGTAGAAGCACAAATCTATGCAACAAGTTCCCTAATTACAGAAATGAAACAACAGTCTTATGGGAACCAACACTTGAATGTGAAAGATGGGAGAGTGTATAATGATACCTAAATATGGAAAAATTCTAGATTATTTTAAAATTATCCTCTTGGGAATTAGACATGGAAATTGGAAGAAGGAACTTTCCTGTATAGAGAACATAATAAAGAAAGTATAATGATTTTCAGGTTCTTTCAAAGAGCAAATGATAGGTGAAGGAAGATTTTTGTTATAGTTGTTTTTGTTTTTAATTTTATTTAATCATTTTTTACAAATTAAATTTGTTTAATCTGACTCTTCCATGTTCTATATCTCCTCCCACTGTCCCCTGACTGGGTTTGCAACAACTTCAAAGGCTCTACTTAAAAAGACAGATCCAGAATTGGTAGCACACAACTGTAATCACAGCATTTAGAAAGCTGAGGCAGGCAGATATCTTTGAGATTGAAGTAAATATATATGTGTGTGTGTGTGTGTGTGTGTGTGTGTGTGTGTGTGTAAATGAGGAAGAATAGATAGAAAAATCTTCCTAAATATTTATGCATGTATGTATGCAGTACTATTTACTGTTTTGTTGCTGTGAAGTATCACAAATATCAAGCAACTGTTATAAAATATTCATTTCATTGGAGGTTTATATATAAAGTTGTGTGTTAGTCCATTATAATCATGGTGGAGTGCATAGCAATAAAGAAAGAGATGACTGAAGAAGGAGCACTGTTTCCTGTTCCACAGGCAGTGGAAAAAAGAGAAATAGGGTTTAGTATGAACTTAGGAAACCTTAAAGCTCACCCCCAGTGACACATTTTCTCCAATAAAACAAAACCTATGCCAATTCTCAATCGTTTTAAACATTCTAAATAGTGTCACTCCCCAGTGACAAAACATTCAAATATATGAGCTTATGGGACCCATTTATATTCAAACTATTATATATATCATATACTTTTTTCTCAGTAATCAAAACTGATCAATTGGCTGTTTTTTAGCGTGTCTAAATAATGCAACCACTTCATCAATTCATATATATTTAACATTTATATTATCTGTTTTCTCATTTATCTATCACTTTTTAAATTGCAAAAAAAAAAAGTTTTTCTTTGGTTTATCACTTTCTGTGAATGAGGTTGAACTTAGAATTGCTTTCATTCATCAATTTTTAGTTTAAATTTACAATCAATTGGACTTATTTTCTTTCTATGCTATTATGTGTGATTTTATGTACTTGTTATGTATGCTGTAATGAGATGATGGTTACTAAAGACTGATATATTTTGTATCCCCCCTATTAATGTTGCTATTGTTACTTTCAGCACATGTATATGTTATACTAATTAAGAGCAGAATACATTTTTAAAATTTCCTTCTACTACTCTTTTTTCTGACTCTCTTCTTTGTAGTCTTAGATTTTGGAAACCTACTTTAATAAGGGTTCTTAAATGCTTCAACATCCTTTATAGCCCACTAACCAAAGGTAAGGGAGGAAGGTGGATAGTAGGTCAGGTGGGATATGGACCTCTTAAGAAGTAGTTCTTTGGGAAGATTCAGATGTTCATTGTCATCAGTCCAATCCCCTATCAAAACACCAAACATGAGTAAGAAGCTATAACTCTACTAAGCAACATGAAACAGCTGAAGCCCCAAGAAGCACCCAGAATACCAACAAAAGTTGTTTAGTCTGCTTCTCTCTATGAAATCCTGACAAGCAAGGATCAGAGACAAAATCGTGGTGAACCAATGTCAGATGCCAGAGCATCATCAGTGAAGAACAGTGCCAGCAAAATCCAAATAAGACTAGCACGACAAAAACAATGCCAGTGCGTTGTCCACTATTCACTGTGTTATACTTATATACTTTCTAAAGTGTCACGTGTCCTCTCAAGTATCCGTTGCAGCATATAATAAAACATCATATTCCCGTTCACCAAAGATTTTCCAGAAAAATACCACGTGTCAGTTCTCAGAAAAAAATATTTTGTCATGGGTCTGCTTCAACAAAGCATAAGATAGTTTGCAGAAAAAAAATCACATGACAAAATTCAGTCTCTAAAGAAACAAGAAATTTCCACATTTCTTCTTTTCTTCTGTAGATTAGTGTTTCTAAACTATATAATTTACTCTTTTCTGAAGGAATTATTCTAGCTTTTAATTCAATGCCTGATGCTGGAATTTGTTTGACTTTAATTGACCCCCACTTTTGAAGTGTAAAGAAAAGAATAAAACTTTACAATCATGCCTAAGAATGAATCAAAAACTCTATTTCTAGAATATTCTTAGAAAATATTTAGTGAGCGCGCTGTGGCGCAGAGGCTTGGGCGTCCGCCTCTAGAGATCGGGCGCGGTCTTTTCCATGCCAGTAAGAAAAAAAAAAAAATATATATATATATATATTTATATATGGTATATGTATATGATGTGTATATATATATATATATGTGTGTGTGTATATATATATATATATATATGGTATATGTATATGATGTGTATATATATATGTGTATATATATATGTATATACATGTATGTATATATATATATTTCATTGACAAGAAGTCTAGCAGGAGTGCCCTTTATGAATTTGATGGGTTAATTTTTGATCAGTGATATTATAAATGGGATATTTAAGTTGTGTTATCATTCTTCATTACCATGAAGCACTTAATAGTATGAAAAAGCCAACTTCTTCTATCTATGTCTTATGTGTAAGACATGCCATCAAGATTTGCCCTCTCAGTCTGCATACTTAAAAACATAACTGCCCTGCAAAACGGTAGTGACATGATTAGATTGAAACAACCATGTGAACTGCATAGGTGTCATAAAAAATTGATTAATGAAAGATAAAGATCTCCTTGTATCACATATGAGTGCATATTGCAAACAATCGATTAGCCAGTTTATTTTAATATATATTATTTTATTTTAGAGACAGCAAAAGGATAATGGTATTAGGCTTGCTCTCTTGTCATTCAACTTCAACTGCCACTAATACTACCACCACCATCACCACCACCTCCACCACCAGTACTTGCCACAGCTCAGAATTATGGTGTCTTTATGATGAAGTTAGTGCATCTTGTAGTAAGCAGTCTGGAAACAACTTGGTAGTCTGTTTACTGAGAGATAGATCTATTTCCATACAAGTCCCAGCAATTAACCATATACTTTCCCACACTGTAAAGGAAATTGTGCAAGATAACAACAAAAATCAGGAAGATTTTAACTAGGATAACATATATACTTCAACGGCAGTTGACAGAATATATGTGAATGATGCAACTAAAATATGTAGTACATTTACGATGTAATAAGCCCCATGATAACAGCTTTCAGTAAGAGAGATAGAATAAGATGGCCTTGAGGGTTTTGCTTAATTTTCTCTCTTTTTCTTTCTTTCTCTCTCTGTCTCTCTCTGTCTCTGTCTCTGTCTCTCTCTGTGTGTCTCTCTCTCGCATTCTCTCTCTCTTTTTGTCTCTCTCTTTCTCTTCTTGTCTCTTTCTGTGTGTATTTTGTGTATAGTGTACATTTGTGACTGTGCGATATGTGTGTGCATATGTCAATGTGGATACTTTTGCATATACTTGCATGCATTTAAGAATCTGAATTCATTATCAGGTGTTTCTTTGTTGCTTTAGTCTTTGCTTTTGATACACAGTCTCTCTCTAAGTGCAGAACTCATCAATTGACTAGATTATTTACTCAGCAAGTTCTGTGGATCCACATGTCTCCACTTTCTCAAGACTATTGTTATAAACGTATATGATGATGCTCAGATTTTAGGTAGATACTGGGGATTTCAACTCAAGACCATATGCTTCTGCATAACACATTTATTCAGATACCTTATAAAGTAAATAATCCAGGACTAACATTTAAATATATTACTGAGTAAAACTCTCTGAGATGTTGAGACTTGAGGAACGCCCTGTAGTGATGCTGATAACCTGTTTCTGTGAGCACCTGAGACAACTGAGGATGATCACCAACAGCAAACTCTACAAGGAAGGAGAACAGACGTTGATGAGCAGTAGGGTGAGTGAGAGAGTAGCACCAAGAAGGAAGGAGTCTTTAAAATCAGGTGAGGCAGATCATATGGACATGTCCTGAAGGGACCTTCACTACTAATTATGAGATAGAAAGTTTCTGGAAATTTTAGAATTCAATAATCAAATTTTGTGCCTCTTATTCCCCTCTTCTATATATTTTACTGCTTTTTTTTTTGCTTTACATCTTTTTAGTTTCTCTCCCAGCCTTTTTTACATTTTTAGATATTAAAATATCACAAATGTACTACTGGAAATCGCAATATTATTGTTATTATTTAAATTCAACATTCACTCTTGTTGTAAGAAGGTTGGAAGAATAACAGTAGCAGAGTAACAAGACAATGTATGACATGAGATTAGCTAAGTACGTGGATGATGAGACATTAAGGGCTATCAATTCCTTCACTACAGTGGTGAGAAATAACTGCAAGCCAACACTTTCAATTGTGTTGACTACATTAGTTGGCTATTTAATAACATGAAACCTAATGATCCCATGTCAGACTTGATTTCAAGTTGAAGGAGGAGGATGAAACATAAGATACAATTGTTTAAACACAGTAGTTGCATAAACTGTGATAGTCATGTACAGAAGAGATGGTAAAGAATGGTGAAAAGAATGGTAGGATTGGAAACCTATACATTCCATTAGTTTTTGGTTTTTTTCCTATTGTTATGAAAAAACATTTTGGCCCAGGAAACACATAAAAGAAAACACTTCATTGACTGTATAGACTAAGATGTTTTGAGTCCATGGTTGCAAGAACATATGAGAGTTCTAATCTTCATCTGTAAGCAACTGAGAAAGAGTTAACTGGAAATGATGTTGATTAGTTGACACCTAGATGTCTATCTGCAGTGATGTAAGTGCCCAAACAAGGCTAAGTCTCTTAATGCTTCTCAAACTCCTCCATAAACTGGGAACCAAGCATTCAAACATATAAACTCATGGGGGTAATTTTCATTCAAACCATAACAATGTGCATTAGAAGTATCACAAAAAATAACAAAATAAATATATAGAAATATCATTTCTATACACTATTAGAACTAACTTAGAGTGAGTAGGCTAATAGATTTTAGATTATACACTTTATATTGAGTGGAAAGGAAGAAAAATCTTTAAATGTAGTAAAAATATCAGGGATATTAAAATACTGAACCAGAATTCAGTTTTTGCATGGAAACTAAAATACAAGAGTTTAAACATAAGAACAAAAGTGATAAGAAAAACATTAAGACATATCAAAATCTAAGAATAAAATACTAGACATAAACCTTAATATTGTATTAATAACATTGAAATAGAGTAAACTGTCCAATAAAAAGGAAGACATTTCATGAGTGAACTGAAGTGAGCAATACAGCAAACATGCAGCATATATATAAGAGGAAGGAGTTTACGAGACGCTGGCTCAAGGGAAGGTAGAATAGTGATAGGCTTCTATCTCAATGAAAAGTATATTTTTAAAAAACTGGGTTTTTTTGTTATTTTTTTTTGTTATTTAATGGCAGTTAACTATGGATTGCTCATGTGTTAATCAGCAGAAAATATATTATTTTACTTTCCCTGTTAATAGATTAACGTTCTGCCCCTTTAAAACAATGGTCCAACTCTCTATGCTCTTTGACATATGTGCCATGTGTAAGTTAATCACATGAAATAAAACTCCCATTAGCCCTTGAAAGGAACTAAGAGTAAGATATTTCTGTTGTTCATGGGATTTTTCTCAAGTTTCTCCTTTTCATACCTCTCATCCCTCAGAAAGTTCTCTCTCTCTCCTCCCTCTCTCTCTACCTCATCTCCCTCTCTCTCTCTTTCTCTCATGTGTGTGTGTTTCTCTGTTTCTCTCTCTCTCTCTGTCTCTCTCTCTGTCTCTCTCCCTGTCTCTGACTCTGTCTCTCTTTCTCTCAGTCTTTCATTTTCTTTTCCCCTACCTAGAATTATGTGCCCTTGCTGTCCGTAGTTGACATACGGGGGGAAGGTTAAGGGAGGCTCCTAGTGGACGAAGGGTAGTCTCTGGTGAACAGTAATCATCTTAAAAAAGCTGTTTTTCTACAAAAATAAATAAATAAATAAATAAATAAATAAATAAATAAATTTAAAAGAAGGACAAAAAGAAAAATTGTTTAGGTTTGATTGCCCAACAACATTATGTTTACGCAGAGTCTTTTTGTTTAAGCCATCATTACCATCACCACTCGTTTTGAAGGGAGGAAGGCTTTGGAACTGATAGTATGTACTCATCTCTACCTGAACTGGACACACACTGTTTTCTGTTAGAACCATTGCCTGCTCTAGACTCAATGTGATCTTTTCACCTCAAAGCTGAATATGCAGCTTGACTCTTAAACCTGACTCAAGCAGCACAGGAGCCGTTCCCTGCTGACACTGCTTAGCTTCATTATCGTCTCTACAAAAATACTTTCTTATCACATGCCTAACTGAACACTCTTGAACACTCCTGTAACCTTTAAAAAAACTTGTATTTTGAATTCATTTTGTAATATATATATATATATATATATATATATATATATATATCCTGTTCCCCATTATTGTTCTTAATTCTAATAATACAAGGATTTAGAAACAGAAAATCAGGCAATCTATAACTCTAGGCTGCAACCAGAAAAGAAATGGAGAAGAGAAGTAAAGAATTCCATGTCATTTACAGGGAAGAGGGGTTTCTACAGAGTGTGATAAAGCTGAGAACCAGACAGAAAGCATGCTTAGCCTATGGGTGATATCCAAAAAATAGATAAAGAAAAGTAAAAGATAATGTTATGCTCTATCTCATTCTGGCCACAGTATTAGCAATAGGTGCTCTAAAATATTTCCTGAAACTATCCAAGTAGCAATAATAAAGGTAGAAGCAAAACTTAAGTAGGTGTGCATGGAGGTCAGAAGAAGGCATCAGATTCTTCAGAGCTAGAAAGCAAATTCTCATCCTTTGAAAATATGATGCCTGTTCTTAACTGTTGAGACATCTCTCCATTCCCATTAGCTTGTTCCAACTAAAAGTTACATATTTATTAGATATTAGTTGTACCACTGTAAATATATGCAATTATTTTCAATCAAAGATAAAGATGTTTTGTTATAGTAATGATCTAATTTGTCAGAAAAATTCACTGTGTCACTGGAAGCAGTGACCAGAGGAGACTGTCTTTTGCAATAGTTAGTCTCTATGTATCAGCTACAGGCATTGGCTTCTGTGTCAAAGAAGAAATGAATGGGTAAAAACATTAGTCCATGTGCACTAATCCTCTCTGTCAAGAAATTCCAAAGAATTAAATTTATTTGATTGTTCCTTGCTCTGTAGTTACAATGTTATCCTTGCTTCAGTTAATCATTTTCTTATACATATTTTAAAAAATAACTGTTTATGCAGTAGAGTTGTAAAAATAGGGATTTTTTTTTCAAATTTGTGTTACTATATTATTGTGTGTTTAGGTAGAAAATATAAAGAAGACTTAAAACAGTAAGGAAGAATTTTATTTTGGTGAAAACTATTGAAAGAAGTTATTTTTTATTTATTTTATTGGTTCTTTTATTTATTTACATTTCAAATGTTATCCCCCTTCCCAGTTTTCCCTATACAAAACTCCTATCCCATCTCCCTCTCCTCTGCTTACATGAGGATGCTTCACCACCCACCTACCCACTTTTGCCTCACCACCCTAGCATCCCCTTATACTGGGGCATCAAGTCTTCCTAGGAACAAGGACCTCTCTTCTCATTGATGACAGATGAGCCATCCTTTGCTACATATGAACCTGAAGCCATGGGTCCCTCCATGTGTACTTTTTGGTTGGGGGTTTAGTCCCTGGGAACTCTCAGAGATCTGGTTGGTTGATATTGTTTTTCTTCCTATGGGATTGCAAATACCTTCAGTACCATCATTCCTTTCCCTAACTGCTCCATTGTAGTCCCCGTATTCTGTCCAGTTATATATATATATATATAATATCATACATAATCATATTCTTATGAGGGTCTCTGCATACATCAGAGGCTTCAATGATAAATTATCCCATCTGTAAACTACAGATGTTTCAAACCTGGATGTGGAAGGCAATTTAATTTAAGCATTTATTACTCAGTGTCTGAGGTATTCATGAAATCTGCTGGAATTGTAGCTGTTGATTTAGAACTTTGTTAGATTATTTTTTATAACATCTAATACTGTGCAAATGCTAAATAAATATGTTACAAAAACAATAAGAATATGAACAGTGAATTTATGCATATCAATCTGCTTCTCACATGCCTGTCCCTTCCTGTCCTTTACCTTCAATCATGAACACTTCATTCACCTATAGTGTATACCGCTGTTGCCATTCTCTTCTTTAAAGCATCATTTCCTCTTTCTTATTGTACCCTTTTAAGATTTTTGGATTCTACGCAGAGTACCATCAAAACATACGTACATATTGGCATTTAGAATC
The DNA here is from genome assembly GCA_030674055.1 of Rhabdomys pumilio. NCBI lineage: Eukaryota > Metazoa > Chordata > Mammalia > Rodentia > Muridae > Rhabdomys > Rhabdomys pumilio. The sequence continues at coordinate 3,359,650 of JANHMN010000009.1, read as the reverse complement.
TAAGTTCTTTTATATGACAAAACATGACATGAGCTATTTATCTCTCTGTACCTTGGCTAAACCACTCCCTACAGATTTTATAATTTAAGTTTTCTTTATGAATGAGTAAAATTCCAATGTGAATGTGTTATGCATTTCTATTATCTACTCATTTGTTAACAGATATCAAGTTCCTTGCGACTGTGAACACTACAACAGTCATCATTAATGAGCAAGTGTGCCTGTAGTAGCACATCAAGTTCTTGCAGTATAGCCAAGAACAGTGTCGGAACATTTATTGCAAGAATAGATAACAAATGTTAAAGAAATATTATCTATGTTATTATAGAATGTGCACATGATAAAGACATTATTTGTAAAAAACATTGCAAACTCATTTAAATATACATCTTCATCCTTTATCAGTGACCCAATTATTTCATTTAATTGTATAAATCAAGATAAAGCAAAACTTTCTGGGAACTTACATTGGCCATGCATTCTATTAAGTGATTCTCTCTCATATACTGCTTTGGTTGTATTAGGAATACACTGAAAGTTCTATTTATTGAAGTTTCTCAGATGACTAAAGAAATCATGAAAAATATTTTCAAATAGGTGTTTGGTTGAACTTCTCCCACACCCAAACAATTTCAAAGCCTTCTTTTTTTCACATGCCAGACTGTCATGAAACAAGAGCTGTAGTCATGAAGTTATAATAAAAATTTATTTCCATATTTGGAGGTAAAGGTGTGTTGGACCCAGTTCCAGATGGTGTCCCACAAAATCTCCAGCTTGGCAGAGGACAAGGTGCAAACAGCCTTTGTCTCTGCTGCTCCTGCCCTGGGGTGGTCCAGGGTAGAGTATCAGCAGGTCACTGCTGCCTGTCACCCTCTCTGCCACAGAGAGAAAAGAATCCCTAAGGTGCTCTGGGAGAGCCAGCATCTTCTGAAGTGTTACAGCTCTTTGCTAAGCTGGGAGCTGCCGGCTAGGTTGGGGGTGGGGGAGGGGAGAAAGCAGATCTCTTGCCCAGTGTTAACAGCTCTCAAGCTGATGAGCCCCCCCTCCCTCCCCCCGCACCCCCACAGCTGGCAAAGAGCAGAGAATCCACAACAGAAACTCTCCAACGGAATGATTCTTGCGCACTTTTACTTCTCAATTAAGCTCAATATATACAGTTTGGGGTGGGTGAAGGTTTTAGCAGCAGGTAATCCCATTGGCTTGGTCTGTGATTGTGGGGATGCCTCATATGTATGTGAGGAGAGCCTGGGGCACTCTTCCTAAAATGGCCATAGACCTCTCTCTCTGTGGGAGGGGCTGTGAAGGGCGGAAGCTGAGAGGGCCAGGGGCCCAGGAACAGAGCTGAACATCTTCTGTCCTAGGGGGTCTTGGGGTTCAAAAGCTTGTTCCATTAGGCGCCCAGCTGTCTCTCATAGCTCAGCGTCCCACAAAGGAGATATAATTTTACTTAGTCCAATTTTCTCATCAGAAGTTTTATGATTTTATCATAACTGCTTTCTACAACCATGTCCAATAGCTTGATGCGTGATTACTGATGAGTTCTTAAACTTTCTACAGACATTTTGGCAAAACAAAAAGATAGGGAAGAGATATTTTGTTTCCTATTCAATTTCTATGGCTGGTCCTAGTTTATGTCAAACTGGAGTCACTATTTTGACTGACGTCACACACAGTTTTCATGAACTGACAATTTCTGAAGATGATGCAAAACATGCCACCTTTCTGTGATACACATCCAGCTGAGACTGCTACTTTGTTTTCTGTGCAGTAGCACACTGTCTAATTTCATTTTTTCTTAAATTTGTAAATATCTATTAACTGTGTGAGTATTTGTGTGTGTGTCCATTTGTGTGTGTGTGTGTGTGTGTGTGTGTGTGTGTGTGTCTTGTGATGTGTGTGTTTATGCATGTGCAAATGCCATGACACAAATGTGGAAGTCAGCAGATAATGGATGAAGTCAGTTTACTTTCTCTACAGTATAAACCTCTCAGTGATCAAATCCATGTCATCATGCTTAGTAGCAAGTATCTTTATTTCTTCATCCATCTTGAGACTTCAACTATATTTATTTTCTTGTTACCATCTCAGCATCCTTAATACTGGGATAATCTGTACTTTTGATCTTTGTTCTTTTTTTTAACATATATTCTTTAACATAAATCAGATGGAATGATTTTGAAAATGTGAATAATGATGTGGGAATTATTCCTAGAACTTTTTACTCATTACTTACTGTTTGTCAGGTTTCTTTCTAATTCTTCTCTTATAACCTTAGCTTTCACAGTGCAGTGTGAATAGGAAATAACCTCACAGGCTCATGTGTTTGAAAACTCATCTTCAGCTCGTGGACTTGTTTAGGAATGTTTTATATCCTTCCATAGGTATAGTGTTGCTCATGGAAGTGGATCACATTGGATGTGATATTAGATTGTATACATACTGCTTATATTTTCACTCTTTCATTCCTAAGTACTGATGCCATGTGACCAGAAATCAACTGATCCTTTCATTATGTATTCTCAGCAGAATAGATATTCCCTTGAAGTATGAAGTGAAGGATGTTTTATATTGGATGTTTTGTAACAGCAACAAGAATAACTAATATATTCCACTCACCCAAAATTACAGTAAGGTTAGACATAATATAACATAATATAATATATTGTCTTTTCTGGTAATTTGAATGAATTTTTACTTTTTCAAGGCAGGGATTTATATAGTTCAGGAAATCACTGTGTAAGTAACCACGACAGATCTTCTGATCCTCTCACCTCTGCATCACAAAAGATGATATCTTAGGTGTTTGCCACTATGTCTGTTTTAGGCAATGTTGGAACTCAATGGCTAGTGACTCATATGGCATGGCTATCCTTGAATAAAATTTTAAATTGTTAAGATTGGAACTGTAAAATTGAATTGGTGGAGTCTACAAAGAAAGCTCAGGTTTTAAGAGAATTTCTTCTTACAGATGTATGAGTTTGTTTTTCTATAGCCAAATTGCAGTTCAAAACCAACTGTGACTCAAATTCCATGATATTCATCGCCTTCTTCTGACTTAACTAGGTAACATATATCATATTTTGTCCAGATATACATGCAGAAAAAGTTCTTATAATTATAAAATAAACTGATCTAAATTATTCTTAAACAAAAGGATATGTTTTACACCACTCAGATTTATGCTTTTCTTATATTGTTTGATTATCAGGATATGAACAGCATCTCTTTGCTAAAAATGGAAATGATTCTGTGCTGATTTCCATCAATGAAAAGATAGTACTCAGACAGAAGGCATATCTTAAGTCATCTAGCAGAAAAGATGTCAGCATGTGTGTGGCATACTTCTTCAGTAACACTGTGAGTTGAAGCAAACTCAAAATCTAGCTTCAGAATTTCCCTGTTGAAGTTTCCAGTCCATTATAATATAGCTGTTGACGGAATATGAGTCCATTCACTGTGTGGTCATAGGTCATTAGGAAAAGTCAGCATCAGCCTGTGGTGGTTACCAGAGTTTTTCATAGGT
>JANHMN010000009.1:3299987-3356117 GCA_030674055.1 Rhabdomys pumilio | reverse complement strand
TGGACAGTTTCTTTACAATAAAATATATTATGGGACACTATAGAAATACATTTTCTTATAAGAAAAATATTTACAAAACAACTTTAGGTGTGAGATTAGAAATATATATATATATATATATATATATATATATATATATATATATGGAGAAATACTGAATGTGTGCTTCATTTTATGACAATTGTCTTAATAGATGGAATTGATGTTTTCTTTTCTCATCAAATGTAAGCCATGCAAACACTTATGGCAAATGAAGAAATGATATTTAAACTTTAGACAACTCCATCTCAGGTGGAAATGTTGAACTTAAGCTACATGGTCACTTGCAGTTCAAAATCTAGAGTATAGTTTCCTGAGAGATAACTACCTTACTTGCAAATTTGGTTGTACTTCTTATTAATGTTATGGATTCAACAGACTTCTCGAACCCTCTGATCTGAGAGATCAGACCCTTAAAATGATTATTACCCTATCTTTACAGGACATCAGTGAGGTAGACTATTCACACCATGAGTTTTCCAAAAGGAGATGTGTGTTTCATAATTTACAGAGTTTTGCAAACTTCAATATTTTTCCCTGGGGTAAATGAAATGATATCAAACAAACAAACAAACAAACAAAAAAAAATCCTTTCACAACACAGTTTTTATCTCTCCTTTTGCAAGAAATAAGTGTCTTTAACGTTCTCATTTTATCCTAAAGCATATTGTTTTGAAATATTTAATTTTTTTAATCATATGTCAGACTATGGAAGGAAGGGCTTGTCTGTGCTAATAGAGATACCGTATTCTCCCTTTCTCTTAATTTACTCAAACTTACTCTTTATTGTCAGTCTGTAGCTGCACTTGGGCATGTGTTCTATTGGGATAAGTTTTGAATGTCAAGTGTCTGCCGACCCAAACCACTGGAACAGCGGCTCAGTGGGGACAGAAGTGCAGAAATTTGACTGTGTGCTGCACAGCTGGGCAGATGCTAGGGGAAGCTGCTGGCCTCCACTCCAGCATGGGGAGATCACAATCTGAGACCCAGCATGGGCCAGAGCTCTTGTGTTGGCATACTGGCCAGACTGGTCTGCAGGAGCAAGAGGTGAGGGGGGGGGAAGCTCCTGCAGGGGCCTGCAAGGTAATGAGACTCTTGGTCATGGCAACTTGCTTGTCTGGGTCATGGTTGGCTCAGTTAGCTTGCTTCAGTTGACAGCCCTCCATGGCTGAAAGTAGAGAAGTTCTCCCGCTGGAGATTAGACAACACCTCATTGGTTGAAGGCCCCCTCTACTGTTCTCCACTGCCTGCCCCAAAGACAAGAGGAAGTCCAAGGTTTTAATAGGTTTATTGTCATGGTGGAAAGTAGATGAAGCTGTACCCTGTGTCCTCAGGGCCAGCCTGATGTTAAAAACCTTTGGTAAGTAGGAAGAGCGTCTGGGAAGGAATGTTTTATTGGCTACTCCCTCTGGCCTTTGGATAACTCATGAATATGGAAATATCTTCAGGCTCTGTGTCCTGTAGCCATGCCCTCTACCTGTGCTACTTGACCAAAGGCCACAAACCTTTCTTTCTGAGGGGCTGTGGATGGCTGAAGCTAAATGAGAGGAACCTGGAGGCCCAAGAGTACTGCCAATTCCTACCACCATTTTAGGGTCTCTGGGGTTAGAAGCAGACTCAACTGGGTACCCCACTGCCTTTCATAGCCCACTGCTCCACACTTTATTATTATCATCATCGTCATCGTCATCATCATCGTCATCGTCATCCTCAGTAGTATAGTTATATAAAAGTCTTACTATACAGCCAAGCTGTCCTGAACTCAAAGTGATCCATCTGCTTTTGCTTTCATATTCCTGGGAATAAAGTGTTGTTTCACCAAGCCTGAGTCCTACAAGTTGTTCTCATGAAGGGGACTATTGCATACCCCAGTAGCCACAAATCTACGCTTTCTCCAAAACAGGAAACTCTTTTTTTGCTACATGTTTCAACCAAGGTCTTACGTTCATGAAAAAAGACAGGTATTCCCTGTAACTAAATAACCTGTAAGAAGCATTTGCATTTGCTTGATATCTCTTAAATTTTCAAGCCTTCTCATAGGACTCATTGAATAAATAGTTTTCAAATTCTAGGACTATAGACTCACCTATTAAAATTGGTTAATCTTTAACAAATTTCATCACATGTAATAAGCAGTATGTTAATTTGTTCACTGAAAGAAGACACCTGTCCTTGAAGCTCCAGCAAATCCCTTTCATTATTCAGAGTGGTGCCCTCTTTTAATCTTTACCCCAGAAGGTGGGTGCCTGGGGATCAAAACTTCAAGACTGTATTCAGATAAATACCTAATTTAACAACAATCTGGGCTACATTGAACAATTTAACTAAAAGCAAATCAACCCCTAAATAAGCAGATAAACAAACACAAAACCTGAAACAAAGTATACAAGAAATATTCAGTACAATTATATTTTTTCCGTCACTCTGAGTAATCATATGTGTAAATCAAGACTGAAATTCTCCATCATGAATGTCCTTTTTTTCTAGGATTATTAACTTTAACTTGCTTTTAGAAATAAAATCATGGGAGGTATTAAGGAATAATACTCTCCAACATTAAATATGTAATCAAAAAGTTGAGTCTCAGAAATAAACCCCAAAGCCTCAGAAAATTCTAAAACAACAATTCAAAAGGCTCTGTGTTATATAAACCATCACATCTGATGAAGATAAAGGAATCTCTACAATCCATCATGTTGCTTATAGTTATTGCAGAGAACTCCAGGGATGTACCTTTTGTGACTTGTCATCCATGCCAGCATGGGAACTTTAAGGATGCAGCCAACTTTGAGTTGGGAGTTAACAATGTTAGACTTCATTGTGATGATTATTTTGGTCTGTGAGGGTGAGTAGACAAGTTTTTTTGTAGCTCTAGGGGAAAAAAGAAAGAAGAAAATAGGGTACATTAAATATTGTAGATGAAACCAAAGTAATTTTAACTTGACAATTAAAAGAGCCTTAACACATGTGCTAACACATGTTTGACACCCAGATCCTGACCCAACTTTATCTCTTGCTGACATAATATCATAAAGAACTGCAGCTAACTTCCAAACATGTCTCTGAAAATGTCCAGAACCAGACTTCCAAATGAAGACTGTTATTTCCAATACTGGATTAATTTCTAGACTGGTCTATGATTGAGTCTGAATAATTGATCACATTTAAGAAAAATATAAGTGTCATTATAATAATATCTCTTTTTGATTCTCTGTTCCAAAAGGTCTAAAAACTGGAGGCAAGGCAGCTTTTCCCATCAGAGGTATATTTAAGCAGTGGTGGGTCGGGAACATATTTCCAATACAGCTTCACATTTACCATTGTTAGGGCACTCAGCAAGCTCACAAGTCAGCATCATTCTTTGTCCGGGCATGAGCATGTCTCACTCGTCACTCTGGCAGTTACCATGCTCCTTCAGCATCCTGAAAAAAAAAGGCACAAACATGTCTTCTTCTCCACATTGAATACCTGATTGAGATCATGCTTTATGCCAGTAAGTGTATCCTTCTCTTTCACCTATGCATAGGTATGTCTATGCATACTTGTAGAGTCCCATAGACACTCAGCAGAAAGTTCCTTTGCATTCAAATTAAAAAAAAAAATAAAAAGAAGCAAGATTTAAATAAATGTGTGGTGTATGGGGATATATCATCTCCCATTTTTTTATTTTATGAAGACATTGTTTTAAATTTCCATGGGCCCCTTCCACAGTCTCTTGTCCTTGACAATTATAATGAATCCCAGTAATATAGGTAATGTTAAATTGCTGCAGAAAGTCTCAAATATTCGGCTGCAATAGTATACCTTCTAATTGTGTTAGTGTGTTGAAATCTAGCATTTCAGTTACTGAGGTCTATCAACCAGCTTTTGTTTTATTGCCCCGAGTAACACGGAACCTTGGTAGTCTAAAAATAGATTGCAAGTACTAGAAGAAATGAGTTAGGCTTTAACCAGAAGCAAGCGGGTAGTGGGCTTGATTATTGCTGGCAAAACAGTTTTAATTACATTAATTGCTAGCACTACTGCTGCTGCGATTGCTTTAACACAAGAAGTTAAGACAGCTACTTTTGTTAATTACTTAGCAAAAAATGTTACTAATGTGTTGAAAATACAAGAGAATTTAGGTAAACATCTGAAACAATGGATTGATGTGCTTTGTCTTATTCAAATTATTGGAAGGAGGTTCAGAGTTTAAGGGAAAGAAGCCATCTCAAGTGTATTGCCAAATACCATTGGATTCCTGTTAGTTCTAAAACTTACAGTGGTAGTCATTATAATTAGGAAAGAGTTTAAAGACACTTGCAGAGTATTTGGCATAACTCTAACACCTCTCTGTAGGTTTTCAAATTGTATAGTGAGCTTATGAATTTCAAGAATGCTGTTCTGCTGAGCGTTGATGCAGCAGTTACTGCTTTTAAAATTACCCATGGCTTGAGGTCAATATTTTAATTTTGGTCAAGTTTCAAGAATAACATATATAGCTTGATCATGGTAGCTCTTTTTGTCCTGGGAAAAATTTTATTCCTGCCAATCATGTTAAAGCTTGTCTTTAACAACATCAACATGTTGGCAACCAAAGTATATGACTTGAACCTAAAAATGGACCACCAGGCAGAGTTATTAAATTAACAGGCTGGCAAGCCAAGGACGAATAAGATTCTGCACAGAGCTTACCAACATAAGACAGAAGTGAATTGCTTTTTATAATACATATTCCATGATGAGAAAAGAAGGCATTCTTGTCAGATTAACCTAAGACAGTCCCAATCTTGTTAATGAAATAAAAAAACGGGGAGAAGGTAGAGAAGGAGAAATTTGGGGGCTACTTGGCAAAAATTTGACATGGGCCAAGAACAAGAAAATGCTTGGCATGATTCTGATATTGGCCAAAAACAAGGAAGTGGGCTTCAGGCAAGAATCTAAAATTAGGCTAAAACAAAGAAGTAATTTCAGACAGGAACCTAAACATTAGGCTATAACAAAGAAGTAATTTCAAGCAGGAATCTAATTTTAGACTAGAACAAGGAAGTAGGCTTCAGACATAAAAATGACTTTGGGCTAAGACAAGGAAGTTGGCTCAGATATTTTTGTCATCCTGATAAGCCCTTAGAAATAGCAATCGTGGGAGTGTTCAAGGAACTTTGTTTATTGCCTTGCTTGTTCTTTGACTATTATGTTTATTGTTTTGCTTGTTCCTTGACTATTTGTGTCTAATATATTGCTAGTTCCTCAACCTAGAACTGACTTTAGTACTTGCATGTAATTAAAATGGTATAAAAGCAAAAAGGAGGAGGGGTGATGGTAAAGGATTTTCTAAGTAGGGGAAATGGGAAAAGGGGATGGCATCTGAAAAGTAAATAAATAAATTATCAAATAAAAAAATTATAGCTCTTCTGGTGTGTGTTCACTTTGTACCTTACATTCAGGATTTCCTTATTCAGCACTGATTTTGAGAAGACCCATTTCCAAAACTCTGAGGGCATCAGTGAAAAAGCAGTGATGCTAGCTTTTTTTTTTTTTTCTAATAGCCCATGTAATACAAATTTGCATTCCATGTATCATGTAATCATGACTGTGGAGATATTTAACATTTAGAATTTCAAAATTAACTAATTATAGAATGCTAAATAATACCCAGTATATTCTACAGAGGTTGTGAATAATTGACCACAGTTTTGGATATCAGCTCACATTTCTGTTTTTATTTCTGAGTCATGTTTTAGATTTAAGAAGAACTTCGTTTACTATTGTATGTGCTCTATTAAAGGGAACATTTAGAAACTTGATTGGATGCAAACAACAGATATTCATATGTGTATGTCAGGGGCCTGCCCAGCCTTGGGAAATGGATTGAGGTTGGACACAGCATAGGATGAAATCCAAAAGTCTGATGATTCTGACCTTGTAGAAAACTTAATACTTACTTACTTTATAATTCTCTGTGTTAGAATAAACTCTGAACTCTAGTGATAAACTTGTGCTATACATATGTAAGCTAATTCAGAAATGGATTATATTACTAGGATGCCTTTCTCATTTGCCAGGGGACCTCACCTCATTCTGGCCAGGTAAGAGTGATGCTTAGAACTATTAACACTTTGTAAACCAGAAAAAGAAAATAACACTTTCAGAAAGAAAAAAAAATGCAAGCAAAAATTCACAGACTCACATACATTCATACACACACATACATTCTAGTCAGTCCCCACCATCTGTCTCATCTACTTCAAAAATATTCATTCATACTTACTTACTTATCTACACACACACACACACACACACACACACACACACACACACACACAGATATACATAGTCATTCATTCTGGATAAAAAAAGAAAGATCCATTTTTTTATTGTTCAAAGAAGGAAAAACCTTCTAACTGTTTATTGCTTAATGTAAGAAGACTTGTCTGACATCAATGAGAGGAGAGGCAATTGTTCATGTGAAGACTCAATGTCCCAGTGTTGGGGAATTCAAGAATGGTAAGGTGGGAGTAGGTTGGTGTGTGAGTACCTCATAAAAGCAGGGGGAGTGGGAATAAAGTAGAGGATTTCCAATGGGAAAATCAAGAAAGGGATAACATTTAAAATGTAAATAAATAAAATATCCAATAAAAAATTTAAAATGAAGGTTTATGAATAAGAAGAGAAGCCTCTCCCTTATTGTTATTCTTAGTACTTACATGTTTTCTTAGTACTTAGGAGAAAAGACCACATGTTTTTCTAGCATGTTTACATTTCAAAAACTTATCATAAATTGAGCAAGAAGTTTCAGTAATGAAGGCTACCTCAGTCTTCATTAAAACTAATTATCAAGTTATTTATTTATAATCTCTCACTCTGCAATTTCATTAAGTGTTTAAAACAATAATTCTTATCACATAGCATGGTTTGTCATGAAGTAAATTACCTGTATCGTAGCCCCTAAGTATTGAAGTTTTATTTAGGTAAATCCAGTCCACATTTCATCTTCTATCCATGTACCCACAATAAATTGTCTATTCCTAGTTTACCACCTATATTTACCAGACAATTTATTCTCAGACAGCTCAGAAGGAATGTCTTCACTGATCAGAAATCTGTCCAAGCCTGCCATCTCTCCTAGTGCAATTACCTTATGACACATGAAAGTTTACAGAAGCCTAATTGCAGCTTTCATACTTTGGAGGGCACAAAATTACCTATATACACTTAGAAATTTTTTTACAGCTATTAGGAATTATGAAATTATCAATTTGTCTATACAGCATTTCTACAATGGAGTATATTTTCCTTGATCTGCAGAAAATCTACCCAATAGGGTAGGCTAATGCCCAGGAATTGTTAAACTAATTTTTATTAAATTTATTTATTTATTACTTTTTACTTATTCACTTTACATACTGCTCACTGACCCCTCATAGTCAACTCCTCACACAATCCTTCCCTCATTCTTTCTTTCTTTTCTGAGCAGGTGGGTCCCTCCACTTCCTATTCCCTGACCCTTCCACTTCAAGTCTCTGCAAGTCTATGTGATTCCTTTCCCACTGAGTCCAGATAAGGCAACCCATCAAGGAGAACAGATCCCACATATAGGCAGCATCTTTAATAATGACAGAAAACACATGTCAGCTGCAGCAGTCAATCCTATGATGAAAGCTTTTTAGGCCTTACATCTTAGAACTCACCCATCACAGAACTTGCAGTACAATGGTTTATTTCCAGAAAGGTCACTTGCATGCTCTTTGCTTGACCCAGATGGCTTGGGGCATGAGCAAAATATCAATTGTCTCCTAAAAGAGATAGAAAATATAAGATTTGAAAATGTTTCTGTGTATTAGCAAATAGCCAATGTATTAGATAGAAATTCTAATATTTAATCTTTAACACATACTTCAAAATTTGCCTTGATGAGGTATCTAGAATGTTTTTTTATTGTAATACTAATTTCTTAAAATTCTCACTAATCAGACTAATTTATATTTTCTCTTCAGATGAATTCAGGTAGTACAATGGTTTATCAGGATCAGGTCTTATCTGTTCACTCTGTTTAAATGTGTGTATGATGTATGTTTATGCTTGTGTGTGTGTGTGTGTGTGTGTGAGAGAGAGAGAGAGAGAGAGAGAGAGAGAGAGAGAGAGAGAGAAAGAAAGAGAGAGAGAGAGAGAGAGAGAGAGAGCACATGCAAAGATGTGATTGCCTGGAGGCAAAATAAAGGTCACAGAATGTTCTTTGATGTGAGTTCTTCCTGCCTCTAACTTTGTTTCATACAGGGTCTCTTGCTCTACACTGCTCTTTTCATTAGGCTAGCTCTTCCAGGAGTTTCCAAGGACTTTTCTGTCTCCATCTCCTGATTCACACTAGACTTGCATGGATTGAAATTGTGCCATCCTTACATGGATTATAAACTCTAGTTCTATCTAATTCTCTGTGTGTCTAGAATTTTACTCAAGATATCTCAGTGACTTTTTTTTCTATTTCTGTCATGTATTATTATTTTTTTGTGTGAAGAAATGCATATCTGTTTTTTTTTCTGCATTCAAAATATAAACTCCTAATTATAATGGCTGGGAGCCAAACCTGACCTTTCAGGTTTTTTCTTGAAAGTAGTCAAGGGGGAAAAAGGATGGGGACCAAGACTTGGTATTTTGAGATATTTAGGGTTTCTTTTAATGTAATAAAAGGTTTACCTGTGTTAAGCCTAAGTCATTTTGCTGTACTAGCTTCCTTTGAGGCCAGAAAAACTCAGTCTGACATTTAACAACTTATAATAAAACAGCAGGTGATTATGTAAAGTAGCCTTTGTTTTATCTCCATAGGATCTTCACAGCTCTAACTTTCAGCCTGCTAGGTGAAGTCACAAGAAAATTAAGAGACACTTTGAAAGTGATTTTAGCTTTTATTTCTAAGTTATTCTAGATTTCTATTGATTTCTAAAAAGTTCTCCTTCAAAAATTTTAAAGAAAGTTCTCTTCCTTAAAATGTCTACTCTGCACTCTACTTTGTCTAATCTTGCTGTCTCCTTCTGCTCTGATGTAACCATAATTCCCTTGCTCCCAATGCCATGCAATGTAATATTTTCTAGTCTTCTGAACCTTTCTAGGAAAAAAGATCTCATGTTTTTTCCAAGCATCCTTTTTTTGCAAGCGGTCACTAAAACTCAAATATAAATTAAAGTCATAAATTGAATATGAAGTTTACAACAGAGACATTTACATATGTATCCACTAAGAGTACACATTTATTATCTATCTCTAGCTCTAAAGATTCACAGAGTTAAAGACCTTAAGTAAGTTATCATTAAATATACCCAATTGTATTGTATGAATATACCCAATCAATATATTTTCTCTTCTGTTTTCGTATCTATTGTTAATCATTAATTTAATACTCTTTTGATGACCCTCAGTTAATTGTTTTACAACCTTTTGAAAGGTGCTTGAAGTTGTAAATGACTGTTTTCTCTCTTGGAGGGAATTACTTATAATACTTGAAGACTTTCAGGGTTCTCATTGTAGTTTTAATATTACAACAAACTTAATATCAGTTCTATTATAAAAGATCTTAATTATTATTACTCTAATTTTAAGAATTCTTATAGGATCATCATTAAGAATTAGGAAATGATCAATTTGTCTATATAGCATCAGTTTAAGACAGTATATCTTCATTGATCTGCAGAAATCTGCTCAAAAGTATAGGTTAATTATTAGTAATTGTTATATATATTTAATAATAACAGTAAAAGCATATTAATAGCTGATCTTAAATTTAATCTCCTCGAGCTTGCCTAAAATACCGAATCATCATAGTTTTACAGTCCATGGAAAATCCATCTCAGAAAGATGACATGCTAGTTTTTAGTGTCTCCTAGATGGCTACTGGCACATAATGTTTCTAAAGCCATTATATTGTTAGCAGTATGACTCATAGGTCACTCATTGATATTTTTTGTTTACTATAGAACAATATTTGGAAGTTATTTGTTATCTAAGGTGCTGAATACTTTTAAAAATTGTATTGTATTTGGATATTTATTTAGAAAAAAGTAGTACTCAGCAGTTGCTTAGTGTTAGTCTTAAAAAGAAGTAACACTATATTTTTTCCTGTACTTAAATTTCAAGAAGCAAAATTCTGTTTGACATAACATAAACTAATCATCTAAAATAATCATTATCACCGACATACCACTTGAGGACATGCTATGACTCTAATTCCCACAGCATTCCAGTGAAAACACTAAGTAAACAAGACAAAGAAATCATGTTGAAATATTCATGAAAAAAAAAAGTAAAGCATGTAAAAATAAGAGGTGATTTCTTAATGGAAATTCTGAAAGCCAAAAGAATCTGGAGCAATGGACTCCAGTCCTAAACAATGACCACCTCAGACTAATGTGCAGGGCAAAGATATCTGCCAAGGCTGAAGTAGAAATCAATGCTTTGTACATTATAAACAGCCAAAAAATATGTCTGATACAGTATCCTAAAGGAAATATAAAAACAATGTTTTTTTTTTTGTTTTTTTTTTGTTTGTTTTTTTTTTGCTGAAAATAGGAACAAGTTTATACAAGAAACTGTAGAAAAAAATAAATCATGTGGTACTTTGTGTTTTAATAATTAGAAAACTATTTTATTTCATTAGTCCTTTGTATGATTTTATTTCCATTTCATTAATTTCTGCTCTGATTTTATTATGCATTGCCATCTGCTGTTTTATATTTTACTTTTTCATATTTTATTAAAATCTTGAGGTTCATCACAGTTATTTGAAATCTCATTTTCTAACTTGAATATTTACACTTAAAACTTTTCTAATGACAATTCATGATAGTTGCAGAATCTGAGCCTCTTTCATTATTAAAAGAACATAAAATGTAACTCACACAGAGACTCAAGAACAATTTTTATTAGAGTTAAAAGAAAAAATATCTCAAGCATCTCACTTAAGAAGAAGGAAGAGAGAACTAAAAAGAGCTGTGTTGTTCTGACCACCATGCTAGTCAGACACATGGTAAAAGGGAAGCCACATGGTGGGAGCAAGAGGCTTTACAGAAAGAATTAGGAAGGCAGAAATATTGGGGAATATCAATATGCCAGGAAAGCATGCTTAGAGCTGAGACGAAAAGAAAAGTGAAAGTTATGCTGTTCTGAGAAATCCACAAAATGTTGCAGACTTTGGATCCAGAATCACTGCGCTGCTTAAGAGATTACTCTAGAGGCAGGAATTTGGGAAAGACAATTTCAGTATCTTATTAAATGAAACATTATTATGGTAGTCTCTTAAGCATGGCTAAAGGTGAACTCAGTTCCTAGGAAAAGTCTCTTGGACTACTCAGTTTTGCTTCTCACATTAATTAATTGGTTGTTGCTCTGAGAAAACACAGAGCAAGACAATTTAAAGATGAAATATATATTTGGTATTATGTATTTGATTCTAGGGGAAAGAGAGTCCATTTTGGTAGAGAGACACAGCAGTGATTGGTTGGCATAGCAGCAGGAAAAAGAAGCTGAAGATATAATCTGAGTCACTATAAGCAGAAAGTAGCAAGAGGGAACTTGAAATGTCATGAGTCTTCAACCTTTAAAGGCTTGCTTCCAGTGATGCATTTGCTCCAACAAGGTCACCCTCTTTAAGCTTCCCCAAATAGCCCCACCAAATTAGTATCAAGCCTTCAAATGCCTGAGACTAAGGGGGCATCACTCTCTTAAATTCCACTCCCTGGCCCCTTAGGTTCATGACAACATCATGATTCAACTGCACTTACTCAAACTTCAAAAGTTCCCATAGTCTTTCAGAGTCATAACACTGCTTAAAAGTCTAAAACCTTTTTTGAGAGTCAAGACCATCTCTTAAGTATAACTCTATACAGTATCAAAAAGCAAATCACATACCTTCAACATAAAATAGCACAAAATATGCATTACCATTCCGAAAAAGAGAAATGAATCCATAGAAAGGAAATACTGAACCAATGCAAGACAAAAACTCAAAAGGAAAAATAGTAAATTCTCTAACTCAGTGTTTTATCTCAAAGAAATTAGACAGTTCTCTTCCTACATTGTGTTTTCTTGCCAATGGAACTGTTATTTTTCCTCATACACAGGTCTTCTTAGTAGATATCCCATAAATCTGGAAGCTCCAACCTTTCTAAATCTCCAACAAAATCCAAGCTTCACTTCCAGTTTCACAGAATGTCCTCCTGTGGGCTTTTGCCTTTTTCAGACCTTTGTATGTGACTACTACATAGTATCTGGCTTTAATGGTTTTCAGAATCCACAGAGGTAGATTCCATGACTCCTTGACTCTTATATCCTCTGTGACTCTGAAGTCACACCGCTTGAATGAACCCTGGCACCATTGAATGTCTATAGTATAGGTTTTAGTTCTTTTCTAAGGTAAGGAAAGAGCTTTACTTAAATTTGAAACCTTAGAAGGTTGGGGTATTTCCTTGAGGGCATCTTCCTTTATTCCACTCTACATTAGGAAGTTTTTGGTTGGTTTGTTTGTTTGATTGTTTGTTGTTGTTGCTTTCCTAATGGAACTAATCTTATCTTTTTTTGGGAGAAGCTTGGACAAAAACATTAACTTTACCATAATTGTTTTAACCTTCAAATGGTAAATTATAAGTTTCTTTTTCACTGTAAATCTGTATAGCAGTCATTAACAAAACCACAGATTTACAGAAGATAATAGGTCAAACATAGGGAAATACAAGAACATACAAATTCAATAACATTGAAAGGCATGCCTAGAGAAAGACCCAACTGTAAAATATGATACTCAAGACACCAAATATGTAAATCAAAGAAACGTTATTAATAGTCATAACCCAACTCATCTAGGTAGAATGACACTAGAATGACAGTAGGTTTCTCATCTCAGCCCTAAAATCCTAGAAAATAAGGAAATAGTATGTTGAAAATCCAGAGAATACATAGCTGCCAGTCAAGACTGCTAGATTAAAAAACTGTTTTTTAAATTGATGGGGTATTTATTTAGGGAAAACATAAACTAAACTAATTCATGACAACCAAGAGAAACTGAAAGAAAATACTTTGCAGAGAATGAAAAAAGAAGTTTTCGTCCTGAAAGGACAGGAAGGAGTAAGTTTTATGAGATGGGTAAACTATTACAAAATCTAAGAAGAAATCTGTCATTTCAAATACAGTGATCTACTAATACTAGTTACAGAGAAAAGGAGTATATATTGAAATATATATATATATTTATATATATCCAAACTTACAATAAATCATAGTCAATTCATGTCAATAATAACCTTAACTATAAATGGTTTCCATCCACTGTCTAATTGACCAACATAAAAATAGGGTCGCAGTTTTCATTTCTCTCTAATAGTCATAGCTGATTAGCAAATACACATAGAAGCATAAAGTCTAAAGTTAGGTGTCAACTCACAGAACATGCCAATGGGAGCCTAAAGTGAGCTGGAGGAGCAGTTGGGATGTATAAAAAATAGATATTAAATCAAATCTAGTTAAAAGAAATAAAAAGGGCCACAGTATCCTAATAACTAGATTAATTCAGCAGAAAGATTTATCAAACAGTATATATATATATAATATATATATATATATTATATATAAATACATATATATGTGTGTGTATATATGAATATATATAAATACATATATACATATATATGTATATATATTCATGATTTCCAATTTATAAAATGAACTGTAAATAAAATTTAAGATCAGATAGGATATTTGTGAATTCATACTCTTACTCTTTTATTTACATAAAACATTCAAGCAAAATGTTAATGAATAACTTCTAGAAAAATCTGTAACAATCGTAAATTTTTTTGCAAATCAACAGAATATTCTATGTGTTGGGTACAGAATATATGTTCTGAAGACCTTCTTTAGAAATAAACAGAAACAGAACATGATGAGCAATGGAAATAATTTCTTATGTTTTATGAAATAGTAACGTAATAAAAACTAAAAATAGCAGCAAGAGATACCACACACATTCCATAAGGATATGCAGTTGAGAAATGCAAGTAAGTATGAGGTTTAAGAAAATGAAAAGCATTAACATATGACCAATATAACTATTCCTGTATATAGTTCAGAACTCTAATGTGTACCACATGCACAACTGTACATCCATTTTTATGGCCTCATTATTTACAATAACTAAGATACAAAACCAGCCTTGATGTCCATTATCTATCAACAGATGAATGCCTAATAAAAGTGTGCTGTATAAACACGATAGTTTTCTCTGCCAAGGTATTTGCTTTTTGTTTATAAAATGGAAATTGCATTAAGTGAAATAGGCCAGACTCAAAAAATATAAAGCTTATATCTTATTAATGTCCTTGTAAGTGAATATGTACAAGGATATAGATCATGAAGCAATGAAAGCGACCATGGAAGGACAAAAAAAAAAAAAAACAACAACAACAAAAAACCCAACAACAACAACAACAAACTCACAAGGGATGTTGGAAGATAAAAAAATAATGAGAAAATAATAGTATACTTATGACATTTATTTTTAATTTTCAAATTTGCCTGGTTTTCATCCTGACAAGATTCTACTATTTTGGATACTTACATTCCATCTAGATATTTTTACTCTTCAGAATTGTCATTCCATTAATAAACTCCTTTTATCAACTAAGTTATGTATCATAGAGTTTCTACTTAGTAGCCCAAAGCCCTATTAAAATTGTATGTGTGCATGTGTGTGTGTATGTGTGTCTGTGGGTGTGTAGTGTGGTGTATTTTGCATGTGTTTATATTGTATGCACTTGAATGTGTATGTGTTTGCATCTATGTATGTGCATTCACTGGTTTGTGCAGAATGTCAAATGTCTCTATTTTTGTCTGTATTACGTTATTGAGGCAGGGTATCACACTGAATTGGAAACAAAACACTGTGACTACATTGGCTGGCCAGTTTCTGATGTTGAATAGATACACTATTTTTCTGTACCTTTTCTCTGATAATAAAAGAAGTTAAGCCTAAGTTTTTACATTGACGCTGTGGACTCAAATCTAGACACTTATATGTAGAGAGCAAATACATTTGTCAAGTGAAACAATTCTACACATGCCCTCTAATTTCCTATATAATATTCTTACCTATGTTATGAAGTATTTGGGGAAGCGCCTTACTCCATGTCATTAATAGATTAAAATGTAAGTCCTAAATTGCATTAAGTACTCATAAAAAAAAAAAAAAACTCGAGGATGTTTTAATAATATTGACTTATATAAAATATTTGAAACAGCATTTTTAAAAATCAGAAATGGATATTGGCAACAATGTTGTTGAACTTTACAGGTCTACCTAGCATCTTCATGTCTTTTCATTTGTATTCCTCAGATAAAACATTAAGTTCTTTTAGTGTTGCCTTTATGTGTATGGGTGTGGGTCCTTCCCCTGGAGCATGTACAACCTACTAGTCACCATAATACCAAGCACGAATATGTTTCTCCTTCCTAGCAGTTATTGACTGTCAAGAGTATTTCAGTTCCTATCATAAGAATGGGGCTCCAAAATTCTCCAGATGAAAGATGAGGATTTTAGATTGCATTCTGCAAACATTTGACATTCAATTCTATTGATAAGAGTTTAGAGATGGAAAAACTTACTAAGTTAATAATAAGTTAATGATAATTTTTAGTGAAAACATTGAAATCGTTGATTACTTTTTTTTAACTGCACCAATAGTTTATATGCTCTGTCATGCTTGACCTAAAATATCTTGTATCTGCAAAATACTTGCTTAAAAATAATAAATGATTCTGGTTTAATAAACTGGAGTAAATATACCTTCAAGAATAGATACACATAGTTTTAATTTATATTCTGATAGAAGTTATATTTTTAACCTCTATAATATTAGTCTTGAATATTTTTAAACTATTTTTTTATAAAATGCGTATAATAATATCCAACTTTTGAAATTATTTTCTAATGAATTCAAATTATTAGAAATATAAGAGGAGTTATGGCAAAAATTTATGCATCATTTACTAAGGGAGATAATTTTCATAAATAGCACACAATCAATTATGAGTCAAATTTTCAATTTGTATAATCATGGTCATTTTCTTCTCACACAGCTGATTTAATTAATTGTTTTATAGATTTTATTGAATTCCTAATTATATTACATATCTCATGATTCATTTATAGATTTACTTTTAAACATTATACCAGTAATTTGTACTTTTGGAGATGATTTTTTGCAATTATGTTCATTACAGTCTTTAGTTCATAAATATCTCATTAAATAAACATATTAGCATTACACCGAGATATTTAGTATGAAAATTTTTAGAATATCTTATATGCAAGTAGAGTGACAGTTTGTATATAACCAAACATGCCATTCTTTTTATCGTCATACACACTTAAAAAATAAGTTTATTTGTAAGTTATAAATGATTAAAATAATATTTATTATAAAACATCAGAATTTTAGTTTAAATTTTAATCACTATTTTTTAAAAAATATTTTGATATTCAAACATATTCCTGCTATACTAACTTAATAAAGTTATATCTAATTCCAAAACTTTTAATTTCTTTTGTAATTTTATAAGGGAGCAATTTGCTGTTTGAGTTTCCATGTTTGAGACTTAGTCATAATTTGTTAGAAATTTTTATTGCTGAGTAACAATGTTGCACAAATGTACGTCAACAATATATCGACTTTACTATTTAAAGGTGCATGAAGTATTTTCAGTGTGATACTAGAATAAGTTTTTTGAAGTTTTATTTATTTTGTAATGTCTAGATATAAAATTCATACTGAGAGGGCAATGAGAGGATAAAGCCAGGAGATAAGCAATAGACCACATGATAGGTTCTAAACAGATAGTTTGGAAACTGTCACTTACATTTACATGCTATTTAAGTCTGTGTTATCAATCTACAAAGCATCATGGACCCTTATACTACTATGGATATCGTAGAACATTGCTTCATGATATATGGAAATAGTTTCTAGATACGGCAGTTGCCATGCAGAAGGACTTACAGTGAGCAACTGAGCTCTGTGGAGATGGCACACCAACTTGCTCAGCTAAGATGAGTGCACTCTGGAAAGGTATTGTTCCAGAGACTTCATCACAAGATTACTTCTTGCTACTGATGTGTCTTCTAATTTGTCATTGCCATATTCCTCATTGATTTTGCTTGGTTTGAGTGGACATCAGGATACCATTACTGCCTATAACCTGGTGTAACGAGTTTATGGGTGATAGACCACTCTGTTGGGCAAGATTCCTGCAGATCAACATGAAGGTAAATGTTAAGAAAATGATGTTTAGATGAATTAAATATTTCATGGAATTGCTGAGTTGATGTATGTAGTTTTAGGAATTTAGATTGATTTAAATAATTTTTGGAAGTAAGGGTAGTTGATAGAATGTTTAAAGATAGAACTAAGAATAGAATGTGTCTCTTCCTCATAGAATAACAAGCAATTCATGAGTTAAAGAAAGGAGTACAATGATCATTCATAAGTCACAACCACTTAATTTTACCAGTGAGAAAAATAGACTAGGGACAAGTAAATGATCAATGAAAATATTCACTCTAGGTGAATATTCACTCCAAGTCTTGTGATTTAGGATCCTGTGAACAGGTTTTCGGTGTGAGTCATGAAAAAGAAAAGATATGTTTAAAGAATACACAATTCTATTGTGTGTATAAGAACAAAGAAGAGATAATTAGACACTCTAACTGATCAAGACTTCAAAAAAGAAGATGTAGGACAGATGTCATATTTCTTAGTAATTACAGATTGTTAACCAAGCATAGAGAGAAACTTGATACAATAAATTACTCTCCTTAAATATAGTTAATTTATGAGAAAAGAATTACTACTTTGGGCTTACAATGAGTTTGTGCAAAGAAAGAGAGATGAGAATTGATTGGTTATATATAAATTTCATAAAAGAAATATATAGTTAACAATCCTGTTGTAATTATCCTTTGTGTAATGATTTAATCTATTTTTAAAGAATGTTTTGTGGTGAATTGTTTTAATTACATTTAATCTTTCTTTACAGTTCAGTCTTTAACCCCCTCTCAATTTGCCCTCCAACACTTCCTCATCTCATTCCTCCTCCCCCATCTCCAAGAGGATGCCTCCAGCCCTCAGCCTACCTGGCCTCCAGACTCCCTGGGGCCTCAAGTCTTTAATGGGTTAGGTGGATCTTCTCTCACTGAGGTCAGACCAGTAAGTCCTCTAGTGCATATGTGTGGAGGGGAGCTTGGAGCAGCTAGAGTGTGCTGCCTGGTTGGTGGCTTGGGATCTTAGCCATCTGGATACAGATTAGTTGAGACTGCTGATTTTCATATGGGATTACCAACCTCCACAACTTCTTCCAGTTTTTCCCTTAATCTACCAAAGAGTTTTCTGGCTTCTGTCCATTGGTTGGCTGTTAGTATCTGATTCTGTCTAGGTCAGCTGTTTGTTGGGCCTCTCAGAGGACTGCCATGATAGGTTCCTGTCTGTAAGTACACAATAGCACCATTAATAATGTCAAGCCTTACAGTCTCCCCTTGAAATGGATCTCAATTTGGGCCTATCACTGGACCTCCTTTTCTCTCAGTTTTTTTCACCATTTTTGTCCCTTCTTTTTTTTTTTGACAGGAACAATTCTGGGTCATAGACTTTGTGGAATAGCAACCCCTGCACTCCACTTGGTGCACTGTCATTCTACTAAATGTGGACTCTAAAAGTTCCCTCTTCCCACTGTTGAGTCCTGAGAGTCTCTCCTCTCCCAGGTGTCTGGTAAATTCTAGTTTCCCCACCTCCTGCCTCAAGAAGTTGCCCGTTTCCATTCAGACTGGTCTCGAGGACTCCTGTTTCCCCACAAATACCTATCATATCATTTGCAAATGAAGATACTTTGACTTCTTTGCCAATTTATATCCACTTGATCTCCTTTTGTTTTTCACTGCTCTAAATAGAACATTGAGTACTCTATAGAATAGTTTCAAGAGTGTGGGCATCCTTTTCTTGTCCCTGATTTTACTGTAATTGGTTCAAGTATCTCTTCATTTAATTTAATATTGACTGGTAGGTTTCTGAATGTTGCTTTTATTATATTTATATATGTGTCTTTAACTTTTGACTTTATATTACTTTTAACAGAAAGGAGTGTTGCATCTTGTCAAATGATTGTTTTGGCATCTAATGAGATGATTACGTGATTTTTTTGAGTTTGATAACATAGTTGATTACCTTAATGGATTTTCATATACTGAATCAGTCTTGAATCCCTGTTATGATTCCCACTCAATCATGGTGAATAATGATTTTGATGTGTTGTTGGACTCGTTTTGCCAAAATTTTATTGATTATTTTTGCATTGATATTCATATGCAAAATTGGTCTGAAGTTTTCTTTCTTTGTTGGGTCTTTGTGTTGCTTAGATATCAGAGTAATTGTGGCTTCATAAAGTAAATTAGGTAGTTTTCCTTCTGATTTTATTTTATGGAATAGTTTGAAAAATGTTGCTATTAGATCTTCTTTGGAGGTCTGGTAGAATTCTGCTCTAAACCAATTGGCCCTAGACATTTTAGATTGGGAGGATTTTAATGACTTCTTCTATTTTGTTAGGGGATATGGGCCTGTTTAGATAGTTTACCTGCACTTGATTTGACTTTGGTATATGATATATGTCTACAAAATCATCCATTTCCTCTAGATTTTGCAGTTTTGTGAGTATAGGCTTTTATAGTTAGATCTAATAATTTTTATCAATTTCTTCAGTGTGTCTCTCTGTTCATTCTAATTATGTTAATTTGGATACTGTTTTTGTTCCCTTTATTTAATTTTACCGGGAATTTATCTATCTTGTTGATGACCTCAAAGAACCAGTTTTTGGTTTTGTTTATTCTTTGTATCATTCCCTTTGTTTCTATTTGGTTGATTTTATCTTGAATTTGACTGTTTTCTGCCATCGACTCCTCTTGTGTGTATTTGCTTCTTTCTGTTCTAGGGCTCAGATGTGCTGTTGATAGTGTAGGACCTCTCCAATTTCTTTATGAGGGCACTTAGTGCTATGAATTTTTCTCTTAGCCATGTTTTTATTGTGCCCCATACATTTGGGTACTTCAGGCCTTCATTTTCATTAAGTTCTTAAACAAAAACTTTAATTTCTTCATTTCATTGCAGATTAAGTTATCATTGTGTTGAGAATTGCTCACTTTCCAATGATTTGTGGGGTTTCTGTTGGTTTTATTGTTATTGAAGTCTAACATTAGTTTGTGGTGATCTTATAAAGTACATGAGATTACATCAATCTTCCTGTGTCTGTTGAGACTTGTTTTGTGACCAATTGTATTGTCAGTTTGGAGCAGGCATGACAAGTTTTTGAGAAGAAGGTATATTATTTGCCTTAGTGTGGAATGTTCTGTATGTATCTCTTAAATCTGTTTGCTTCATAACCTTTATTAGGTTCACTGAGTCTCTACTTTCTGTTTCAGTTACCTGTCTATTGGTGAGAGTAGGCTGTTGAAGTCTCCCACTATTATTCTGTGTGGTTTAATGTGTCATTTGAGCTTTAATAAAGTTTGTTTTATGAATGTGTGTGCTTTTGCATTTGGGATACAGATGTTCAGAATTGAGAATTTCTCTTGGTGTATTTTTCCTTTGATGATAAAGAAACATCCTTCACTATCTCGCTTAGTTACTTTTGGTTGAAATTCTAATTTATTGGATATCAGGATGGCAATTCTCACTTGTTTCTTGGGAGAGTTTGGAAGACATTTTCAGTCTTTAATTCTGATGTTGTTGTTGTCTTTGCCATTAAGGTGTGCTTCTTGTATGCATCAAAATGACAGATCCTGCTTGAGTATCCAGTCTGTTAACTTGTGTCTTTTTACTGGGAAATAGAGTCTATTGATATTGAGAGATACTAAAGGCAGATGATTGTTGTTTCCTGTTGTTTGTTGTCATAGATGGTATTGTGTGTTATGTGATTCTCTCCTTTTGGTTTTGTAGTGATATGATTAATATCTTGGGTTTTTTTTTCCTCCTTTGGTGTAATTACCTTGTGCTTTTGCAGATTTCCTTCTAGAAGGCTCTGTACAGGTGGATTGATAGATAGATATTGCTTTTTGTCCTGGATTATTTTAATTTCTCCATCTATGAAGACTGAAAGTTTTGCAGGGCATAGTAGCCAGCGCTGGCATTTGTGTTAGTTTTGAGTCTGTATTACCTCTGTTTAGTCTTTTCTTGCTTTTCAGTTCTCTGTGGAGAAATCTGGTATAATTCTGATAAGTTAGCCTTTATATGTTACTTGGCCCTTTTCCCTTACAGCTTTTAATATTCTTTCTTTGTACTGTGCATTTAGTGTTTTGATTATTATTTGATGAGAAGATTTTCTTTTCTGGTTCATTCTATTTGGTGTTCTATAGGCTTCTAGTACATTTATGGCCTTCTCTTTCTTTGGGAGGTAGAAAATTTCTCCTATGATTTTGTTGATGTTTTCAGGACCTTTGAGCTGGGAATCGTCTCTTTTTGCTATTCCTATAATTCTTAGATTTGGTCTTTTCCTGCTGTCCTGGATTTCTTGGATATTTGTATTAGGAGGGGTTTTATTTGTTGTTGTTTTGTTTTGTTTTGAATTTGCTTTGAACATTGTGTCAATTATCTTCTAAAGTGTCTTCTATACCTGAGATTTTCTCTTCTGTCTCTTGTATTTTGTTGTTGATGCTTGGAAATGTAATTCCTGACCTATTTCTTTCCTAGGTTTTCTATTTTCAGGATTGTCTCCATTTGAGTTTTCTTTATTGTTTCTATTTTCAATTTTAGATCTTAGACTGCTTTGTTCAATTCCTTCTCTCATTTGATTATTTTTTCCTGTATTTCTCTAAGGGATTTTTTTGCTTCCTTTTTAAGTGCTTCTACCTGTTTATCTGTGTTTTCCTATATTTCTTTCAGTAAGACTTTTTTTAAGTCTCCTTAAAGGACTCTAGTATCCTCATGAGATAGGATTTTAGGTTAGCATTCTGGTTTCCAGGTGTGTTGGTGTATCTGGGTTTTGCTGTGGTGGGAGAACTTGGTTCTGATGATGCCAATGTACTTTAGGTTCTGTTACTTATGGTCTTGTGTTTTCTTCTTGCCAGTTGGTTATCTCTTTTGTTAGCTGGCCTGGGTTAGCTCTGTTGTTATCTCTGTCTGGAGCCTTCCTGCTGTGTCCTTGAATTGCTGTAGTTCTCCTGGGAGGCTCAAGGCCCTGGTTGTAGCAGAACTCCTGGGAGTCCTTCAGACTATGAGGTCTTCAGAGGCACACGCACACTGTGATCTACTGCAATATACGCAGCAGATATCCTGGGATGCCTTCAGACTTTGGGGTCTTCAGAGGAGCAGACAAGCTGATGGTCTGCCACTGTGTAAGGTGCAGGGAGGAATGCGGGTCTGTGGTGATGGTTTTTATAAAATGTATAAATTATGGCTATGAGGTAATTTTATTTCTAAATAGATAATCTTAAGAAAAAAATTAATTACTGAAGCAAGCCTTTCTTTGCTTCATCTACCCTCTCTCTCTCTCTCTCTCTCTCTCTTTGTGTGTGTGTGTGTGTGTGTGTGTGTGTGTGTGTGTGTGTGTGCGTGAGTGTGTATGCATTCTGCTTTATTTTTTCTATTATGCTGGTTAAGCATAGGCAGCAGTCCCGATCAGTGGCTATGAGAACTAATACCCGTTAGCCACACTTAGTGCTAAACTACATCAATAACAATTTGTATTGACCCTAATTGCCAATGCCACATCTTATTACCTACTTCTGTTTATCTTGTCGTATAAAAGCTGGCCTTTGACACTAAAATACTTGTGTTAGGTTTTTAGGTAGATGCTAGCCATCTTAGAGGAAATCAGAAGGTGCCCACCTCTCTATAATAGCATCCTGTAAATCAAAGATTAGAGCAGGAATGTTCTCATTTATGGGCCAGTACAAGTATACCTGAATCTTGTCTTCGACTGTTGAAAGATATGCAACATTCTGTGCTGTCAACAGGTCATTCAGTGATAACTATGTAAACCTTGTTTGAGGAATATGAATATTTATAAAAATTACTACATTTATCAGGAGAAGAATAAAAACAAATACAAAATAAATCAACTACTAAATTAACAAGAAAATACATTTGTTCCATTTTCTTTATTTCAGAGAAGATAAAGCCACATAGAAGAAACTGCTTATTGTTCACTCTCTAGTCACTGTATCAACTAATCTAGAAAGTAGATTGGGCAGTAGATTTTTGGCTATTGTTTTCTCATATGCCGTAAACCTGTACTCTCCGATGATCAGTTACAAACTACATTGTCGACACTGCTTGTCTTATGTGAATTGTGTGAATGATAATCACAAAATCCAGAGTAGACAAGTGCATCTATAACGAGTTTTCAAGCGAAGTAGTAGAAATTAATACTCAACATTAATATGTGTAAATATTTTCAGACCTTAATACTGTGTCTACTTGTCTTGATATGTTAATATTCTTGAATAGAAACCTATTATTTATTTGTAATTACCTTATAATAAATAGTATTTATTAGCAATATATAGCAACTAAGGAATCATTTTTTCTTTCTTTTTTATTGGATATTTTATTTATTTACATTTCAAAAGTTGTCCCATATCCTGGTTTTCCTTGCAGAAACACCCTATCTCACCCCCCCTAGCCCTGATTCTATGAGGGTTTTCCCCAACCCACCAATACTTTCCAGCCTCCCTGCCCAAGCATTCCTCTACACTGGAACATCCAGCCTTCACAGTACCAAGGGCCTCTCTTTCCATTGATGCCTGACAAGGCCATCCTCTGCACATATGTGGCTGGAGCCATGTGTCTCTCCATGTGTTGGTTGGTGGTTAAGTCTCTTAGATATCTGGGGGTCTGGTTGGTTGATATTGTTGTTCTTGCTGTGGGGTTGCAAACACTTTCAGCATCATCAGTCCTTTCTCTAACTTTTCCATTGGGGACCTCTTTCACAGTCCAATAGCTTACAGCAAGCATCCACCTCTGTATTTGTCAAGCTCTGGCAAAGCCTCTCAGGAGGCAACTGTATCTGGCTCCTGTCAGCAAGAACTTCTTGCCATCTACAATAGTGTCTGAATTTGATGACTGTATATGGAACAAATCCTCAATGTGGCAGTCTCTAGATGGTCTTTTTTTCAATTTCTGCTCCATACGTTGTCTCCATATTTATTCCCTTGAGTATTTTATTCCCCCTTCTAAGAAGGACTGAAGCATCCACACTTTGTTCTTCTTCTTGAGCTTCATGTCGTCTGTGAATTGTATCTGGGGTAGTCCAAGCTTTTGAGCTAGTATCCACTTATCTGTGAGTACATACTATATGTGACTTTTGTGACCAGTTACCTCACTCAGGATGATACTTTCTAGTCCCACTTATAAGCCTGAGAATTTCATGAAGCCATTCTTTTTAATAGTTGAACAGTACTTCATCCAACTACCCGGATATAAAATGCACTCAAACAAATAAGTAGCCTTCCTCTACTAAATGGATAAACAGGGTGAGAAAGAAATTAGAGAAATGTTACCCTTCACAGTATCACAGAATTATAAATTACATAAAATAGTTTGGAGTGACTTTAACCAAGCAAGTAAAAGATCTGTATTACAAGAACTTCAAGTTTCTGAAGAATGAAATCAAAGAAGATCTCAGACAATGGAAAGATATTTTGTAATTAACAAGCGGCAAGATTAATATAGTAAAAATGTCCATTTTATTGAAAGCAATCCACAGGTTGAATGCAATCTCCATCAAAATTCCAACTCAATTCTTCATAGAGCTAGAAAGAGCAATTTGCAAATTAATTTGGTATAACAAGACACCCAGCATATCAAAAACTATTCTCAACAATAAAAAAACTTCTGGGGGGATCAGCATTCCTGCCCTCAGGCTGTATTACAGAGCAATAGTAATAAAAATTGTATGGTGTTTGTACAGAGACAGGCATATGTACCAATGGAATAGAACTGAAGAACCAGAAATTAACTTACACAGCAATGGTCACTTGATCTTTGACTAGGAAGCTTAAACCTTCCAGTGGAAAAAAAGACAGAATTTTCAACTGGTAGTCAGCATGTAGAAGAATGCAAATGAATTCTGGGACAAAGCTCAAGTCCAAGTGGATAAAGGACCTCCATATTACACCAGATACACTGAAACTAATAGAAGAGAAAGGAGAAAATGGGGAAGAGCTTTGAACTTATGGGCACAAGGGAAAAGTTTATGAGCAGGACACCAATGGCTTATACTCTAAGATCAACAATAGACAAATGGGACCTCATAAAATTACAAAGCTTTTGTAAGGCAAAGGACACTGTCAATAAGACAAAACAGTAACCTGCAGATTGGAAAAAGATCTTTACCAATCCTACATCCAACAGAGGACTAATATCCAATATATGCAAAGAACTCAAGAAGATAGACTCTAGAGAATCAAATAACCCTAGTAAAAATGGGGTACAGAGCTAAACAAAGAACTCTCAACTGAGGAATACTGAATGTCTGAGAAGCACCTAAAGATATGTTCAACATCTTTAGCTTTCAGGGAAATGCAAATCACAACAACTTTCAATTCCACCTCATATCAGTCAGAATGGCTAAGCTCAAAATCTAAGATCAAAGACAGCAAATACTGGAAGGGATGTGGAGAAAGAGGAACAGTCCTCCACTGTTGGTCATATTGTAGGCTGGTACACCTACTCTGTAAATCAGTCTGAAGGTTCCTCAGTAATTGAACCTAGAACTACTTGAGGACCCAGCTGTACCTCTCTTGGTATATACCCAAAAGATGTTCCAACATATAACCAGGATAAATGTTCCACTATGTTCATAGCAGCAGCCTCATTTATAATAGCCAGAAGCTGGAAAAAACCCAGATGTTTTTCAACAAAGAAATTAATACAGAAAATGTGGTACATTTACACATTGGAGTACAACTTGGGAATCTTAACTGTATGTGAGTGGAGACATTGATCTAAGTCCATGAAAACAAATATTCAAGCACACATATATTTCTTTCTGTCCACTGTGGATGTCGTATGACTGTCTCCGTGAAACTAGCTCCTGTCTTGATTTCTCACAATGACGAGTTATAAGCTAGAACTGTAAGGTGAAACAAGCCCTTCCTCCTCTACATTACTTTTAATAAGGATACTTTCTTACAAACGTGTAAATGAAACTAGAGAAAATTAACAATAGTTATTGCAGCATCTGTAAATGATTTATTGAATATACTCTTACTGAATAAATAATTAATTATAAAACCCAGAATTCTCTATTGCAACAGCCCTTTTCAACCTTATAGAACTCTGTGTGTGTGTGTGTGTGTGTGTGTGTGTGTGTGTGTTTGTGTGTGTGTGGTATGTGTATGTGCACGCAAGTGTGCATGTGTATGTGTTTGGAGAGAGAGAGGGAGAGAGAAAGGGAGAGAGAGAGAGAGAGAGAGAGAGAGAGAGAGAGAGAGGAGAGAAAGGTTTTTTTTTTTAAAATAAAGTACAGGCTCTTGTGCAGCTTATCAAACAATGGCTGGCTCTGAAGAGAAAAAGAATGTTCAAAAATCCTTCAGTATAAGCTGCTATCCAGAAGAAGTAGGATCTAATGACAGTGAAGAAATGGATTTGCTAGCAAGGCAAAAACATCATTTACCTATGTACTTTTATAAGCTTCCATCAGAATACTTAGAACAGATAAGATCTACAATGTATATCAGGATTAAAAGTGTGTTTTTGTGAGCAGTCAAAGATTAGAATTGACTCTTCCCACCTCAAATTAAACAGAATTACCTCATAGGTATGCCCTAAATTCTTGGGGTTTTGGTAAGATCAGATGGATTCAAGTTGACAATCAAGAATAGGCACCATACCTCTTTTATTAGCTTAACATTTTAAATTATTTTAGTTCAATTTTGTATTCTAGAGACTAGATTCTTTTTTTTAGGTATGTGAGGAGAAATCTCTTCGCCTATAATATAATTTCACAGTTTTTACAGTTCACACTTAACTAAATGTTAATGTCTAATTTAATCAAGTTCTGTTTTATTTCAGGTAATGAAAACATTCTGTTTACCAAATTTTATTGTTCAAGTAGTTTGACTTTGCTTTTTGCTTTGTAACTTAGAATCATAGTCTCCTATGTGATGATGTAAAATGCAGGTGTTATTGTGACTCTTCTAGAGAGAGAGAATAATAAAAAAATGCTATGAAAGATGACAAAGTGGAAGCTTAGATAACTTTTATAGAATCTAAAAATGTATAAAACAAAAACAATCATAAAATTGATTCAAGGAAAATTTAAAATATGAATAAACAATTTATAACAATATTGTTGTTTGTTATTTTAAACCAACCTATAGAAAGATCACATGCAGATAACGTCCACTAGTGAATTGCATAAAATATATAAAGAATTAATTAGCTTACTGAGTAAAACCATCAACATTGTGGTACTGCTATAAATAAATATATTACAGGCAAAGTGTACACAAATTCTTTGTTTATATATGGCTAGAGACAACTCAGTTGGCAAAGTGCTTGCTGCAGAAATATGAGTACTTAAATTCTGGTCCCCAGTATCTACATAAATTGTAGTGTATACTCATAACCCCAGCATTAGGGAGACAAAAATAGGTGGACCCAGGGCTTTGTTAATCAGCCAGAACAGCAAAAATAAGTTATAGAATCAGTGAAAGGCACTGTGTCCAAAAAGTAGTACAGTAAACAGTAGATGATGACAGCAGATTTCTGCATTTACACACATAGGCATGTAACAACATATACATTCAAATATATAAAGAGTCACAAGCACATATAAATAAAAAACTGATTATTTATATACAGAAAATAAATGATATTGCTATAGAGAATTGTGATAACAATTGTTTAGTGTTAGTATTCAGGAGGCCAAGCAGAAGAAAAATAGAGATTAGGGCCAGCCTGGGATCTGTGGTAACATCTTAATTTTTAAAAAGGGAGTGGGGAGGATTATAAAAAAAATGAAAGGACAAAGTGGTAAGAAAATAAAAGAAAAGGAAATGAAAGATAAAAGAAAAGACAATACAAGAAACAGGAAAGAGGAAAGAAGAAAGAAAAGGAGAGAGGGAGGAAGAAAGCAAGCAAGCAAGGAAGGAAGGAAGGAAGGATAAAAGAAGGATGCAAAGAAGGAGAAAAGAAAGTAATAAAAATTTTCAAAGCCCTAATAAACTATTATAAGCAATATATTAAAAGAACCATACACTATGACTATGTTTTCTTTCTTTGAATCTTATGTACAGAAACATGAAGTTACAACATAGTCTATAGTATAGTCAATTAGGGTTATGAATGGTACTCACATACAATTTTGGAAGAAAGTAACATTCACAACAATATTGTTTCCTAACCACCAGAGTACTACTTGCAGAAAGGTTCATAGTTCTGTTAGGAAGAGTTTATTTATCTGTCTAAATTGAAACCTTTGTTGATTATCAACAGGAAACATCATTTCTCTACATTCTCTGTACTTTATTTTTTGCACACGACTCAGCATATTTTATAATTTGTATATAGTAAGATTATAGTTTTAGTGTTTTGTACTTTTCGCAATTATTAATTGTCTATAAGTCCTCAGAGAATGATGAAAGTTTGTTAGTGTATTATCCTGACTATAATGGAATGGTGACTTACCTAGTCTTGTGTAGCTCTGGTAATCAATAATTATGTGAGTTCCTGAGTCTGAGAGACAAGTCAGACTCAGAAGACAGGGTTGTATAACACTCTACTTCTTCCCCTAGCCCCCTGATATTATATATTTTTCTTCTGTCCTCTATTTGAAAATATTTTTGAGCCTTGGACAGCAAAGCAGATAAAACCCTACCAAGGGTTGAACATTCAATAGTCACTTATCTTCATCATTTTGAATATAGAATGTACAGTAACTAAAATATGAGTGTAAATATAAATATTAAGAAGGCAATTTGATGGGTGCAAGTTTCCCATTAAAACAGCATAGTATTAACTTATTAATATGATAATATATTTTGGTTTAGTTTTCAGTAGATTTACTATACCTTTTTAATATCTATTTTATCCTGTTTACAAGTTAGCAGCTACTAACTTCGTAAATGTCAATTTACAGTAACCTAATAATTTTTTAACAGCATGAAATATTATCTACTCCTATATTGCCAGTAGTGATTTTGTATTGCTCTTGATCATTTATTCATAGTCCTTATTTTCTGTTTTACATAGTTTAGTAATAATCATTATGTTTAAAATCTGTTTTACAGATTCTATTTGTATTATTTAAATTTACATGTATTTTTGAGTTACCTAATTTAAGTCTAGTGTTTCTAAGTATACCATGCTTTTTAATGCAGTGACATATCAATTTCTCATAGTATTTATCTTATTACTGTGTGATATAGGAACAACTTCATCATCTCAGTAGTTTTGTTACTTTGGAACACTAACTTTCTACTTATTCTCAGAAGAAATGAAAATTACAGTTGTTTTCTGCTTATGATCTTTGGCATGGCACGGCATGAATCTTGCCACTTTAAATCACTCATGATACTTTGTCTCCACAGCAACGGAAGTCACCTGCTGCATCAAATCTTCCCAGAGGAACCCTCAAGGAGGATAGGGTCTTACTCCACTGTGGTTTCCAGCTTTAGAGGCTTTATATCTTAGGTTCCTGGAAGCCAGTTTTGATGGAGTGCTTGAAGAGTTATAAATGTCAAATGTAACTGGAGACAGAGGTCATTACAGCTTACAGATGACAGATAAGGGAGACCTGAACATTTGGTGTGAGCTCTTGGTCACAGCCATTCCTAATCACAGGTCCATTGTATCATTTTCTCATTGTCATAACTAATAATAATTCCCTCTTCACTGAATGTGTAATCATCTAATGCACTTGCCTTGGGACAGAATCATGAGACTAGAGGGTAGTCTCAGGCCGTGCTTGTCAGAGAGTTTCTGTCTTAAAATTATATTTATTTATTTTATATTTGTTTGTGTGTTCCAGATTTTAAGTATGTCTATGAACTACATGTGTGGTGATACTATAAAAAGCCAAACATGGACATCAGATCTCTTGTTGCTATATTTACATCCACTTGAGAGTCACCTTATATGGGTATTGGGAACTGAACCTGACCCTCTGTAACAGAAAAAAAGTGATTTATGTGCTAAGCCATGGTGAAAGATATTCCTGATTTACAAATTCAAAAGGTCCAGAACCACGCTGAAAGTAAATAAGAAAAATTTCAAGGCTTGTGTCCTAGACTGCATAAAATGGAGAAATATATTCATTTCAGTATATTGTAAAATCAAATATTTCAATCAGATGCCAGCAGGACTCCCGTGCCATGTCAGTCTGTTCACTAAACCTCGGGTGAGGAATCTTTTATACAAACTTCTATAACATGACATATTTTCCTTTCTACTGAATTCTTTACTTTTCACTGTAATTACTAATAGAGTTTGCCTAATTTTCAGATCCACTATGTTTGAACCTGTTTCATTTTTCAAGAATCATCAATAGATATTTACTGAATAAGTTGTTAAATGTTTAACACTAAATAAATTGTATAAAATGAGGTTCAAACAATAATGAAGTCTATGAATAAAGAAAAATGGAGCAAAAATTCCATTTTTGAAGATAAATCTAAAAAAAAATATTTTAATCAGGACCTCACTCTCTATGGCCAATGACTATATTGCTGAGTTATATCCCATCTGAACGAATAACCTTAAAATATTTATTTTTAGATATATTAATTATTTTAGATCTGTCTGTCTATTCTGTCTATTTGTTTATTATTTCATGTATATGTACATATGTATATATGTGGGGTGTGTGTGTTTGTGTGTGTGTGTGTTTGTGTGTGTGTGTGTGTGTGTGTGTGTGTGTGTACATAAGTGTATGTATTTGCATTATGTGAGTGTTCAGGAACCTTTGGAGATCTAAAAACATAGATCTTTTGAGCATTGATGTAGATTCTATGTCCCAAAGCTGAGTCCTCTAGAACAGTAAGTGTTCTTAGCTATTGAACATATCTCCAGCTCTTTTTAACGAGATCATGTTAATAAACTTTTAGAACATTTAACTTGTATTTTTTTTCCAACATTGTAAATGGAGTTTACTACTGTCCTTTGACAAATGAGTCTTAGGAAGTTAACAGGAGCTGTTCAAGGTCACACACCTAAAGTATTTACCTCCTCAAAAACCTAATTAACTGTCTTGTGTGATTGATTAACTTGTACTTTATACACACACTGTAACCATATTTTTTCATGTAAAAATAAATAAAATACTTAAAATTAATGCTAGTATTTATGACTCCAAATGTATGAAAGAAACCTAGATATTTTCTTGGCAAATAAAATATGTGTTAACCATTTGCCATCAATATATAGGATTCATAAGGTAGAACATGTTTATGACAAATAGAATTATATGTGTTCTTATTTTTTAATATACAAATATGGGCACTTTTGGCTAGAATGAATATAAATAATAAATAACAGATTTTAGATTTATTTACTTTATTTAATACATGTAAGTGTTTTGGTTACATATATGTATGTTCACCATGTGCATCTCTTGTGTTGTTTTAGGCAAGAAGAGTATATCAGATCTCCAAAACTTGAAGTTGCAGATGATTGTGAGCTACAATGTTGGTTCTGGTATCCAAACACTTGTCCTGTGTAGGAGTAGCAATTGTTACCAACTTCTGAGCCAATCTTCCAGGTCCAAGTTTGAACAGCTTTAGGAAAACAGTAAAAGATACAAATTTTCTCTTTAAATGTTTTTATATTTATTAGTAATAGAAATCCTAGAGAAATTAGCTGGCTTAAAAAAATCTCTTTTTACAATGCTCAATAAGAACAATCAGTTCTAAAATAAGCATGGTTTTCAAATAACTAAATTATCTTTCTTTAGAACAATATATTGTAGGGGCATGTAAATTTGTGTCAGATTTCCAATGATCAGCACAACTTTCCTAATTATTGGGTTCTCAGTAGGAGTAAAAATAAAATCATTTACAAATATGGTTTGTGTTAATCAATGGATTTCAATACAAGTGACTAAGTCATCAATTCTTTCTGATAATATACTCTTCAATGTTGATGAACTAGAATGAACTAAACTTATAAGCATTCACTTTGTAATTCATGGCTTTTGGCTCTAACACAGTGGGCCTACTTGTCCAGTTGATGGGCCTTTCTTGAATTACAGAACACAATAGTGTTGCTACTATTACAACAGGATAAAAATACGACTTATCAGTCAAGTACACATGCACGCTCACAAGAAGCACCTGCTACTATTTTCTCCTTTGTCAATATTTATTACAAAACCATCATCTATTGACAAATATTTGCATAATCAGACTGGAAAACATTACAATATTTGAAAGTATTCTTCATTACTGAAAATATTTGTACATTTTCGGAGAATGCATACTACTTTAAAAACACTTCAAATATGTAGCTTCATAATCAGTAGAGTATGATGAACATTGTATTTTTAGATTATAGAGAAAATTGAAATATGTATCTAGCACAAGGTTTTTCATGTATTAAACTCCAAACCTACATAATTTGATATATTATGCTTATTTATTATAATCAGAGTTATTTTTGTTTGGTTTTTGTTTTTGTTTGTTTGTTTGTTTTTTTATATTTTTATTTTTTTTAATTTTTATTATTGGATATTATATTTACATTTCAGATTTTATCCCCTTACCTCATTCTCTGCACCACCCAGGAACTCCCTATCCCATCCCTCCTTCTCCTTCTGCTTCTATAAAAATATACTCCCACCTACCCCCAACTCCCACCTCCCCACTCTCGAATTCTCCCCTACTCGGTGTTCAGCCTTTATGGAACCAAGGATCTCCTTGCCCGCCTATGCCCAACAAGGACATCCTCTCCTACATATACAGCTAGAGTCATGGGTCCCTCCCTATGTGCTCCCAGGCTGGTGAGTTAGACCCTAGGGAGCTCTGGTTGTTTGGTATTGTTGCTCTCCTCATGGGGCCACAAACCCTTTCAGCTCCTTCAGTCTTCTCTCTAACTCCTCCATTGGGATCCCCTTGATCAGATCAATAGTTAGCTGTGTGCATCTGCCTTTGAATGTGTCAGACTCTGGCAGACCCCTAAGGAGACAGCTGTATCAGACTCTTGTCAGCATGCACTTCCCGAGATTCACATCAGCATCTACCTTTGGTGACTGCACATGGGATAAATAACCAGGTGGAATGGTCTCCAGACAGCCCCCTTTTCAGTTTCTGTCCCACACTTTGTCTCCATATTTGCTCCCTTGAGTATTTTGTCACTCCTTCTATGTAGGACCGAGGCATCCACACTTGGTCTTCCTTCTTCATGAGCTTCATGTGGTCTGTGAGTTGAATCTTGGCTATTTCAAGCTTTTGGGCTAATATTTACTTATCAGTGAGTAAATACCTTGTGTGTTCTTTTGTGATTGGCTTACCACACTCAAGATGATATTTTCTAGTTCCATCCATTTACTTAAGAAATTCTCAAATTTGTTATTTTTAGTAGTTGAATAGTATTCCATTGTGTAAATGTACCACATTTTTGGATCCATTCTTCTGTTGAAGGACATCTGGGTTCTTTCCATCTTCTGCCAGTTATAAATAAGGCTGCTATGAACATTGTGGAGCATAGGTTCTTGTTATATGTTGGAGCATCATCTGGGTATATGCCCAGAAGTGGTATAGCTGGGTCCTCAGTAATGCTATGTCCAATTTTCTGAGGAACCTCCAGACTGATTTCCAGAGTGGTTGTACCAGCTTGCAATCCCACCAACAATGGAGGAGTGTTCCTCTTTCTCCACATCCTCTCCAGCATCTACTATCACCTGAGTTCTTGATCTTAGCCATTCTGACTCATGTGAGGTGATATCTCGGGGTTGTTTTGATTTGCATTTCTCTAATGACTAAGGATATTGAGCATTTCTTAAGGTGCTTCTCAGCCATTTGAGTTTCCTCAGTTGAGAATTCTTTGTTTAGCTCTGTACCCCATTTTTAATAGGGTTATTTAATTGTCTAGAGTATAATTTATTGAGTTCTTTGTATATATTGGATATTAACCCTCTATCATATCTAGGATTGGTAATGATCTTTTCTCAATCTGTTGGTTGCCTTTTTGTCTTATTGACAGTGTTCTTTGCCTTACATAAGCTTTGCAATTTTATGAGGTCCCATTTGTCAATTAATCTTAGAACATAAACCATTGTATTCTGTTCAGGAACTTTTCCTCTGTGCCTAGGTATTCGAGGGTTTTCCCCACCTTCTCTTCTATTAGTTTCAGTGTATCTGGTTTTATGTGAAGGTCTTTCATCCACTTAGACTTGAGCTTTGTACAAGGGGATAAGAATGGATTGATTTGTATTCTTCTATATGCTGACCTCCAGTTGAATCAAGACCATTTGTTGAAAATGTTGTCCTTTTTCCACTGGATGGTTTTAGCTCCTTTGTCAAAGATCAAGTGACCATAGGTGAGTGGGTTCATTTCTGGATCTTTAATTCTGTTCCATTGATCTTCCTGCCTGTCTCTTTACCTGTACCATGCAGTTTTTATCACTGTATGTAGTACAGTTGGAGGTCAGGGATGGTGATTCCCCCAGTTCTTTCATTGTTGAGAATAGTTCTCACTATCTTTGGTTTTTTTGTTATTCCAAATGAATTTGCAAATTGCTCTTTCTATCTCTATGGAGAATTAATTTGGAATGTTGATGGGGACTGCATTGAATCTGTAGATTGATTTTGGCAAGATAGTCATTTTTACTAAATTAATCCTGCTAATGTATAAGCATGGAAGATCTTTCCGTCTTCTGAGATCTTCTTCAATTTCTTTCTTCAGTGGCTTGAAGTTCTTGTCATACAGATCTTTCACTTGCTTGGTTAGATACACTCCAAGATATTTTATATTATTTGTGACTATTGTAAAGAGTGTGATTTTCCTAATTTCTTTCTCAGCCTGTTTATCCTTTGAGTAGAGGAAGGTTATTGATTTCTTTGAGTTGATTTTACATCCAGCCACTTTGCTGAAGTTGTTTATCAGGCTTAGGAGTTCTCTGGTGGAAGTTTTAGGATCACTTAAGTATACTATCATATCTGCAAATAGTGAAATTTTCACTTCTTCCTTTTCTATATGTATCCTTTTGACTTCTTTTTGTTGTCTAATTACTCTGGCTAGAACTTCCAGTACTATATTGAATAGGTAGGGTGAGAGTGGGCAGCCTTGTCCAGTCCCTGATCTTAGTGGGTACAATCATGTTTATTAACATTATCATTGCTTGTAGGGCTTCTGTGTTTAGGATATGTGTGTACGTGTGTGTGTGTGTGTGTGTGTGTGTGTGTGTGTGTGTGTGTGTGTGATGAAATATGCATGTGTGGCTTGTTTGTGTGTGTGAGTGTGTGTGTGTGTGTGTGTCTGTGTGTGTCTCTGTGAGTATCTTTGTGTGTGCATTTCTATGTTGGGATTGAAACTGAGTCAAAGATCTTAAACATGAAAAGCATGTGCTCTGGCAGTGAGTTAAACCCCAGTCACAGCACTCATTTTCTCTAGTTGCATTTAACATCTAGCAATTCTCCCTTGATTCTATTCAAAACTAAGTAATTAAGGGCATCAATGATTAAGTTAGAGAACAAAACCCAATGCTTCAGAATATGACCATATGTCTTTTATCATCGAAGTCCAGGTTAATTTAGATGTTGGTGCTTTCTCCTTTAGCCTGCAACTTTCTAGTAACCATTCGCTTATTATCAACTGATTCCATTGCAATCATGATACAACTCATGAACTTCTTTGTTAATGAACCATAATACATCCTGAACCAATGTCACACTTTCCATTTCTTCCATGAAATATTTTGTAGCCATACTGTCTAGTAGAGTCTTCTAGAAGAGTGTTTTTCAACCTCCCTAATGCTGCAACCCTTTAACACAGGTCCTCATGCTTTGGTGACTCTACCCATAACATCATTTTTATAGCTACTTAATAACTGTACTTTTGCTAATGTTATGAATCAAAATGTAAATATACGTATTTTCTGATGGTCTTAAACAACCATTCTAAAAGGTTCATTACTCAACTCTCAAAAGGTCAGGTTGAGAACCATTGTTCTAAATCCATAGTGAAATTTTAAAAGTAGGAAACATTATAGAAAAGAGAACACATAAAACATTAACATACCTGGCAGAAAATTTCTATCCTCTCTTCTACAATAGTCCTTAAGCATTGAGTATGGGAGTGTTTTGAAAAGGTATCCATAGGAACTGGACTCAGCAATTGTATTTTTGATAGCTTGTTGTTTTCTATAGTTGTCTTTGTCGGTACAAAGAAGAGTTTGCTGATTAGGGGGTGAAAAACAAATGGGGATCGAGAGATGGGTCAGTGGTTAAGAGCACTGACTGATCTTTCAGAGGTTCTGAGTTCAATTCCCAGCAACCATATGGTGTCTTAAAACCATCTGTAATGGGATCTGATACCCTCTTCTGGTGTGTCAGAAGACACATACAGTGTAGTAATGTAAAAAAATAAATAAAAATAAATCTTAAAAAAAAAGAAGTAAGAACTAACCATATCTGGGCTAACTTTAAGATGATAGCATTGACCACAAGTGGATGGCCACTACTTCAATAATTAATCATGAAAATGTCACACAGACTTCCTAAAGACCAAGTCGAAGAAGATGTTTTCTCTAACAAATTTCACTCTTCTTAGATAACCCTGTTTTTTATCAAACACAGAACAACAATAAAAACTACAACAACAACAAACTAATCAGCACAGGTATGTGTACTAGAAGAGGATGCTCAATCTCCTGACGCTGGAGGTTTACTTACTGTGAGCCACCTTATATGAACTCAAGTCTTCAGTAAGAACAGTACCTGCTCTTGACTGCAAAGCCACCTTGCCTGTACTTAATTAGTTCATTTTGTCAGGAATCTGGTGATGTGCACAGTCAGCACCATCACTACCTGTCACATAATACCAGATCCCCTGACAGACTTTTGATCTCATTTGATAGTAAAGTCTGCTTATTCAAGATTAGTCTCAGGGGAAAATGTATATGTTGAGAAATCATGTGGCTCAAGTGTCTTGTCAAGCCCAGATCACCATGTAGATTATTATTATAAGGATTTTAGGTACAAATTGATAGCTGATCACTGGTTCTTTTATTAGTAAAAAGCACCATCAGAGACTGACATCCTAAAATCAGACTCGTAAGTCTTACATCATAATCAGGAAAGACAGGAATCCATCATATCCCTGCTGCTCTAACTTAGCAGATGCTGCACAGTCAAGTGAAATTTGGATACCGAGTGATTACTACATAGAGAAGTATTGCTTAAAGTTGATAAATACAAAAATATGCATGATATATATGTATGGCCACATCTATATAGTCACACATACTTTCATATACAGATGTGAAAAATAAAATAACACTTTGAGTACTTTTTCCCTATGAGAGACAATTCCTTTGCTTCATTATAAGGAGCTTGAAAATATAATTGTGCTATTTTGTATCATTTTCTTTAATAATGTATCTTACTAATTATGAGATACAACTTGTATCTCACGTTAATTAAATAACTTATGTAATTATACAACTCATATAACTTATTATAAATATGAGATACATGTTTAGCATATAGGATATGCTAATCATCATCTTTCTTTTACCAATAATTTTTTTTTTTACTGTTTCTCTTTGAGTAACTGTCTGACTGGCATTTTTGCTGTAGAATATTCAAACTTTAGGGATTTGAAACATAACTTCTCTCTAAAAATACTTATTAAAATCTTAGAAAATACAAATTTAAATATTATTCAAGACTCCCCTCTGAAAAAGTTACTTCTCTTTTTCTCAGCTTGGAGTAGAACTCCAAATACAGAACAGAGTGCCTATGAAGTGTCGTTTGATGTGAGATTAATTTTGTGTTCGATGCTCTTAATTTTTTTTAAAAGTCCTGTCTTATGTTTGTGAAAATTGCTCTATAAAATTCTACCTTTTTTTTTTTTTTAGTTGTTGTTGTTCTTAAAATTCACTACATGGAGAA
Source organism: Rhabdomys pumilio (assembly GCA_030674055.1). Lineage (NCBI taxonomy): Eukaryota > Metazoa > Chordata > Mammalia > Rodentia > Muridae > Rhabdomys > Rhabdomys pumilio. Next base: position 3,317,971 of record JANHMN010000009.1, on the reverse strand, counting down.
GAATACAAAGCTCACAAATGAAGTCATGTAATCATAGAACAGTGAGGCTGGAACAGTGGCTTGATACAGACTGAATTTGGTAGACAGAGGATCGTGGCTCTTGGGGACCAATAGCGAAAGGCATATTCACCTAGCAGAGAAATTGTTGCAGTTGGCAAGGGGAAGTCTTAATGTAAACAGTCAACACAAAGTGATTATTTAAGAGCATATCAGATGGTTTTATATTTCCCCAAACATCATACTAAATGTCATGTTAGTTTTTAAAGTTTCAGCTTCATGTCTCACATTTACCTTTTTATTGTGAAGTTAACATGCAGCATGTTTTTAAAATAAGTTCTGAGGGTCTATAAAAAGGTTCTCATGCTTGTTCAACAAAACTTTAATAATGCAATTCAGTAGTTTTGGTGAAAGTGCATTATTCTTCATTACATACAATGAAGACATCTTGGTTGATAAATCCACTAAATTCACCAGCCTTTATATATTTTTTCTCATTTCTTTTTATATTACTTCCAAATATGGAAGTACATGTTAGTACAAGCCTATGCACTGTACTAATTGTGTTACACAATTTATTATAGTGCTAGGTAATACATTAGCAGTGGGTATTATACTTTCCAGGGCTCTAAAGGAGCCATTTGAGATCTATGCAAGTTATAGACATGTGTGCTCTTTGCTTTCAACTTTATAAACAGGTCCCAGTTTATCACACAAACAAGAGTTAAACAAAATACATTAATACTGGTTATTGGGGGCAAGGGGAGGCTGGAGAAATGGCTCAGTGGTTAAGAGCACTGATTGTTCTTCCATAGTTCCTGAGTTCAATACCCAGAAATCACGTGGTGGCTCACAACTATTTGTAATGGAATCCGATGCTCTCTTTCGATGTGTCTGAAGAGAGCGAGAGTATACTCACATACATTAAATAAATAAATAAATAAATAAATAGATAGATAGATAAATAAGTAAATGGTTGTGGTATAGACATTTTTAAAAAGTTTCCTTCAAGTCTTTTTCCTTTGCATATTTGTCCATAATGAGAACTATTACATTAATCTAATTTCCTGCATGGGATTACTGTGCCTCCTTTTTTTTGAGAATTATACCCCCACTAATCAAGGGCACACACTATAATTAAGTTCAATATCTGGATTTTGTGAGAAAAATATTTCGTTATGTAATGCTATTATAATAATATGTGAACTATTTATTTAGCACATGAGACAAATGCTCAAAGAATTTCAATCAGATCATTCTTTCTTTAACTGTTAAGTGTTGGATAGGGACAGTAACTCAATCTCTGAAAATTACTATTGTAATTTTGTTGTAATTGAAACTATTGTTTTAGTAATCTTAAGGAAAACAAAACAAAACAAAACAAAAGCTCTATCTTTTTGTAGGCTTGGCATTTTATAACTGCCAGTCATTTTGTATCTTTCTTGTATGAGAACCAACTTTAATTTTTTATTATTATCCTAGAGGAGACATTAACTTTATTATTTAGACATGAGAGATTGGCTAGAAAATAATGTCTTCAAAGCTGTCTACTAACTTAAATCTTCTTATAAGAAGACCTGATATGAAGAAAAATAGATAATTAACTGGTCAGAGTTGCTCACCTTTATATACACTTAACCACGTATGGGAAAGTCACCCCTTTAAGCACAGATTGTCTTCCCTTTCTGTTTAATTTCACTGCTTTTGGTGATATTACTATATAACAGTAGTTTTTTTTGCACTAATGCTAATGTATTGAGTAAGGAAATACTAAAAAATGAGGTTTTTTTAAACTATGTAGACAAAGGATATGATAGAAGTAAATTATGATGTTTTTAAACCAAGTAAATATCATGTGACAAAAGAAAAATATCTGAATTTCTAGATCCTCTCTTATCCATACTTCAAGGACAAAGACTTTGGATTTAAACAAGCTTTAATTAAAATTGCATTCAATGTAGTGTTTATGTAATTTGGACTCGTTATACACATATATTTACACATATATTTACATATTTATTTACATATATATTTATATATATATATATTTACATATATATGTGTGTATATATATGTGTGTGCGTGTGTGTGTGTGTGTTTGTGTGTGTGTGCATGTATGTGTTCTCTTCCCTGGGAGAAGCTATATTTTGCATTCTTCTTTGTTCATCTTTTATTTATGTAGTCAAGTTGGTGAGACTTTACATGAACAGCTTCTGATAGTACTAGGTAACATACTTTCATCAAAAACTCCTTATTTATGTGGAACTTACAATTTTTCACCAAATCAGAGGTTGCTTTAAAAATATACTCATAAGAACTATGCTCTACAATTGTGTAAGGGTTACACTTATATATGAAGATAAGACAAAAAAAGACAAAAGGCAAAAAAAAAAGAGTACATCTCTCACCTCCAAAAGGATTAAAGATAGTTTATTCTAGAGTCAAATGTGAGTGACATAGTCTAGGAACATATATTTTAGGTAAGCACAAATTTCATGATCTGACAGAGTAAGAATATGATGAAGTTTATATAATTACAGAAGAAAGAAAGTTATGAATCAAGGTACTTTTCAAATATCTTTGTAAAGTTATGTGGGTTCCAGCAAATTGTGTAAAAGTCCACTGAAGAATTTAGATGTTATGCAACAGCATTCTTATGCCTTTAGTTTTTTGAAAACTAGAGCTGTTTTCTCACATACCAAATGATTGGCCTAATAGTCACAAACATTTATGTGCAATAAACTCAGGTCACAATAATAGTTGTTAATGGACCTATGCATACTCCATCGTAATTTGCCTCTGTCCCTGAAATATTTCAGTCTTTCAACAAAATTGAAGTACTAATCAGCCAATCAGGTTTGCTGAAATTTTAGTGAGAGCGAGTTGTTTTATTAATTTTCCTTTAAAGAATCATTTCACCTCAGCATCTTAAGATCTGAGATTGCAGGCTTTGATGCTAGAACTTGTCTTAGCATTTCTTTTTCATATAAATTATAGTAAGAGTAAGTCATTTTACTGATTTGTAGATTCATCCCAGCAATGCATTGAGTGTTCTGTATAGAAATGTGAACTTCTATTGTCCTTGTGGCCTGGTACTCTATCTTTGTATGTTTATGTCATAATTATTACTCTCCTTATTACTGTTAAGATAATGTTTACTCATTGTTCCATTCAATAATACCTGTCACATACTGAATGAACACTATTTTATGATGTTAACACTTTAGTGTCCATGTACACTGTGGTAAATTTGATAACCTTTTTATACATAAAAATACATTAATAATGATAAATACAGCCATTAAAGTCTTATGTCAATGGATTGTAAGTGAGAAATGCAAAGTGGAGGCAAGGCAATGAAACAAAAAGAAAATAAGAGGCAGAAGAAAAGAGGGAAAAGAAAAAGAGAAGTTTAGAGAAGGGAAGAAAAAGGAACATAGGAATAGAAGTATAGAACTCTTCTAAGCTCTAACTGATCTTGGTTTCTGCATCACGTCTCCTTCAAAAGGACAATTCATCATCAACACATGAAAAAAAATCCATTGATTTACTATCAGAATATATGTATAAATATAAGAAATATATAAACTCAATAGAAATGAGCAAATAGAACAGTGACAACCAAATCACACAGCATTCTTAGAAAGTCTCTGCTTGATTTTCCTTTTTTAAAGATCCAGTTGTTTTAGTATAGCTCTCCCCTGTCAGTCCAACACTGACCAAGATAAATTATGGATTGTTAGATATATTTTGTCTTAGTTATCATGCATTCTCAGAAAAGACTAATGGAAATTTTCAGTGTTAAGTCTTCTCTGTCCACACTTTGGAGTTCTCATCTTACCCTCTTTGTGGGTCTTCTTTTCTTTCTTCTTATTTAGTGTTCAGTTTAAAACTCACATGAGTGACACTGACAAAGGATTAGAGACTCACCTATTTTTTTGTTGTTTTGTTTTTGTTTTTGTTTTTTTTTGTTTTGTTTTTCAAGACACGGTTTCTCTGTATAGCCCTGGCTGTCCTAGAAGTCACTCTGTAGACCAGGCTTGCCTCGAACTCAGAAATCTGCCTGTCTCTGCCTCTCTGCCTCCCAAGTGCTGGGATTAAAGGCATGTGCCACCACTGCCTGGTGAGACTCACTTCTTAACTCACCTCTGAGCTTTGATCCCTAAAAGACATGGATAACTTTTTATCTGCCCTTCTGTTCCCCTTTGAAGACTAGTGTGTAGTTACTCCATTGTCTTCCTTAAGTCCTTAAACTAGCACAGGTAGCTTATCTTTAGAATACATGTTCTTCAAGGAAATATCATGTACCCTGATTTCACTGATTTCAGTTTCAATGTACTTATGTGTTCTTGTGAAGTGAGTTGGCAGTGTATCATACAAGAAGAGCCTGTCCCCCAGGCCCCTCGAATTATACTGTTTAAAATTGTAGAGAATAAACTGCCTGAGCAAATTCTATGAAGCCTTGATCCAGATTTACAAATTCAATCTCAACTGATTTTTCATTCTCAACTCTTAATAGTTTGCTTCTCTACCAAGACCCCTGCAGGATCACCTAAAAATACCAAAACCCATCTTACATTGACCCATCTGCAAGCTTTATCAATATTTTAGAACCAGTGGTTTTGGATTGGAGGGGTGGCTCTGATGGTAAGGTCCTCTTCCACAACTGTTTTTTGTATTTTTCATCCATTGATCCAATGTTCTGTGGGTGAGTGCTGGCGGCATAACCTGTTCCTGGAGTTAAAAAGGTGTAGCAGATTCTACACAAAACAGATGACATTCAACATAAAAATCAAGAATCCACTATTAATTTAGGAATTATTGGATGGATCTCTCTCTCTCTTTCTCTCTCTCTCTCTCTCTCTCTCTCTCACACACACACACACACACACACACACACACACACACACACACACAGTGATACACATCTAGTAAGAAGGGAGAATTGGTTTCTCAGTGAGCTGTGCAGAGTAAGACACATGGCTCCAGCTCCTTGGAAACTTGAACAAAAGATTTTAGAGACATTTGTATCTGCTGTAAAATGAGACAGCATAGCTGCTCAGAGATATACAGACAGTGGGTAGACACAGCAAATATTAAGCTCCGGTGAAGAGAGAAGTTAGGGAGAATGATTAAAAAATGTTTTAGAGATGATTTTAAAAAGTATTTGAAGGACAATTTCTAAGAATCTTTGAACATTGTCTATTCATGGGATTTCTGGGATTTTTTTTTTTGCCTGATATGACATAGAGAGAGCCTGAAAATAACCTTATACAGAAAGTAAATATGGAGAAATAAAATTATTGAGGAACTTGATCTTAACACATTAGATTGAAGGCAAAGGGTAGGTCACCTAGTCAATCTCAGACAGTAGAAATTTAGGCCCTGAGAACTATATAAACAGAGAACCTGGAAATAGGCTTACACAGTAAATAGCCAGATATATTAAGTAGTTTAGGCCATGATCTCATGAAGATCAGGGCAAGAGACAGTAGAAATATTGTTTCATTGGTTAATATTTGTTTAGAGTACATTATTTGCTTTTATTTGTTTTATTTATCAAAATGAATATGACTATGAATTTGGTAGTTATATTAAATTTCTCTAAGAGAGAGGTCAAGCTAAACATTTAATAATTTCTAGTTCCTGTACTTGTTATTTTGGAAGATAGTCTCTGCTTTTAGGTTGAAAGGAAAGAAAAATAGGCTCTGGTCACCTTCCAGACTGATCATATCTGACAGGGGGAGACCTCTTGAAGATTTAGAAAAATTAAAAAGAATTAAACAGGATAGGTAATGATTCTTCATGCTGTCTTTCACATGGCATGAATAAAGACTTATTACATTTGGTTATTAACAAAATAAACTTATGAAAGTGCCAGCTGTCTTTTACCTGCTCAAACAAGGAACAGAATTTTATCCTTTACTGATCTGCATACCCTGCACAATCCATAGGACTATCTTAATTGTACTAAAATATTGTTTTGGGGATTCATATATTATAGAATGTACAGTTATGGTGAGATTCATCCTCAAAGATTCTGAAGTGACCTGCTTGACCCCATGATTCTGGTTTGCTGCTCAAAACATCTTTGAGGATTGCCATGGATTCCAGGTTATCTTATCTCATTCAATCTTTTGGATGGATTCAGTCAGAACTTTAGTCAAGCCCTGAGAATTCTAAGTATACAGAGACTGAATAACAGATGCTAAACCTAGCTTTCTTAATCTTAACCAATTTTCTAATTTTCCTACCCCTCTCCACCTCTTTAAAATTTTTTTCATTTCCCCTGTTTTTGTTGCCTAATTCTTTTGCATAAAAAAATACTTTCCAAGAAAAAAACACATTACGCATAATAGCCAACTGTTAGCTCTGCCAAGATAGGGTAAACCGTTCTTCATAATCCTGCTTTGCAAAGGTCTGTCAGATGATCCTGAGCCAAAAGGCTCAAGACAGATGCTCTAACACTATAAGATATATCCAGGTAATCAGCTGTCTTTAAAATTGTTTAAGTTTGAAAAACTGTATTTGGTGCTTCCTACATAACCAGGAAATGTTTAAGTTGTTCTACAATTTCTGGCAGTGTTGAAGACTAGTAGTCTCATAATAAAACTCAAGTTGTTTAACATTGAGAGAGAGGTTACGGAGTACAAGACATTGTTTTCAGATTGAATTGCAGGCTAATGTCTAAATATGACCCAGGAATAGAATCATAATTCTTTTAGTTAGAAATGATGGTAGAATATTTTTTTGTTTGTTTGTTTTGGACAGACAGTGAGGTGTAAGGATGGTTCTGATACTAAGGTCATGTTCCTCAATTGTTTCTTGATGTACTTGAAAAGAAGTCATGGGCCAATTCCTTGGTAGAAGCAATAGGCAGAACTTCTGGTCCCCACAGGCAAGAGACAGATTTAGAAGGGAGAGGAAGGGGAGTTCACCAGGCTTTGGGGATAGTAAACATAAGCAGCCTTGTGATATCTCAGATGGAGAAGCCACTGGCCATTCCTAAAGATGAGTGGTTCGGTGTGTTGGGATGAGACTAAATGTAACTGAGTAATCAATGTTGAGGACAGATGGAGAGGTGCAGAGCTTAGAGAACTTATAAGATGTTGCTTCTGCAGGTGGGAGATAAGCAATGCCCAGCAACTGTGCCAGTAAGGCAAGTGAAAATTGAACAACTGTGTGTGTCAGTGATTTTCATTCACAGATCCAGTGTTACCTGGCAAAAGGCTGGAAGTGTAGCCTGTTCTTGGAGTTAAGGTGGGGTAGCAAAAGCTATATGCAACCATGGATATGCTGGAATGCTTCAGTTGCAGAACCTACCTAATTATAATTTATCTTGAATTACCTTAGTAGTATTCTGTGTTCACTAGTGTCAGACCTAGCATTCTGTGATTTATAGGTCAAATCTTTGGGAGAATACAAATTTAACAGACTACTAAGCTTCCATAAACCCGAAGGCTATGAAAATCATCGCATCTGTGACTTTAGCAGATATTTTCTTCTTCTTCTGTAACTCACATATCTATTATTCCATCAATATGCTTGATTCATAATTTAATTTTATGAAACCCATGAAAATTTGTACATTGAAATATGGAATTTGGTGTAACTTGAGTTGTGTTGACAAGTTATGGTCAATCACATATGACCCCAGAATAAACTATCTACTATTTCCTTTTAGGTGAGTTGTATTTTTATGCTACTAAAACAAATTGCCTAAAAGGAAGATTTCAGAAAGATGTACTCAGAATTAAAATTCAAGAGATTTGCCTTAGTGTTCATTTAAACATTTCCTGATCTACTTTATAATGTAACAACCCATGCCTGTCATGATTTGGAAAGGAAAATGGAGTGGGAATTGTAGTGAAAGGACAATTTTGTCAGCAAACCTTAGAGTTGAGAACACATCTGACAGGTGAACGTTGGCCTAGGGGAACAGAGATACATTGTTGAGTGAGGTGGCTCAGGACCCCTTGAAAGAAGCAATGGATTCTCTCTCTGGTGACCTCAGAATTATTAAAGCAGAGACTGATTTGACTGCAAGATTGGATATGAAATGAAGACAGGTATGAATTCTCCTCTCTTCCAACTTCAAATATACTTTGCCAAAACCTATTTGGTAGAAGAAATATCTTTCTTATCTCTGGAACATGTTTTTCTCACATAACACCTATAGGATATTTGGCATAATCTTAACACCTCTCTGTTTTAACTTTGCATAATGAGATTATATATTTAAAGAATATTGTTTTGTTGAGCTTTGATGTTATAGATAATGCTGATAAAATTATCCATAGCCTGAGGGCATTATTTCCATTTTGGTCAAACATCAGGGATGGTATATATAGCTTGATCATGATAGCCCTTATTGTCCTGGAAATACTTTTATTCCTGCCCATCATGTTAGAGCTTGTCTCTACATCAACAAGCTGATAGCCAAAGTACATAACTTGAACTTGGAAGTAGACCCTCAGACAGAGTTATTCATTTAACAGGCTGGCAGGCCAAGGACATGTAAGATTCTTCACAGAGCCTTACCAACCTAAGAGAAAAGTGCATTGCTTATGATAACGCATAATACACAATGGGTAAGGAAGGATTTCTTATCAGAATGACCTAAGGCAGGCTTAGTCTGGTGTATGCAATAAAAAGGGGGAGATGTGAAGAGCTTTTGGGGCTGCCTGGCAAGAATTTGACATTGGCCGAGGACAAGGAAATGAACTGCAGGCAGGAATCTGACATTAGGCTGGAACAAAGAAGTAATTTCATGCAGGAATCTAAATCCTAGGCTAGAACAAAGAAGAAACTTCAGGCAGGAATCTAAATCTTAGGCTAGAACAAAATAGTAATTACAGGCAGAAATTTAAGTCTTAAGCTAGAACAAAGAAGTAAACTTCAGGCATAAAAATGACGTTGGGCTAGGACAGGAAAGTGGGCTCTCAGATATTTTAGTCATCCTGATAAGCCATTAGAAACAATGATTATAGGAGTGATCGTGTGACTTTGTTTATTGTCCTGTGTGTTCTTTGACTATCTGGGTTTATTGTCTTGTTTGTTCCTTGACTATTTGCATCTATTGTATTGCTAGTTCCTCAACCTAGGACTGACCTTAATACTTGCATATAAATTAAACAATATAAAGGCAAAAAAGGAGGAGGAGAGATGGTAAGGGAATTAATGGGTGGTGGGGAATGGGGAAGGGGAATGGCATCTGAAATGTAAATAAATAAAATTTTGAATAAAAAATGTTCACTTCTCTAAATAAGTGTTGTATACTATGTGGATAAAGACTTCATGTGAAAATAATAAACTATGGAAAAGATGAACAATTGAGAGGATGTATCAATCTTATTTTTCATTAATTTCATATATATTTATTTCCTGTCAGTGGAAACAATTTATATCGTATAAAGTCTAAGAATATTTTATGTACATAGAAGTATGACATGTGCATGTAATATATATTGAGAGACCAGTGAATGACTTGTATTTATTTTCTTTACTGATCCACTTATTAGTATCCTTTTTTTCCTTTTTGAATTTTATGGATTGTTTGGCTTAAACAAGATTTCATTTGGCTCAGAATGTCCTCCCCTTACAATGTAGCCAAGGGTGACCTTGAATTTTTTTTCTGTAAGTACTGTACTCTAACCAATTGTACCACTGGAGCATTTGACCTTGATTTTCTAATGCTCCTGTTCCAACTCCTGAATTGTAATTATAGGTATATTTCAGAACATGTTACATGCACCTTGTTTCTTTGTAGTTCTGAAAACTAAACTAATGATTTTGTGAATGTTGGGTAAGCACTGAAACAACTGAGTTCGATTCCCTACCCTTTTTTTCTCTTTATATATGCCCAATGTGTTCATAATAAAAATATTTATTATATAAGAATTAATACAAATTCTGATTATATCAAAAGAGAAGAAATATGGTCAACAAACAAGTTAAAATAACATCAATAAAGACTTGGGGAAGCACAGAAAAGCTTTTTAAAAAGCTTTAAAAAAGCTTATTAAGGAGGAAGTAGTGAAAAGAAAAGGTTCATATAAACAGCATTTTGAGAAAGGTTTGTGTGAGAATACAGGTACCTGGACAAAGGTTTTACCTATGTGACAGCTAGTTATGATAAGAGCCAGAAAGATCTTACTCTACTACCTCTCTAAGCCCAGAGGTGATTGACTGGCTGAATTAATGGAGGGCTGGGGCTATTTAGTTCATTTGGATTATACGCAGAATATCTTGGCAAGGCCAATTGGAAAGTAACACTTGGAGTTGAATAGTTTTAGTTCTTGAACTGTCATGAACCCAAGGCATTTCTAACTTTCCATTTTATAATTCTTATATGTGACAGTATCTTTGGTATGCCAGAGTAGTATAGATATGCATGAGAAACTTAGTTAATAGAAATAATGTTCTTTCCATGCTTCATTTTCTTAGCATAATCTTCAGATAATCAACTAACTTTCAGACTCACTGGCCAGAATTGGGAACATTCCATTTCCCTACAGGAAAAAGAGGTGGTTATCTCAAGTATGTGATGTTTCAACAATGTTAACCAGTAAAGAAACTCTAAGCATCTAAGAAGTTTGTGAGCATGTGTATGTATTTGGATGTGTATATGTATACACATGTCTGACTGTGTGCCTGTCTGTTGGGAACCTGTAAGGTAAGCAGTATCATGTGTCACAATAAAATCTTGGTCTTTTGTTACATAGATACAGAGCTTATAAACCCTTAAGTTCATGTCAGAAATCCAATAGTCAACAGGTTGGATACTTCCAGTCTCCATCTGAGCTCTGGACCTAACCCTGTGAGACAATTCTCTTATTCCAATCCTGCCCAAAGAGAACTGGTCTCCCAGGAATGCTGCCACACCTAATATCAGAGGCTCACAGGCTCTGTAAAAGAACAGGGTTCAGTCAGAGACAGCAAGGCCAACCAACACCAGAAATAACCATATGTCTAGAGGCAAGTGCAAGAAACTAAGCAACAGAAACCAAGGCTACTTTCCATCATCAGAACCAAGTTTTCCCATTACAACATTATATATATATATATATATATATATATATATATATATATATATATATACAAACTTCCCACACAAAGGAAAAGCAAGATTTGGATTTAAAATTGCATGCTATAATAATGATAGAGGACTTTAAGTAGGACATAAATAACTCTCTCAAAGAAATACAGGAGAACACAGATAAACAGGTAGAAGCCCTTAAAGAAGAAATACAAAAATCCCTTAAGGAATTACAATGAAACAGGTTGAATGAAATGAACAAAACCATCCAGAATCTAAAAGTGGATATAGAAACAATAAAGAAATCACAACCATGGAGATAGAAAAACTAGGAAAGAGATCAGAAGTCATAGATGCAAGCATCACCAACAGAAGAGACAGAAGAGAGAATCTCAGGTGCAGAAGATACCCTGGAAAACATTGACACAGCAGTCAAAGAAAATGCAAGATGCAAAAATCTAACCAAAACATCCATTAAATCCACAACAAAAAGACCAAATCTAAGCATAGTATGCATAGAAGAGAGCAAAGATTTCCAACTGAAAGAACCAGTTAATATCTTCAACAAAATTATAGAAGAAAAATTTCCTAACCTAAAGAAAGAGATGTACATAAAATTACAAGAAGCTTACAGAACTCCAAATAGACTAGACCAGAAACGAAATTTCTCCATTTACATAATAATCAAACCACCAAATGTAAAAAACAAACAAACAAAAAGTTTAAAAGCAGTATGGTTAAGTAACGTATAAAGGCAGACCTATCAGAATTACACCAGACATATCACCAGAGACTCTAAAAGTCAGAAGATCCTGAGCAGCTATCATACCCTATGAGAACACAAATGCCAGTCCAGGCTACTATACTCTAAAAAACTCTCAATTAACATAGATGAGGAAACCAAGAGATTCAATGACAAAACAAATCTGACACAATATCTTTCCACAAATCCAGTCCTACAAAGGATAATAGATGAAAAACTCCAAAACAAGGAGGGAAACTACACCTTAGAAAAAGCAAGAAACTAATCTTCTTTCAACAAACCTGAAAGAAGACAGCCACACAAACATGATTCCACCTCTAATAACAAAAGTAACAAGAACAACAATCATTGATCTCTAATATCTCTTAACATCAATGGACTTAATTCCCCAATAAAAAGACATAGACTAACAGACTGGCTACATGAACAGGATCCAGCATTTTGCTGCATACAGGAAACACACATCAGTGACAAAGACAGAAACTACTTCAGAATAAAAGGCTAGAAAAAGTTTTCCAAGGAAATGGTCTCAAGAAAAAATATGGAGCACCCATTCTAATATGAAACAATATTGACTTTCCACCAAAAGATGTCTAAAAATATAAGGAAGGTCACTTCATACTCATCAAAGAAAAATATCTACCAAGATGAATTCTCAATTCTGAACATCTATGCTCCAAATGCAAGGGAACCCACATTCATAAAAGAGACTTTACTAAAGTTCTAAAGACACATTGTACCTCACATAATAATAGTAGGAAACTTCAATACTGCGCTCTTGGCAATGGACAGATCATGGAAATAGAAATTAAAAAGAGACACAGTAAAAAAAGGAAGTTATGAATAAAATTGATCTAAGAGATAACTAAAGAACATCGCATCCTAAAACAATAAAATATACCTTCATCTCAGCACCTCATGGTACATTCTCCAAAACTGACCACATAACTGATCACAAAACAGGTTTCAACAGATACATGAAGATTGAAATAATCTCATGCATCCTATAAGATCACCATAAACTAAGGCTGGTCTTCAATAGCAACAAAAACAACAGAAAGCCTACATACATATGGAAGCTAAACAACACTCCATTAAATGAGAACTTGGTCAAGGAAAAAAATAAAGAGATTAAACACTTTTTAGAATTTAATGGAAGTGAAGGCACAATGTATTCAAAATTATGGGGAACAATGAAAACACTCCTAAGAGTAAAACTCATAGTTCTAAGTGCTTCAAAAAAGAAACTGGAGAGAATATGCACTAGCAGTTTGATAGCATACCTGAAAGCTCTAGAACAAAAAGAAGCGAATACACCTAGAAGGACTAGACAGCAGAAAATAATAAAACACAGGCCTGAAATCAACCCTGTACAAACAAAACTAACTATACGAGAATCAACAAAATGAGGAACTTGTTCTTGAGAATATCAGCAAGATAGATAAAACCTTAGCCAGAATAACCAGAGATCACAGAAACAGTATTCAAATTAAAGAAATCTGAAATGAAAATTGAGACAGAACAATAGAAACCAAGAAAATTGTTAGGACAAAAGCTTGGAATACCCTAGAATCAATTCACAGACTACATGAAGCTTAAAAAGAAGGAAGACCACAGTGTGACTTTTCCAGTTCTTTTTATAAGGGGAATCAAAATACTCCCAGGAGGAAATGTGGAGATGAAGTTTGGACAGAAAGGCCACCCAGACACTTCCCTACCTGGGGACCAATTCCATATACAGACACCAAATCTAGACAGTATTGCAGATGCCAAGAAATGCTTGCTGACAGAAGCCTGATACAGCTGTCTCCTGAGAGCCTCTGCCAGAGCCTGAAAAATACAAAAGTGGATGCTCACAGCCAGTCATTGGACTGAGCATGGGAACCTCAATGGAGCAGTTAGAGAAAGGGCTGAAAGTATATATTATAGATATAATATAGTATATATTTTATATATATATACTATGAATATTTTATTAATGACACCTAGCAAGCTTAGCAGCATTGAAGTCTTCCCTGTTCAATCTGAGCTGAATTTTCTGGTGCACACTTCTAACTGCAATCATGTATCTACAGTCCACTGCACTGGATATCCTAACAAACCTAGAAAGCAGGATTATGATTTTAAATCTAATCTTCTGAAGATGACAGAGGAGTTTAAAGAGTAAATAAATGATTTCCTTAAAGAAATACAGGAAAATTCAATAGAAAAGGTAGAAGTCTTTAAAGAAAACAAAGAAGCAAACAAAAAAATCACTTAAAGAAATGCAGAAAAATAAAATGAAAAGCTGAAAGAAATGAAAAGATATCTTCAAAATAGATATCTGAAAACAGAAATTGGATAAATAAGACAATACAGAGAAACAATAATGAAGGTGGAAAACCTAGGAAAGAGAACAGGAACCATAATTGCAGGCATCATCCACAGAATACAAGAAAGTAAAGAGAGAATCACATGTGTAAAAGATACAATAGAAAAAGTTGATACATTTATCAAAGAAAATGTCAACCCTAATAAGTTTCCAATAGGAAACATCTAAGAAATTTGTGACATTTTGTAAAGATTAAACCTAAGAATAATAGGAAAGTAGAAAATGAAGAGGAAGATTCCCAGTTCAATGATGCAGAAAGTATCTACAACTAAATTATGCAAGAAAACTTTTCTAACCTACATAAATTATTGGTATAAACATAAAAGAAGTTTACAAAGCACCAAATAGATTTGACCAAAATGGAAAATTCTCTTGTCAGATAATATTCAACACCTTAAAATCACAAAACAAAGAAAGAATATTAAAAGCTACAAGAGAAAAATGTCCAGTAACATATAAAGGTAGACCTATTAGAATTACACCTGACTCCTTATAAAAGACTGTGAAATGCAAAACATCCTGGACAGATGGTTTGCAGACCCTAAGAGACCATAACTGTCAGCCCAGACTACTATCTAAAGTTGAGCTTTCAAATCACCATAGATTGAGAAATCAAGATATTCCATGACAAAACCAAATATAAATAATATTTCTACCAATCCTAACTTACAGAGGATGATAGAAACAAAAAAACAAAAAAACAAAAAAAAAAAAAAAAACACCACCAGAGAGAGGGTAACTACATGCAATAAAAGATAAGAAATTAATTGGCTTACAGAAAAAGCAAAATAAGACACACACACACACACACACACACACACACACACACACATACACACACACACACAACCACCACCAACATCAAAATAACAAGAACTAACAATCATTGATTATTAATATCTTAGAACATCAGTGAACTCAATTTGTAAATAAAAAGATATAGACTAACGGAGTTGATGCTTAAACAAGATTCATCCTTCTGCTGCATATAAGAAACACACCTCAGGAACAAAGATATATATTACCTCAAAGGACTGAATAAATGTTTTCTAAGCAAACACACCAAAGAAACAAGCTTCAGTAGCCATTATAATAGCTAATAAAATAGACATTCGAACAAAAGTAATCAAATGAGATGGAGGACATATTCATCAAATGAAAAATCTACCAAGCTTATTCCTCAATTTTGAATATTTATGCCCCAGATGTAAAGGCACCCACACTACTAACATTTAAATAGCACATTGAATCACACATAATAATAGAGTGGGTCATCAAAACCCACTCTCAGCAAAATGGAAACTAAACAAAAATAATGAAACTAACAGATGTTTTGAACCAAATAGTCCTAACCAAATATCTTCTCAGATATTCACCTCATAGAACCTTCTCCAAAATTGATTCTATTCTCAGTCACAAAGCAAGTCTCAAGAGATACAGAAAGACTGAAATATTTCCTTGTTTTTTTTCAGATCATCGCGCAGTAAAACTGGATTTCAACCACAAAAGAAAGAAAAGAAAGCACACATACTCATGGAAACTGAACAACTCTGAACTCAATGATCACTTGGTCAGGTAATAAATAAAGTCCAAATTTAAAGGCTCTCTACAATTCTATGAAAATGAAGGTAAAATATAGCAAACTTGTGGGACACAGTGGAAGCAGTACTAACA
Source organism: Rhabdomys pumilio (assembly GCA_030674055.1). Taxonomy (NCBI): domain Eukaryota; kingdom Metazoa; phylum Chordata; class Mammalia; order Rodentia; family Muridae; genus Rhabdomys; species Rhabdomys pumilio. Next base: position 3,302,128 of record JANHMN010000009.1, on the reverse strand, counting down.
GGACAGTTCAAAGCACCAAAAGCCTGCATACTGAAATTGGAGAGATTTCATACTAGCAATTTAAGAGCATACCTGAAAGCTATAAAACAAAAAAGAAATAGAATACAAAGTGGGAAATAACCTAGAACACATTGGCACGGGAACATTTTCCTGAACAGAACATCCATGGCTCATACTCTAATATCAGCGATTGGACCTCATTAAACAGAAAATCTTCTGTAAGTATAGGGACACCATCAATAAACAAAGCGACAGGCTATGTATTGGCAAAAAGTATACTAACACCACATCACATAGAGGGCTAATATCCAAAATATAAAAGAACTCAAAAAATTAGACTCCAATAACCCAAATAACCCAATTTCATAATAGGGTACAGAGCAAAACATATAATTCTCAACAGAAAAGTTTTGAATAGCTGAGAGTCACTTAAAGAAATATTCGACATCCTTAGTCATCATAGAAATGCAATTCAAAACAAACCTAAGATTCTATTCTATATCCTCCAGAATGGCTAAGATCATAAACTCAAGTGACAGCACATGCTCGCCAGAATGTAGAGAAATGGGCACACTATTCCTTTGCTTGTGGGAATGCAAACTTGTACAAACACTCTGAAAAATAACATACGTGTTTCTCAGAAAATTGGAAATAGTTTTACATGAAGAATAGATATACTGTTTTTGGCATAGATTAAAAACATGATTCACCATACCAAAAAGATATATGTTCTATTATGCTTTATTTGTAATACCCAGAAACTGGAAACATCCCAGAAGCCCCACAAATGAAGAATGGTTACAGAAATTGTTGCTCATTTACACAATCAAATTTTAACAATTAAAAATAAGGACTTTCATGAACTTGAAAACAAATGTTTTCAACAAGAAAGTATCATCCTGATTATCATAATCCAGACCCAATAGGATGTACATGGTATATACCCATTTATCCATAATGTACAGGACAGCCGTGATACAATCCACAGACTTGAAGAAGCAAAACAAGAAGGAAGGCACAAGCATGGATTCTTGAATCTCACTAAGAAGTAGAAATTAAATAGTCATAAGAGGCAGTTGAAGGGACCGAATAAGGTAGGAGAGGGGATGGGAAGAGGAATGGGGGGTCAAGGTCAGGTGTTAGAAGAGACACCAGAGAGGGCCAGAGAGACAGGAGAATGAATAAAAGTCTGTAGTTGGGGTTGTGGGAGGCTTCTCTAGAACATGTTAGAGACCTGGGATAGGGGAGGATGACAGGAATCAGTGTGGATGTTTTTAACTGAGATGTATAACAGAGGAAATATGGAACCTGAAAAAACTCACCTTTTTTGGTTAGACAGCAAACCTAGTGGAGAGATATGGACACAAACTCACCCACAAAACTATAGACCTAATGTGTGTCCTGTCTAAAAGATACATGGGACAATGTTGGAGACTGAACAAGTGGCCTACCAATAGATGAGCCAACTTGAGACACATCCCACAGGCAAGTACCAATCCCAGGTTTTGTTAATATATTCTGTTATGCTTTCAGACAGGAACCTAATGTAACTCTTCTCTGAGAGACTCCACCCAGCATCTGAGTGAAACAGATGCAGACTCACAGCCAACTATTGGACAATGCTCAGGGACACTTATGGAAGAGTTGAGGGAAGGCTTGAAGGCCCGGAATAGTATAGTAACTCCACAGGATAAACAACAGACTCAACTATCCTGGACCCTTTAGAGAATTCAGAAAATGACACACAAATCAAAGAGCATACACCTGCTGGATTGAGGCCCCCAGAATATACATATCACATGTGCTGCCCACTCTTCATGTGGGTCCCTCAGTAACTGGAGCCGGGGATTTCCCTAAAGCTGTTGTCTGTCTTTAGAATCTGTTTCACTAACTGGGCTACCTTGTTTGGCTTCTATGGAAAAGAATGTATCTAATGCTGCAGACTTGATGTGGCAGGGTAAGGGTTACTTGTAGGGAGAGGGGGCATCCTCTCAGAAGAGAAGGGGAGGTGGTATGGAGGAAGGAACTATGTGAGGGAGGAATCGGGGAACTGCAAAATCAGGACTTAAAATAAATAAATGGAAAGAGAGAGAGAGAGAGAGAGAGAGAGAGAGAGAGAGAGAGAGAGAGAGAGAGAGAGA
>JANHMN010000009.1:3278947-3293004 GCA_030674055.1 Rhabdomys pumilio | reverse complement strand
CTCTCTCTCTCTCTCTCTCTCTCTCTCTCTCTCTCTCTCTCTCTCTCATACACACAGACCCACATAGGCTCCTGTCAACATTGTAACATTTTTCTTCATGTATGACATATACTTTTTCAGTCTACTAATTATGTGCACAAACCTTTAGACTTACAATAAATTATTTTAAAAATTTAGTTTGTTAATAATCCTTTCAGTTTGAAAGCAATGAGCTAACACAAGGCTATAGAATAACTTGTGTCTTAAGTTCATTTTCTTGGTTCTTAGACAACAGCTTATGACATGAGAAAATTATACTTCCTGATTAGACTACTTCAGGCACATGAAAAGGAGAATAATACTTCAGGTTTTACAGACCCACAAGCTACTAATTAGGAACAGGAATAGTCTTGATGAGTCCAGAATTGTCCTGTGTTTATCCAGGTCTCTAGCACATAGCCTTGTCCCACTTTGGTGAGACCAAGACTAAGTCTTTTGTGAAGCAATTTTCTCCAGGTTCAAAAATTCAATCTTCAAGAGCATTCCTTAAAGATTGGGAGTTTCTAAGTAGAAAGAGAGAGGAGAAAGACACAGGAGATTCTAGAAGTGAACATAGTAAGGCACAACACGTTTTTGAACCTAACAAGGTACACAGAGTCTCTCCTCAATGTTATAGAAATAGCAAACAACTACTAGGGAAAGAGATCCTCCAACAGGCCGTTCAGCATTGTGTGCACATCATTCAGAGAGCTCTAGACATGCATCTTTGGTGTATCATCATCCTGAGTGCACTGGATTTTTTGGTGATACAAACAATTTGAGTTGACTCATTCTATCACTTCAAGGAAATCTAATAAATATATTGGTTTGCTGTGGGGTGGTTAGCCCGTGCGTGTACATGCATGGTTCCTGTTAGGCGGAGTTGTGGTTCCCATGTGTCTGCCTCCCCAGTAGGCTGGAATGCAGCTCTGGGGAGCAGAAACATGAAATTTTGACTGAGTTCACTCCACACAGTGCTGGGTGGATGCTTTGGGGCTCCACCCAGTTGCGGGGAGATCTCACTCAGTCTGAGGTCCTGTAGGAGCAGGGATTCTGACTGAAGGTCTCCAGGGAGAGGTGGCTGACCTGGAGGCTTGGAGTTCTCGGTCATTGGGCTCCCAGACCCTGCTAGGCTGGCACACAGCTGAAAGGAACGAGGGAGAGGGAAGCCCTAACATAGCCCTGTGGGTTGACACTCTTTGTACCTCATTCGCTTGGCTGAATCATTGGGTCAGCTAGCTTGCTTGAGCTGGCAGGGCTCCTCAGTGGGAACATAGAGAAGTCCTCAAATGGGAGATTAGTCTAGTTAAAGGCCTTTTCCACGTTTCCCCATGGCAGGGCCCCAAAGACACAAGTAAATGAGTAAATCCATAGTTTAAAAGGTTTATTGTCATGGCAAATGGTGGATGAATCTGGTTGTACTCCCCCAAAACTCAGGGCAGACCTTAGTTAAATAGGGAGGAAGGAAGGAAGAAGGTCTAAGAAGAAATGTTTAATTGGTTGCACCCTCTGCCCTTTAGGTATCTCATTAATATGGAAATCTCTCGAGGTTGAGGCCTGTAGTCATGCCCTCTACCTGTGGAGGGGCTAGTAGAGACATGGTCCTACGTGACTGAAAGGCACTGATCAATGGAGATCTTAGACAGCATGTTAGGAGCCTGGGGTCTGGGTGTGAGGCCGAACATCTACATCGGTCCAGGGTTCGAGCCCTGTTCTCGACCAGGAACCAAGCTAGCCTTCATGGTCCCACAGTTTGCCAATTCAGAACTTGGTAAAACTGTTCTTCTGATCCATCTCTGTTACCCTCTGATGGGGTGGGTGCTGGGCTATTAGGTAGTGCTGAGGCAACACTCGGGTGTGGGAAATCAGTAGCATTAGATTTGAGAAACTAGGAGCTGGTTCAGTGGTCCCCGAGCCTGTGATGAGGCTGGGGCCCTATGGTTCTCAGAGTCTTGGACATCTAGGCAGTGTTGGGAGTCACAGAAGAGTGGAAAATAAAGTTGGGATGCCTGAAGGCTGGGAACAGCATGTAGTTTGTCTCAGCAGGGTGATTGTCCTTAGCCTGGTGGAGGCCGGCTTGGTGGTAGCTGTGCCTGGGAGGGCAAAGAAGCCTTCTAGAGAAGAAAGCAACTATGTAGACAAAGGCCTTAACCCAGGTTCCTTAATGTGGATTTTGGAAAAAAAAAAAAAAAAAAAAAAGACAGTCGGTGGTTCTAAACAGTTTATTGACTTTTAATGGTGGAAAATGGATGGTTAGTGTACCATATCTAACTTTTTAGGGTGAGACCTGAGATTAAATACCTTTTGCACGGAGGGATTTCTGGGAAGGGAAGCTTATTGGCTAAGCCCTCTGGGCCTCTGGGTACTTCATTAGTATGGAGAACTCTTTTTGCTTTATGAGACCATAGAACATGTTTCTTTGTTTCTTTCATGAGAGAATCATGGCAGGTGTACCAAGTCAGGACTCTGTCAGGGAGCTGGGTGTTGCCTAAGTATCAGGTATGTGCCCACTGAATCTTCAGGTCTTGACCTGCTCTACTTTACCAAACCTCCTTGCATGGTTTTGTGTCCCACATTTGAATATATATATATTAATTAGAATGTTTTCCATCATAAAGATTAGTAGTCATATTGTTTACTGAAAGTGGATGCAACTGAGGAAAATCACATTAAATAAAATAAACCAGTCAAAGAAAATAGCATATTACTCTTTAATTTTTTTTTTAAGATTTGCTTTGCTTATATGTCTCCTTATTTGTGATTATGTATATAGACTGTTTTAGATGGCAGAAGAAGGCATAGCACTTTGCAGTAAGTCACTCAACGTAAGTGCTGGCAACCGAACATGCATCCTTAGGAAGAGCAACAAGAACTCCTAACAGCTAAGCCATCTCTTTAGTCCTTTCTCTCATTTGTGATTACTCTTTTTTGTATATTTACAAACTTCAGGTACAAATATATAATAAAGTGAAATTGTCTAGGACAACAAAAATGTAAAATAAAAAGGCGAAAAGGAACAAAAGCAGGCAGAATGGTAAATGTATACTCAGCATACAGTTCTTATGGATTGAACATTTGAAGACATTTGAAATAAAACATTAAAACTATGTTAAACTCTCTATATAATTATCTGCAGATGAATGCAGGTACCCACAGAGGTCAGAGGCAGAACGTCTCCCTGTATCTGGTGCTACAGATTATTGTGAGCCTCCCAACATGGGTGATGGGAAAAACTCAGACCTTCTGCAAGAGCAGTATGTGCTTTAAACCATGAAGCTACTTAACCAGTTCCCAAACTGAAAAAAATTAAAAATAAATGTTATCTATTGATATATTATTTAAAAATAGAAAATCCCAAAGTGAATTTTATTATTAAATTTTTTGAGTGTCTAAAAACAAATATTAGTACATTTGGAAGACAGGATAGGTTTTAAGTTTCAAAATGATACCAGATGGTTGAGTGGCTGGAAATAGTCTCTTGTAACCTGTCATCTTGATGTTCTTTTCCATCATCTTATTTTATTTTAAAGGGTTGTTTCAGTTGTGTATAATATACAGTGTGTGAGGCAACAAAAGTAGTAGCATTTTACTTACATGATCTTAAAATTTCGATGCCATGAAAATAACTGAAAAATATGTTTAGGACCGAAGTCATTGTGCTTCGAATATAAATTCTTCCCTATAAGCTCATAATTGATTATTGGTCTCCAGTAATAGTGATAGATGGAAAGACAAATAAATCTTAAGAAGATTGAACCTCATTGGAGGAAGTGGGCCATTGATAACTGGTTTTGAGGCTTCATGAAGGAGAATTACTCCTCTTCACTCTGTATTCCCTAAGTGCTGATGTTGTATTACCATCTGGCTTCCTGCTCCTGTCACCACGGCTTCTCTACCTGTTGCTATATTTTGCCCCTTGTGATAGAATATATCTCTTTTTATCTGTCAGGAAAAATAAACTCTTTCTCCTGTATATATCTTTTTTACAGGATGTTTTGTCCCAGCAATAAAATGTTAAATAATCACCAACATCAATTAAATGAAGTAAAGAGAAATCTTGAATTCTTTTGGTATGTGTGCTTATGTATGTATGTGTGCACATAATGTAGGCATGTATGAAGGACAGAGATCAGTAATTGCAGTGTTTCTTAGTGACTCTTCATCCTATTTGTTGATACAAGGTATCTAATTAAATATCTTTTGTCCTATAGAATATTTTTTTAACTACCCCATAGCTGATATTACAAAGATAAACCTTGATACCTGGGTTTAAAAAAAAATGTGGATTACAGGGGTCAAAATCAAGTTCTCTTATTTGCATGTACAAAAAGATAAAAACAGCTCTTTCTCAACTACCTGCAAGTTTTGAATGTTTGTTTTTTTAGAATAGAGCATGGTTTGTGTAATGGAAAACTTTGATCTGTCTTCTTTAGGAGCTTTCACTCAGAGAATAAACACAATATGACTGGTTCCCAAAATTTTAGTCTGAATTTTTTTTCTGTAAGTTATAATGGCATAAAATATTCTTTATGTGACCTTTACCTGATTTATATTGTATCCATAGACAGGGCACTGACTTATCTTTCAGCACCCACTGTTTGCACAGGAAAAACAGGTGCAATTGTTATCTAGGGAATTTTTAAGCATGATATAAACAACCACCACATCTGGTGCTGTCTATATATAGCATATATGAATTGTTAAATGTTGTTTAAGTATTTACCATTTGAGTAACATTGAAAAGATTTAATTTTAATTAATTAAATGAGACTCTAACATGACCATGGGTTTGACTACGTGACAATTAACTTGGAATATTTAACTATAGTAAACAGTTTGTAATAGCAGGAATAAAACCTTGTTCTTTTAAGGAGTTGTATAGGCACAAGCCCTATCTAAGAGAAACAAATTAATCTTAAATTTTGTATCAATATACAAAGATTTATAACAATGGAAACCTTAAATATGTATCAATATACAAAATTCTGTATCAATGTAACAAAATATAAACTCAACTTTGCATTAATGTATAAAGGTTTCTATCAGTGTATGATTATAGCTATAAAATGCTTTTTAAGAGTTGATTTGATAATCCAATCCTATTTATCTACTTATTTATAATATTACTACATATTACTATTTTCTTTTTAAACCTTTCTCCTTTTACCTAAAAAAGCAGAAAGATAGAGAAGAGGAAAGAAAAGAGAGAATTCCCCTCTTTAAGATTTTTATTTAGATTCATCCCTGTTCATCATTTTAATTATTTGTAAATCAGCCTTAAAGTGACATCATATCTATTATTCATAAAATAACTAAAACCATCCATACCATTGGGATTATGACTATGATCTCTTTACAATTGTCTCCTGCTAAATTGGTATAAAGAATTCCTGTTGGGGGGCCCAAAAGGAAATTGGAAAAATTATTATGTCAAAGTAAATCTAGTTGATAATATTTTTGTCCAGTCTTTGCATTGAGAACTATCAGGGTTAATTGCAGTATTGACTGGAACCATCTGAAAGGAAAGATGAACCACAGTCATCATGGATTAGCAGACCTTTCTGAAGTTATTTTTGAGGCAAGTCTCTGGAAACAGCATCATTGAAACAGGACCAGTCACCAGGCTAAAACTGTAGGTCATTTCAGCATCTCTGAAGGGAATTCTTGTCAGTGTTGCCTTTGGTATTTTATTTTCTAATATGTAAACCTTACAACCAATATTTTGTTTTATAAATAGTTTTGTATGGATGTACAAGGTGGACAAATAAGATAATAATGATATTTTGCTCCTTGTTTCAGCAGGTTAAACAAATGTTTATAAGTTAGTTTGATCATATAAACAAATCATAATGTAAATCTTCTTTCGTGCCATATAACAGTAAGGCATGATGAGTCTTGAGGACTCTGTAGCCAACAAACTCCATTGGCAAAGAATAGTTGAAGCAATAGCAAGAGAGATTTTCAGATCTCAACCAGTTTTAGGACTTTTCCCATGCAGAAGTTTCATCAAATCAATGTTATTTTTCCTGTTTGCTCTTCTTGATTTTTTACTTCCTTTTTTTCTACAGCCAAATCCTTCAGGGAATCTTTCTCTATTTAATCTGATGTTATTATTTTAGAAAGAATTCAAAGCCTTTTTTAATGCTAACATAAATATAAAGCCTCTCTCTGAAAATTGTGTATTATTAGTCCAGCAACTCAAAGTCATCAAAAGTAGGAATATACTAAATTTAGCAACCTCTGTTTTATTTAGGAATTTTCTGTTTTGATGTCTTCCATAAAGGATTTACAATGGCAATTTAACCTTTGAACTAATAATCATCTACAACCCAGTAATGAGATCTCCTCTGTGGTACTGTATCAGCTCTTGCCTCTTCCTGACCAAGCTGCGTTACTGGGACAAGGTCTATCACTGAATATGTAGCTGAGGTGTCATCCACTAATTACTAGGAAATTTACAGTTCCCCTCTTCTCATTCTAGGATTCTGGGTGCACTAGGATCTTAGCATGAGGTTCATGGATACAAACCCAGGTCCTTAGGCTTAAACGGCAAACATTTTGCCCCTCAATTATCTCATTACTTCCTGTTCTACTTTAGTGATTGAATTGGAGCCTAGAATAGAACTGTGTATAATGATATCTTAATGTGTATATAATAAAAGGTAAAGATGTTTCTTGTTAATTATGTAATACTCTGGATTAGAAAATCAGTGAAAGAAAAATTTGGAAGAAAAAATTTGCTGGTTTTCTTTAAGTCCCTCTATTTATTTGGCTTGTATTAAAAAACACTTGGCATATATACTGACTACAAAATGCCCTGAGAAATAACATTTTAATCTCTAATGGTTTCACTAAATGATAACACAATTATGTTGAATATCGTAGAACTCAAATGTGTGAATATAGGTCACATTAAGTACTTTTATGTAATAAATTGTTTTACTCATAATATTTCAAGAATCCCCAGGTAATTACAACTTATCACTCAGCTACAAATGAGTAAAAGTATTAGAATTCATAATATCATCAAAAGTACTCCAAATGCCAGACTTGACTAATCAAAAAGAAAAAGAAAATGAAAGCATATAAACACTGATTCATGCTATTAAATAGGTAAGAAATTAATGTTATTTTGTTTTACCTGATTTTTATATGTATTTAACATTGAGGACACAGAAAATTTTAGGCCTCTACAATCTCTTAGTTATTTGGTAAGCATGAATAAATTAATATCACTTAAAATCCCTGAATATTTCAATTCTTTGTACTTTAAGTTATTGCTTTATTTTAAAATTGCTCTTTTATGGAGAAACCTATTTACTTAATCAATAAATAGATCAAATTTCAGCAACTACATGACCAAGTTCTAGCCTAATATCTGAAAAATAAATAGAACAAGACAGTGGTGTATCCATGCCAATTGTCCCTTTTACTGTTGGGAGGTTAATAAAGATGTAATCCCATCAATTCAATAATTGTCCCCCAGGGGAAAAATGAGTAAAAAGAATATAAAGTGTAAAAGATGAGCATTCTAAATGAGATAATAAGTCATGAGGACTGGACATGTAAGTAGAAATAATAGCATGATCAAAGAGGTTGAGCTCAGACTGTGGCTCACCTAAGAGGTCATAAGGTAGGTGCTGTATTGTGTTTGACAGAAGGGCACGAAGACAGAAGGCTGAGGCAGTGAGTCAGTTTTACAATCCAGCATAAGTGCTCTTCACCTCCTGTAAACCAGTTTATGCTATATAGTAGAATCCACTGATGGAAGTGACTAAAACCCAGAACTAATTACTGAAACATTTTCTGAAATATTTGCTCCTCATAAATTCTCATATTGAAATTATCATGTCCCTCCAAGTATATCTGAATCTATGGGTGATATAAAACTATATATATGTATATATGTATATATATATATATATATATATATATATATATATATATATAAAATGTTTATATATACATACTATACATACATATTTACATATTTTCACATGTATAAATATGTATAGTAGGTGTGTACAAACAAATGCTAAACAGATATAAATGTACCTGTTACAGTGGTTAAGAGCTTGCTGCTTTCTTCAGAGGATCTGATTTTGTTCCTAGGCTTCTCAAAACCTTTGGTAACTCCATCCCTAGGATAGTCAATGTCCTCGTCTGGCTTTTTTAGATGCCCATGAGCACATAACCAACACATACACATAATTTAAATAAATAAGATAAAATTTACATTGGAATCTAGAATAATTAGAATATCATACAAAAATTAGTTTGTACATGCAGCCACTCTTCTTGAAAGAGCCAAAAAAGTACATATTTTAGGCTTTTAGTAATCTTGGGTAAGTGAATATTATAAAGTAAAACCAGATAAGAGAGAGGAGGACATGACCACACATATTTTTTCTTTCTCTCATTCTATCTTTCTTCCCCATCTCCTGCCCTTTTCCCCTCTATTATTATCATTATCTCATCATGTTTATATATTTATATGCAATTTAGTTTTGCTTGTGTATGTGCTTGTTCATAGGCTTATATTTTCAAAGAGTTGTAAGGTCTTTGCTGCTCAGTTCAAAATAAAATAAGAGGAAAGAAATCAGCATTAAAACATCTCTCAGAGGTTAGGGGTCAGGATGAAACCGAAAAATACGTGTACTATTTAAATAAGAGATATCATTATAACAGATAGAATCATAGGATGAAATAGAAGCTTGTTTGTAGGTCACACTGAAGATTACACTTATAAATTTTTGCTAACATTATAAATTATTGACACACTGGGAAACATCCTAGCTGTCACTATTAAAATAAAATACAAATTCAGACATTCTAATTTGTGTCATGCCTAAGCCATATGTAAAATTTTCACCCAAAGTTCACACATCAGAACAAAAGTCTCAGGGAAAAAGGTTACATAGCAAATACTATGTCTTACTACAAAATGCAGTGTCACCTATTTTAAACTCTAGATATCTATAAACAAGAGCTCGAAACAGAAAAAAACACATTTATAATGTAAATAAGTAGAAAACAGTAGATAGAATCAAAAATGTAAAATTTGTTTCATTAACATTATCAACAAGGTTGCTAAGCTAATAGGAAAATATAAAATTATAAAAGAGAGAATAAAGAAAAGGGACATTTGACTACAAATAATCAAAAGCTGGAGCTGGATCTTAGCTGGCGGTGATTATCTAAAGATAAGGCAGAGAAAACAAGATCTCAATTGTTCACATAGCATCCTGCAAATAACAATGTATAAAAAATACATTCACATATAATTTTAAAATTTAGAATAAATGTGTAGAAATAAGTAAACCAAATTATATAATATAAAAGTAAAACTTTAGAATAGAATACCTTCAAATTGCATTATCATGTGTAAATATTTTATTTTTGAAAACTAACACTATTCTTTCTGTAAAAAGAATCAGAAAAAGAAAAGAAAAAATGTTTCCTGATTGATTTCTTAAGTCCTTAGTTAGACATTAATGCTAAATGTCATAATATATAAAATAGAGAGTTTTGGAATCATGATTTATTAAATATGAATAGAAAGAGGAAGGGAAACCCTCATATATAATGAGCAAGTCCCTGAGTGGTTAAAAAATAAAGTATATTAAATAAAATTACAGGTGCAAAATTGTAATGAATAACCAGGAAGCAAAGAGCTAAGCAAACACAAGAAGTATACCAAGGATCCCGAGGAATGGATGACAAGAGGGATTTTTTTCATATTAAATGCCAATTAATATTACAAGTAAAATATATGATATTAACAGATGTCAAAGTACTAACTGACAATGCTCAATGCCTTTTTATAATTAAAAATATGTAATTAGAAATTTCAAACTTTCTCATTCTTGACATAGAACATCTGAAAGATATACAGTTAGTATCATTTTCAGCAGCAAAATACATAGGTATTTTCAAGGTTAGGGGCAAGAGAAGGATACTGACTGTCACAGCTAATATTCTATTAGAAGAGATGAACACAGCAACTAGACATGAGAAGAGATACATATACATCTTAGTAAACAATGGCACAGTGAAATTATTATTGAAAGCTCATGCATATATTCATGTGGAATTGCAAGAGACTAGAATATTCAGCACTCTCTTATGAAAACAATATATCAGGATGTTCAGACTTCATAATTCTAAAACCTACAATGGAACTACAAAATAACCACTATGTTGCACTGCTGCAAGACGAGAAACATGCCAAGAGAGCAGATTTGAAGGTCCAGAAATAAAATACCAACAAACAATTTCAGTGAGAATACAAAGATCATTTCAGCTAATAAGTACCATTCAGTCTAACCAAAGGCAGGAAAATGTTCATATCCCTACACAGTTACTAAATGTAAAATAAATAATACTTATGAAAAGAAGAGAGGTCCTGTAGGTGCTACAGTGTGATAGACCTTTAAAACAATGTTACCTCCTGACAATGGACAAAAAGATAACTTGTTGTTGGTGTTCTTCTATCAGTCAGGAACAGGGCAGATGGCATTCCCTTCTTCATCCTAGATTGATGCATGGCTAATGGCCAAAGCTATCTTTATGCCTAGCACTCTTAAAAACACTCATTTCTTGCCACTCAATGCAGAACAAATGTCTTGAGGATGGCACCCAGGTTTGCACCAGCTCCGAATTTCTAGCATGCAGAGGGAGCTACCACAATGAGTATGTGGTAGTCAGATGGGAGAGAAAGAAGTAAAGAAGTTTTAGCATTATGAAGAGAGATGAAACTGGAGATTCAAGTGTACAGAGGAGTAGCATGTTGTGAGTTGCCTACCCTGCCAACTGGGGCAATAGGGACGCTGCAGCTCAAGCTGCTTCTGAGGGTCATGTCTGGACCCATGGCTACGCTTTGGCATGTGACAGTATTGGCATTCTTGACTCATATTATCCTTAGACAACTTGGGACAACCACAAGGACCACATGGATATCCAGGGCCTGCTCAAAGCTGATAGTTTTCCTCAATGACTGTGGAGTTCTGGAAAGCAGGCACCATCTCTCACTTATGGCAACACTTAGGAGAGTTGGCTCTGAAGTTCTGTCAAGAGATACAGTATAGTTGGCCTTTCTGGTGTAGGTATGGCTGAGCTGGCACCCGAAAGAATGAATGTGGAAAAGCTTAGTATGCCACTCATCTCCCATGGGGAGGCAGGAATGCAGAAGTGATGGTCCCACTCCACATACTCCTTGCCTTTTGTTAACTTTGATTATGAGCTCTGGAGAGCTAGCTCTACTTCTCTCTAGCTGCAGAGCTTGGGACAAAGAGTCCCTGCACCTGTCCTAGACAACACAGCAGAACTGACTATGATGTGGGGACAGAGATGAGTCAGCCCAGAGAGGAGAGCATGGGAAAGCTGGTCATACTACTTTTCTGCAATGTTTGCCCACTCACCTCTTGACACCTGAGGCAGTTGGGAGAGCTGAACTCAGGGTCACAGGAGAGAGTGAACTGGCTCTGCCCCTCACCAGCTGTAACAATTGGGAGAGCAGGCCGGGCACCACATCTGGGCTGAACAGTAGAGTCGGCCCTGGAGGATGACGCATAGTTGAGCTGAACCTGATAACTAGAATGCAGGAGAGCTGGAGGCACAGGAATGAGGTCAGGTGGTATGGATGGAGGGATGACCTTGTCCTCTACCACTGGCCACCTGCAGTACCCGGGAGAGCTGGAGTCATGAGGAAGGGAGAGCTAACCCTGTTCTATCACTGGCTGTAGCACTTGGAATAGCAGGCACTGCAGCTTGCCTGGGCAACACAGCGGAGTTGGTGCTGATGGCAAAGGCACAGGTGAGCCATCCCCAAGGGTGTAAGAGTAAGAGAGCTGACCCACCTACTCTCAGGATGAGTAGGCCTCCAGGCCTTGACTGGGCAGCACAGTTGAGCTGCCTCTGGAGGCATGGGCATCGGTGAGTCACCCTAAGGACATGAAATAAGGAGACCCTACCTCTTGCAGATGTTTGCATTGGGTGTCCTATCTTCGTTTTTTCCTTTTTTTCCTTTTATTGGATATTTTCTTTATTTACATTTCAAATGTTATCCCCTTTCCAGGTCTTCCCTACAGAACTCCCTATCCTTTCCCCTTCCCCCAGCCTCTATGAGGGTGCTTCCCCAACCACCCACTCACTCGTGCCTTCCCACCTTGGCATTCCCCTATACTGGTACATGCATTGGAACACTTGGTCACTGGGTAGTGGTCACCTTTAGGATAATTGTAGGGCCTTTAGAGTTTGGAGCCTTACTATGTGAATTAGGTTCCAGGGGACCAAGATTTGAGGCTTTAGAGGTCAGTCTACTTCCTGTTCAATTTTTACTTTTTGAGTGTGCATTCAATGTGATTAGCACACCTCTAGTTCCTACTTGATGCAATGTCTTCACTGTGATAATATACTATACTCTGAAATTATGAACCAAAGTAAACTTTTTTTCTCTCAACTTAATTTTATCAGGGTATTTTCTCATAGTAATAGAAATATTAATAAGACAGAATGCAATATTTTACATGTTATAAAGATAATACCATTCCACGGAAATCTAAGACACAATGGATGGTTTGATTATCCAAAGAAAATCCTATGAATATGGTAAACAGAACAAGTCCACTGAAACACTAAAAATGGACATATTATAATTCCTAGAAACTATGAGCACATGAAGTTCCAAGACAAATGAAATTCACAGTGTTATTGGAGTTACATACTCTGAGACAGGAAGATTATTCTGCATTATCCTCATCAAATCGCAGGTGATGTCAGTTACTGAGGTATTATCCAGGCTCCACTCTGTCAGAAGTAGTTGAAGCGTCTGGGAGAACTCGATTCCACAATTGTAGTGGCTATTCCTGGTTGTCGACTTGACTGTATCTGGAATGAACTAGAATACAAAGTTGGAGGGCTCACTTGTGATCTAGATCTTGAGGCTAGAAGACACACATTTTTGACCTGGATCTTGTCATGGAGATCTTGAGGCATAGTGGCCCTAAAAAGCTTAGGTTCTGGCAAGGTAGCAAATACCTTTCATCTGAGACTGAAGCAAGGAGATCTCTGAGTGCAAGGTCAGCTTGGGACAATCAGGTTCAAGATCCAAATGTGATGTTACAAGCATTTAATCTGGGCTACACCTTTTACTGGAAGACTACATAAGGACACTGAAAGAAGGAAATTTTACTCTTCTCATTTGCTTGCACTTACTTGCCAGCACATCTTGTCAGCACAGAAACCTACTTTTTCAGGATTCCTGCTCATACAGAATACCAGCTGAAACAACTAGCCTTGTGGGACTGAGAAACTACTAGATTCTTGGACTTCCCATCCACAGCTGCCCATTGTTGAGTTAATGGACTACAGACTATAAGTCACAACAAGAAATTCCCTTAATATATAGAGACTATCCATAAGTTCTGTGATTCTAGAGAACCCTGACAAAAACAACATTATATTAGGACATCAACACATTCATTTAGAGGTGACAAGCACTTTCAATAATCAGTTTACATGTAATATAATGTATTGGAATAAAAAAAGGAGATCTTAAAGTAAAACAAAAAACAAAAGAAGATCTAGCTTTCCTAGAAGCAGAAGGTTGATTATAAACTGCCACAGCAGGAATGTAATTGATAGTCCTACAGGAATGTTATTCTGATAAACAACATCAATGACCAAATGGCAAGATATTCTTAAATGTGTGGCAGTTACATGCATATCATGGCAGTAATAAACAGCTAATTAGACTTAAGGTCAACAGGGAGGAAATCATATATGATACATGAAATGTAACTGACTACATAGAGTTAATTGAAAAGAAAGTATACCATTATACCATACCAGTATAATCTCTAAATGCATTTTAAAAATATCCTTATACACTTAGATAATTATGGATCTCACATCTAATAAGATTCTGTTTACAGTATCAAAGATGATCTCAGAGAGTGACACTAGTTAAACTCACTATTTTGTTAGAAATACCTTTCCCTATTTTCCCTCTTCCTTTCTCAGAACAGGAAGGACCATCT
>JANHMN010000009.1:3259938-3278937 GCA_030674055.1 Rhabdomys pumilio | reverse complement strand
TTTCCCTCTTCCTTTCTCAGAACAGGAAGGACCATCTTCTTCTCTTTGCCTAGTGATTGGCTTCTTGTCATCCTGATTTCAATTATTTAGGGGAAAATTTCTCTACAGTGCTCAAGAATAAATACTAAAGGACAGAGCCTACAACAGCAGCCAAGATAGCTGTGTAAAGCTGATGGTGGGTCATATGTCTTAAAAGAGCATGCTGAGAAACTTCTAGACTAAAACTTAAGAGCTGATTATGAAAATAGAAGATATGAATTTTTGTTGTATTCAGAAGTACCTGAAATCTATCTCTGACACGTATTAAACTGGGATGTGAATGTAGGTGGAGTTTCTGTTATATATTTGAATTAGTCACTTTGTCATTTGTTTTTTAAATTCACTTTCTAATGAGCAACATAAGGCCTATGTTACATTACTAATTTTTATTTAAATTTTTTTATTGGGTGTTATATTTATATTTCAGATTTTATCCCCTTACCCCACTTCCTCCCTCCACCCAGAAACTTCCTATTCCACCTCCTCTCCTCTAAACCACCAGCCTGGGAGCACATAGGGAGGGACCAATGACTTCAGCTGTATATGTGGGGGGGGGGGGGGGGGTCTGGGGATGAAATGTGGAGTAGGAATATAACTTCCAATAAAAAAAATTAAAAAAGAGTGGGGGGGGGATATGGGGGGGGGGGGGGGGTAGGGGGGGGGTAGGTGGGGGCACAGCCTCATAGAAGTTACATTACTATTTAATGAATGTTTTAATACATTGAAATTTATGTCTTGAAGTTTCAACTTTCAAGGTGATAGAATTAAGACACAGCCTCTGTAGAGGAATAGTAACCCTATGTCAAATAACAAGGTAAAAATACCCTGAGGAGGTACATTGAAGATCGCCTCTGACATCTGCAGGCCCATGAATTCATTACTGCACACAAATATGTATGTCCTATAAATTAGAAATCAGGACCTCACCAGATAATGAGTTTGCCAACACCTTGACTTTAGACCTTCTCCAGAAGTGTGACAAATAACTTTAAATACTGATCTGTAAAATTTCTAAGTTAAATCTGAAATAATACAGGTATCAAGAATACCAGAAATTTTGTTGACACAAAGTCTCATATATTGCTGTTTGACTTGAAATGTGATATATAGTAGAGTATCTTCCTACATTTCTGATCCTCCTGCACCCAATTCCTTGACTTCTCTGGTATGGACACTTGTCAAATCCAGAAACAGGGAATATTTCATAATAAGATGCTAGGTAAACACTCTACCTCATAAACTATATCTCAGTCTCTAGCTCTGTTTTTCAAAATGCACTCAAGAATATCAGTATTATCTGATGTTTATAAAACTATAAAACACTCAGCTTAGGTCCACAGAGTTTACCAAGTCCAGTCTTCCTGGAAATGATTCCAGTTCTAACTTGAGTCACAATGTCTATTCTTATCAGTTTTGAGAAAAATACAATCTTTAGTGAAGATGCATTCTCTGTGTAAATGATTGAGTTTGGTCTTCCAGCTCCTAGACATGTTGGTTCAAATCACCTAGTTCCCAGAAGATTTCAAGCTAACATCTGGACTCACTTCTTTACGGGCCAACTCTTGGATAATATGACCATTCACATGTTACTCTTTTGCTGCTTACAAGCTTATTTTTCATATTTTTCAGGTGTGTAACAAGACATTAAAATCTTCTTAGTTCCACAACCCTCTGGGACTGCTTTTTTTCAGCTTTTCAGTTACAGGCCAATAAGGCTGATGTATCTGTGAATAGAGGAGCATAAAGCATGGATTAGCAGTATAATACCAGTTATTAGAATATATAATTTCAGTTACTTTTGTTGCTTTCAAAAGCTCTGTAACTTTCAGAGCTTTCAGTAATTAAAAACGAAGAGTTTAAAAACTTCAGATTTCATATTTTTGTAATTGTCAAAGACAAAATATGAGTTCATTTGGTAGTTGTATATTTTATTCGTTATCTTAAAAGATTCTAATCTATTGGATTACATTCATGTTGTCTGAGTGACAGTGGTTTTGTCTTGTATGTTTATGTCCCTGTGAGTACATATATATGAGTGTGTGTGTCTGTGTGTGTGTCTGTGTGTGTGTGTCTGTGTGTGTGTGTTTGTGTTTGTCTACCTAACAATAAAGCCAATGTAACATACTCTAGAGTAAAATCTGATAACCACATATTTACATTGTCATTTTTTACAGCCATCATAACAACTGACAAGAACTTCTATAACCAATATAGACTAGGTTTTCAATATAGATATAAGACTGGGACTAAATTTTGTGACTGGACAGTGCCTAGGCTTGTTATCATCCATGCAGTACCATTGAGATTGAGCCTATGACACTTGCTGGTCAAACCACCTCTAGAACTTTAGGTAAAGGAGTCTTGGAAACTGTGAAAGGTGGAGAAATCCCAGGCTATTTTCATGACATCTCAAATAGACTGAGGAGTAAGTACAGTCTCCTAAGTGCCTTACAAACTCTTGAAACCTGATTATCAGCACATAAGTGTAATCCCAGTGCAAAAATCTAGGAGATTTTTGGAGTGGTCTGGTAGGTCAGTCAACCCTGGTCATATGGTTCCTTGGTTATGAGGGAACTGTTATCACAAAATATAATAGATTGCTATAATGAATGTCTCCCAATCTTGACTTCTGCCTTCTACATGTTAGTGCAGGCATGTGTTCCTGTACTTGCAAACAGACATTCATACATGCATGTTATATAGAAGTTTCCTCTAGGATTAAAACCTACCATTTTTGAAAAACAAAACCAAAATAAACCTCTTTAAGAGATTTCTAAAGAACCCTTGCCAACTTGTTGAGATGCTTTCAGGCTGTTTAAGTGATCCAGACTCAAACCATTTGTGAGCTGTCTTATACATTGAGTGGGCCTTGGTAATTCAGCTGTCATTGAGTAATTTCTGCACATCTATACTGTTGTCATTAACTCCAAGAAAATTCATTGGTTCAGCAAGTTGGACTTTGATACTATCTATACTTATGCTGTTTTATGATCCCTTTCTGGCATTAGCATACATGTCTGCTTCATTTCCTGAGTGATGTCTCAAAATAACTCCCCCCTCAAAAGAATTAAATGCAAGGAAACCAATAGGTTTTACAAAAATATAAGTATCTCTGGTATTTGAGCATATTTTACTGTATTTTTTTTCATTTTTTCATGTCAACATAAAAATATACAATTATTTCTCTTTCATTCCCTATAATTAAACATTTAAGTATGGATAATTATCAGAAACTTAAATCTGGAGAATTTTATAAATTTTAAGACTATGTTTAAAGTTCAGAAACAAGAACAAAATTGTTCTATTCTGTTATGTTTCTATTAATAATAGAAAGTAGAAGTATTTTAGATCAGAGTATTTTTTTTTTGGCAACCAATATATGTGTATGACCAAACTGCCTTCAGAGCATATAGTTTGCAAGGTTTGAGAGTCTGACTTTTTTGGTTTTTGGAATACATATATCTAGCTATAGCTAGATATAGGGTGAGAGAGATGCTATCTTGATGTTTTTTAGCTGATACACAATACTACTTTATTTTCAAACTTCTGTGGGTATTCTTCTGCTTCTATTCAACCTAGAACATTAATTTAGGTCATTAGTGATTCATCTTTGTAGTGTTTCTGTGTTGCATTTTTCCATCAATGAATATATATATATATATATATATATATATATATATATATATCACATTTAAAATGACTCTTATCTACTGCTCTTTTGTGATGGAAGGAAGTTTCAGTGGGAAGGAATGCTTGCTGTGTAAGTTTTATGACCTTAGTCAGATCCTAACATTCATGTAGAAAACCAGGTCACTAATCCTGACATATTCCTGTAGGTTTCTCTCAACATACAGAAAAAGGTAGCCACATATATGCGTGCCTATACCACACATACTGCACACACTATGTATATTGAATGAAAACTATGAGGAAGTAGAGAGATGGGTTAATAGTTAAGAGTACTTGTGCTTGTAAATTTTCTGTGCCTATCACATGAGCTATTCATCTCAAAGGTACCTATTATTCCAGCTTTAGGGAATCTGATGACTTCTTCTAGCCTGCACATTTGCTGACACAAAGTTGTGTAAACACACATAGATAATAGAAGCTATGCATGTGCCATAAAAGTACTCAAAAATATGATAATAAATAATAGATGACAAGGCTGACCATTATAATCATTCTCATATGTTTCTCCTTCAAATTCAAATAGAATGATACTCTATTGTGGTCATGGAATATAAGTAATAAATAATTAAGGATAAAAGAATATGAACAAAAGTTGTATGAAGAAAAAATAATTTTCAAACACTCCTACAACTATACTAATGTATTAGTGTTAATGTGTTAATGTATTTTATAATCTTAAACAGCCTGTATAAAAGACACATAACCTAGATATTTAAATTATAAGCCATACACCTAGATTGGGGAGATCTAAGGAGATATTTATTCCCCACCTATAAAAGGACTACATAAACTCCATTTGTCTTTATTTAAGGACTAGGCCTGATTTTGGAAAAAAGGGCCATAAGGCATCAGCTCCAGGAACAGACAATGCAACCCAGAACAAGATCATAAAACCCACTCCCAAAGAACAGCCTGGGGATAATAACAAAAATGGGAAAATATCTTACCTCGTATTAGGTCCTTAGAGCTGGGCAGCCTTATCTCATCCAATGCGTAAACATTCATGTCATAGGAATGCAGACCACTGACCACCTGAGATCCCCTAGAGCCCAGCAATGAAATTTTAAATTACCTAACTTTTCTAGAGAGTTTCCCAAGTTCCCTATAAGAAGGCCTGTGCATTTGTGACAGGCCAACCCACTACATTTGTGACTTTATTTAAATCCATAAAAGCAAGAAAGAATCTACATAAAGCCATGCCCTACATATGCATATGAATAAGCAGAAAGATTATGCCTCCTTTTTGGGTTCATTATTGCTTGCATGTCATGCAGAGAATTTAGGAAACATATGTTGACCAAGTGATACTTCAGTTAGCTTTTTCCAAATTATGGTATTATTTATTTGTGAGGATATATCTTACTTATTTGTTAGCTTGAGTTATGTATAATTTTTGTCAATAATAAAAGAAAATTAGATTCAAACATGAGTTAAAAAGAATATTAATCAGTTGGTTCTTGGTTGGTGTGTGTGTATGTGTGTGTGTGTGCATTTGTGCGTGTGTGTTATATAAATATGTATTTGAAGGTGTGCTTGGCCTTGTGTGAGCACACATGTGGAGGTCAAAGTTCAATTTTAGATACCATATTGTCTCTCTCTACCTTATTGGTAGAGAAAGTTTGACATTTGACATTTTCAACTTGAATTGATGGTCAATGTCACTTGTTTCATATAGAATCTGAACACAGACTTATGGCATTGTAAGATTCTTATCTCAAGGTCCCATTTTAATAGTATCTCATAGACTTTTTGACCTCTTCACAAATATCAGTATTTCATAAGAGAGGAGGAATGAGAACAATGAAAAGAAAGGAATGCATTGTGTCTTTTATAGTTTGTCAATAGATGCAGAAGGAAAAACAACCTGGAGAGAAAATGAGCTGAGATTAAGCTTCAGTTTCAGTGAGAGATTATATCTTAAACACAAAAATAGACAATAGAAGAAAACACTTGGCATTTTTCTCTCCTTCTGGGTTAGGGTTTTACTGCTGTGTACAGACTCCATGACCAAGGCAACTCTTATAAAGATCAACATTTAACTTGGGGCTGGCTTACAGATTCAGTAGTTCAGTCCATTACCATCAGTGTGCAAGCATGGTAGCCTTTGGGTAAATGTGGGGCTTAAGGAGCTGAGAGCTTTACATCTTCATCCAAAGGCAGACAGGAGACTGGCTTATATAGGCAGCTAGGAAGAGGGTCTTAAAACCCATGTCCACAGTAACACACCTTCTCCAACAAATCTCATCTACTTCAATAAGTCCATACCTCCAGATATTGCCTTTCCTTATGCCAAACATACTGAGACCTCCATATTCTATAACCTGTATGTGCATGTATATGTGCATTTTTCTACAGGACAATACCCATTTATTATACATGTAATTATTAGATACAATATAGAAAAATAAAAAGTAAATAAATGTTTTAAAAGATCCCTTAATTTAACCTTTATTCAATGTTCAAATTAAGTATATCTTATCAACATTATCCTATTTTCTTATACCAAAGTGTATGTGTTGAGTCAGATAAGCCATTTAAAACTTAGACCTAAAATTACACGGTTAAAATACAAGTCAGTTTCTCTGCATGGCAACCTACTGATGGCCAGTCAGTTGAATTCATGTTAATTTTAGGGTCCTGGGTTCTTTCCACTGTAGTGACCACTATGTCATTTCAGCATCTGTTGGTAGAAAGTAAGAAAAATCAACCTCTGTTTCAAAAGAACATCGAGTAAGACAAGTGCCAGAATTCAAGGAGAGATGTCTTTCTTTTTTTTTTTTTCTTCTTTTATTGAATATTTTATTTATTTATTTTTCAGATGTCATTTCCTTTCCCAATTTCCTCTCCTTAGAACCACCTATCCCATCCCCCTTCTCCTTTTTATTAAGTAGATGACAAACTGCTCAGATCCTTTAGCTTCACCTCCATCCATCCCTCTGTAGTTAAAGCATCTTATTTTCATGTGAAAAAATGGATAAAAGGTAACTATGTTTCTATAAAGAACAAGGGAAATTTAAGAGTTATAACTTCCCTGAAAGAGCGGGGCTGTGTCTATGTATTTTGTCCTTATCATTTTCTCTTATATTCTAGCTGTATATCCTAAGTAACATAGACATTGAGCTACTACTCAATTCAGTGAGAGACTTTGTCTCAAAGGAATAAGGCACAGAACAATAGAGCAGGACACCGAACTTCATCTTGTTTGGTCTCTGTGCACACACGGGTACACACACATACACCATGCACACCGAAGCCACATATACTCATGTATACACAGCCAGTTGATCTAGACAATAGCTGTACAGTCATAGTGCTTTCTGGCTATGTGGCTACAAAAAGGATTGTGTCTGGTTGTGGATATGTACTCAGGTTTATTAGATGCAGAGTGACTTACAGGCTTAAACACTAATAACATATCGTAGGACATTTGACCCTGACTTATAAAATTGATATCACATTTGAAAATTACATCTTAAAAGAAATTCAATGACTGCCAGTAAGATGGTTCTCTAAATAGAGGCACTACTCTTAATCTTGATGATCTTTGTTTAATATAACATGCCCACATTGTGAAAGAAGAGAACTCATTCTCCCAGTCTGCTTTTTTGACCACCATATTGGTGCTGTGGTATAGTTCCACCTGTTTCCATGGCAGGGCCTCTTGGGGAGGCAAAATTCAGAAATTTGGCTTTGCTTACTCCAACCTGCTGACAGGGAGGGTGCTGAGCTGTTTGGTAGAGGCATGATGCAGCAGTGGGAAAGAACAATCTGAGATTTGGGAAAGCAGGAGCTGGTTCACGGGTTCCTGGGCCTGGGATGAGGCCAGGGCAGTGGGGTTCTTAGACTCCTGGACACCCAGGCACCTCTGGGAGTTGCAGAAGACCATAGAATGGGAGTTGGAGATGTGGGCTGCATCAAGCTTGGACTGGGAGAAAGGTGAACTCTGGTTTGTTTCACAGTACACTTGTCCTTGGTGTGACAGAGGCAGGCTAGGTGGCTGCTGTGGCTGGAAGAGCAGAGAGGCTTTCTACTGGAGAACAAATCTGTGGCTCTGTTGACAAAGACCTTTTTTCCAGGTTCCTCAGAGCAGATCTTGATGAAAGAGACACTTGATGGTTCCAGTTTATGGGTTTTTCATAGTGGAAAATGGATAGTAATGTATCATACCCGACTTTTCAGGATGAATCTTAAATTAAATACATTTTGTAGAGAAGAATGTCTGGGAAGCGAAGCTTATTAGCTAAGCCCTTTGGGCCTCTAGGTACCTCATTAGCATGGAGAAATCTGTTTGAACCTATGAGACTATAGGACAGGTTTCTTTTATGTGAGAATTATTTCAAGTGTTCCAAGTTAAGAGTCTGGCAAGGAGTTGGGATTCACCTAGGTCTCAGGTGTGGGCTCACTGATTTTCTATGTCTAGGCCTGCTCTGCCTAACCAAACATCCTCCCATGGTTTTATGTCCCACATTGTGACATATGCAGGTGAAAAATAGCACAAATGTACACACTGAAAAAAAATGACATAAAATTTTTAACATTTGAAAGATTAATGACAAATTTTGTAAAACAATATGCTACTAGCACGGTAAATGTTAAATTCTTGTCAGAGATGATGATATCATGACCTACCAGAAATGCCTCTGCAAACTGCCATCCGATTAAATAAAAATTATTTATTTATATATTCTAACTTGTTAGAAACACAGCATATGTTTTCTAGTCTATTTAATTTCCTTAAGTACACTCTTGGACAGTTTGCTATTAAAATGATATTTCTTTCATTGTCTTTTATAGGCTTGAATAATTTGGCTGCAATAAAAGTGATAAATGAATGCAAATGGAGATTGAGTGTGTCTGTCTTGTATGAGTATTAAATATATGGAGCTCATCTCAGCCTATGATAAAAGTTTCCCCGAAGAACAGAGAGATTTCCCTCTGAGGTTACTTTAAAAGTCAAAGCTGCATCACTGCACCATCAAGATCCTCTGAGCAAGGATATACAGCCTGCTAAGTAAGTATCCTGTGAAAGGTATATACAGCAGCCTCCCCACGCAGGCATATGTCTTCTCAGCATTCAGGAAAAAGAAATCTCTTGATTGCTTGCCAGTCTTTTCCTCATGATGGTTGTGGAGCAGAACAAAAAATGATAAAATACCCATGTCAGATGTCTAAGCCGTCTTTGCCTAGGATCTCTGCAGCTATGTCAAAAGCATAAATCTAACCTCCATAAACATTTTGTCTTAGCCTCCTCCCCATGGTCCTGCTTGCTCATTCAGATGATGAGCCTTTCTTTTATCCCTAGGAAATGACAAGACTTACTGGGTGGGAAGGTAAAACTTCTAGCTTATCCTTCTTGTGAATCTCATGCTGTATTTATCTTGTGACTTTTGATTGAACATCAGAAACCAGGGAAAGAGGCTGTTATAATGCACATATACACGTAATTCCATTGGCCTCTCTAAACTTTATTTGAAGAAAGCACTGGGTTTACCACTGAGTTTTTCATTTGAGACAGGTGCTCTCGTAGCCAGAGATGCCTGAGCTAGTTGTTTCTGACTCCCTCCCCCTCTGTCTCTTTCTCTCCCTCTCTCTGTCTGTCTCTCTCTGTGTGTCTGTCTGTCTCTCGCTCTCTGTCTCTGTCTCTCTGTCTCTCTCTGTCTCAGTCTCTCTCTGTCTCTGTCTCTGTCTCTCTCTCTCTTTCTTTGTGTGTATGTGATGTGTTGTGATATTTGAGCAACAAATTCAAGTTATTTGGCTTTCATTAGGCTTTTATAGACAATACCTTTACTTCCTAAGCCATCTCATCTTCCATTGTACTTCATAATTTGATTCAAGGTCCCAGGCTGCTGTGTAGTTGAAGATGATCTTGAACTTCTGATCTTCCTGTCACTGCCTGCTGATTTCTAGTACTACAGGTTTGCGCTATCATATCTAGTTTTATTCAATATTGAATCAAAGTAAGGGCTTTCTGTGTGTTAGGCAAGGATTCTTCTAACTAAAAACATATCCCCAATTTAAAGTTGAGTTAATCACTTAATTTTAGAAATTTAGTTGCAGATAGAGTATATAACCTAAGAAGAAAAGAAGGGTATTAGGAATATTTTTTATTTTCTTTTAAAGAATTGTTTATTTATTATTGTTATTTGTGTATGAATCATTTATATATGAATTTAAAAACACTTCTGGAGCAATTTTCTGCCCTCCACCAGAGTATCTTAGATTTTAATAAGTAGTACCTTTTCCTATGAGCAATCTTTCCACCTTGCAGTATTCTTACAAACTTAAGCCAGTTGTAGGCTCTCCAATAACAGATGCCTTGTCTTTCGTACAGGACACAGGAAATATTTATATATCCACAATAAAGGTATGTGATGGGATTGTATTACATTATTGTCTTTGTTATTTGTGAGCTCAGTTGGGAACTGCAGGGGACAGGGTGGAGAATGGACTGATTGCTAGTGCAAAAATATGAATGTTTAGTGCTCTCAAGGAAGAATATATGCCTTCCATTTTCCATTTCTGTAAACAACAAAGCCAGAATCTTGGTCCATTTCTCTCATAAATTATAAATAAACACATATATAGGCCTTAACAATTTTCTACAATATTCCAGTGGCCACGCCACTTCTCTCAGTTTCCCATCACTGGATTTTGGAAATCCATGATTTGAAAGATAGCTTAGCACCATGGATTGAAGATGCTTTCTTTTCTTTTCTTTTTTTTTTTCATTGTATATTTTTGGCTTCTTTTTCAATGATCAAGTATCTGTAAGTGTGTGGTTTTGTTTCTAGGTCTTCAGTTCTATTCCTTTGATTGATGTGTCGTCCATGCAGTTTTTATCACTATTACTCTGTAGTAAATCTTGAGGTCAGGGATGGTGATTCCCCCAGCCGTTCTTTTATTATTAAGAATTGTTTACCCTATTCTGAGTTTTTTTGCCTTTCCAGATGAATTTGAGAATTGTTCTTTCTATGTCTTTGAAAAATTGTGTTGGATTTTAATGGAGATTGCATTGAATATGTAGATTCTCTTTGGTAGGAGGGTCATTTTTATTATGTTTATTCTGCCAATCCATGAGCATGGGAGATCTATTTTCTGAGATCTTCTTTGATTTCTTTCTTGAGAGACTTAAAGTTATTCTAATATAGGTCTTTCATTTGTTTGGTCAGAGTTACCCCAAGATATTTTATATAGTATATGCCTATTGTGAAAGGAGTTCTTTCCCTAATTATTTTCTCAGCCTGTTTATCAGTTGTATAAAGGAAAGCTACTGATTTATTTGAGTTAATTTTATATCTGCCCACATCACTAAATTTTTTTTTATCAGCTGGAGAGGTTCTCTGGTAGAATTTTTGGGGTCACTTATGTATACTATCCTATCATGTACAAATAGTGATACCTTTATTTCTTCATTGTAAATTTGTATCCGTTTGATCTCTTTTGGTTTTCTTATTTTTCTAGCTAGCAATTTGAGTACAATATTAAATAGACAGGGAGAGTGGCCATCCTTGACTTGTACCCAATTTTAGTGGGATTGCTTCAAGTATATTACTATTTAATTAGATACTGACTGTTGGTTTTCAGGAAATTGCTTTTATTATGTTTAGATATGGGCTTTGAATTCCTGATCTCCAATATTTTTAACATGAAGGGGTATTGTATTTTTGTCAAATGCTTTTCCTGCATCCAAGGAGATAATCATGTGATTTTTTTCCTTTGTGTTTGTTTATATAGTGGATTATGTTAATGCATGTTAAAGTAGAGAAAGGTTGATACAGACAGAGAATCAAATGTGAGAAGGAAAAGGTTAGAGCCTCTGAGATGTCTCAGCAAATAAATGTTTTCCACCAAGCCTGATGATCTAAATCCCATACCCTGGGATCCATAGAGTAAAATAAAAGAAGCAACTCTTGAAAGTTGTTCTCTGATATACATATACACAGAAACACACACACACACACACACACACACGCACACACACACACACAAACACACAAACAGACAACACATACACACAATGTATACTCCATAAAATGATAATAATTAGCATTAAGTATTGCTACATTTGTTCAACAAAGTAAGTGTTTTGTCGGAATTAAGAATCATAACTATTTTGTGTGCCAAATTCTCCTGACAGTCTGGGAACCAGAAGCTGGCATGAGACACCTAAGAATGTGATTCAGTTGTTGAGAAAATAAGAGTACATGAAAGACAGTTGGAAGAGAGATAGGGGTTTCTGGGAGCTGAGAAAATTGGAAGTGAGCAGTGAGGAATAGATACAATGATGATACATGATACACATTCATCAATTTTCAAATGTTAAATACATTTTTAAAGAAGTTGACAAATTCAAAAGTCTGTTTCTTGGATTCTTATAAACATTACTTATTGTACAAAGCCATGTACTAAACTGAGACAGTTTTACACATGTGTAAATCAGATGTGTTATATTTTTTGATAGAATTAAAGACCAAAAAAATTCTAAAACCAACATACTGCACACAAGCAGAGACAAAATGACCTGAGACAGGCAACCCAAACAAATATTTCTGAGCTTGAAACCAAGTGAAGCAGAGAGAGAGAGAGAGAGAGAGAGAGAGAGAGAGAGAGAGAGAGAGAAATCGCACCCAATGCCTAGTAGAACTTTCAAATGAGTTACTTCCTACTCTACATTATTGCCAAGATGTGGAATATGATGGCTACTCTTGGTTGTCAACTTGATTATGTTGTGGTTAAAATTAAAAACGGCTGCACCCAATCTGTCTTGTTGTTATGGGGCCGCCATGTTTCCGTCTAGGCAAGGCCTGAGGCCAAGAGCAATGGCAAGCAAGCAATTGCTTGGCTCTGACTAGCCAGAAGCACCAGCCTTAGCACTCATGAGATGCCCGAGTGAAAGATGGCTCTGCCAATCTACCACGCTCTCCACAATGCTTGACTGAGCCCAGACCATCCTGCCTTCCACATAGTACCCAGTAGCCATGAGACTCTAATACTTAAAGATTATCCAAAGGCTTTATATATTTGATAATGCTCAATTAACAAAATGCTCACACTATTAGTGGTGTTACCTAATACCTAATCTAGATATTACAACTACCTTAGACTGCTAGAGACACACGCACATCCTCCGCCATCTTCTCCTCCTCCTCCGGTCCTCTCCCTCTGCTAGCTCCTCTTCTTCCTTCTCCTCTTTCTCTTCTTACTCCTCCCACATTAGCTCCTCCCAAATTACTGAGTTTACTGTAAAATGTTTGGGGGGAATATGCTGCTACAGAATAAATCTGGAATCAACTGAAACAGAAACTTTTGTGCATACCTAGTAAGGATTTATCAACTGAACCATTTGAAGTGGAAAGACCCACCAGAAATAAGGGCCACACTGTTGGACAGAGTCCACATAAAAAGACATGAATGATGGAAGCTTTGGATATTTGCCTTTTTGTCCTTACTGTACCTGGTATGTTTACCTATCCTGTTCCAGATACACTGTTTTGCCAGTATTAGCACCAACTTCTCTGGATTACAATGTAGACTAAAAATAAGCAAGACTCTAGGAAAGTTCAGGGAAACTATCATCTAGTTAGAAAGAAAGAGACAATCTCACAGATTTAGAAATTGCAGAATTCTTGGCCTTCACCCTAGAGACAGCTGTAGTTGAGTTAGATAAACCACAGCCTGCAAGTGACTCTGAAAAATCCACTTTTAAATTTCAAATCTATTCTATCAGTTCTGTTCCTTAGACAACACTTGCTAGTGTATGCACGGAGCTACTTTCTCATCTCAGAGGTCACACAAAGTTGTTTTTGGTGAATTTATTTACATGATGTCAATATGCATTGCTATAAGGGTGATTTGGTTAGGATACATTAAAATGGGCTGTCTGTTCCCAACTATAATAATCTCTTTTCTATATCAAATGGTTCTGGCATTAATTCCTTTTATGCTTGTTGACTCACTGGAAATAACCAGCATTTACACACTATTATAGAATAGAGGCTTTAAAATGCAATCCTCCTTCATGGTTGTTCAATTTTTCTGATCTTAAATAGATGCACCCTTTATTTTTCTATGGAATGTAGAGAGCAACACAAAAAGCTTCTCATATTAAAATGATGAGGACAGCCTCGACTGCATTTCTGAGAAAGACATTAAGAGATGTTTAAATAAAATATCTTGCTATGTTTTAAATTCTGCAATCTAAAAATACATATTATATTGTTATGGAAATAGAGGTTAGGAAAACTTTCTAGTCTTTGATCCCTTTTTATGATTCTTTAAAGCAGTGCCCTGTCACATAAGTCTATGCACACTTATTTTTTTGTGTGAATGTGTGTGTGTATGTGTGTGTGTGTGTGTGTGTGTGTGTGTGTGTGTGTGTGTGTGCTTGAGTGCATGTATGTGTGGGCATGAACCCACATGTGAAAAGCAGAGTTAAATCCTGTGGGTTGTTACTCTGTACTGAACATTCTGTCTTCTTAGACAAAGTCTTACACTAGCATGGGACTCATCTATCTGGATAGGCTTAGTCTGCCTTAGGCAAGCTTCCTCAAGTCTCTGGCCTTTATCTCTGAAATTTACAAGTTTTCTCTGCCATATTTCTATGTTTTTCTTGTGTCTGGAACACGATTGCCGATGCTTGTGCTTACATGGTACATTTCCCATAATCCACCAGTCCACCTCAGCAGCCCCTTGTTGTCACTATGCAATAGGTATTCTTTGCTTGAATCTAGAGGACAACAGGACACTCTCTGCAAAGACTCTCAGAAACATTTGTGATGGGAACATGATTGCTTATCTCCTTTGAGCAGTTTATTTTTTG
This sequence comes from Rhabdomys pumilio, assembly GCA_030674055.1. Taxonomy (NCBI): domain Eukaryota; kingdom Metazoa; phylum Chordata; class Mammalia; order Rodentia; family Muridae; genus Rhabdomys; species Rhabdomys pumilio. Next base: position 3,264,389 of record JANHMN010000009.1, on the reverse strand, counting down.
TTTTGTCTTTTACTTTACCACCCACACTCAGCAGTATCTCCTGAAAGATAAAAAAGCAACTTATTTAACATTGGGAACTTAAAATAATGTGCTGAGAAGATTTATAGTTATATCTTTGTCTCAGAGCATAATGACTTAATCAATGTTCCCTTATTGAGACTTTGCACTGTGGGAAGTGAACAGCTACATTGGTTGATGGAATTAAAATGTTGAGAAGTACTGAGCCTGAGCCTTTTGATTGTATGTGTTTTAAATGTTAAATAAAGATTTTACCCCCTTTGGTTTAATTTGTGCATAGGGCTGGGTTCCTCCCAGTTATCATTCTTCAAATTGGTGATACATGTCCAAGAGGCCACAGGTATGTTATACTGAAGTTGTACAAACTATAATGATAGACATCAATCACAGCTGCCCGGCTATAGGCAGAGACTTTCATTAATCACACATGCTATCATATATGTTCTTTTTTGCACAATTATTAAAATTAAAAGTATTACAAAATGCTTCAGAGGAAGATTTTTAGTTTACTCTTTCCATGTGCATAAACTTTTAGAAAGAAGATTCTGTTATTTTCAGTCACTCTGAATGGAGGAGATTATCCACTCTAACCTTTTAAAAATGTGTCTTAGTTGAATGTTCTTTGGTAGAGACTTCTACTTACTAAAAGTGAGTGTTTCTCTACTTTCCAACCATGAACATCCAGTAGGAAAGTAGAGTCAGTGAAGTTTAGTTAGACTAACAACAGCATTTCTGATGGGCAGGAAATTGAGTAAAGGTAGAATCACAGACTATGTTCTGCTGTGTATTGGTAATCCAGGCTGATCTCAAATTCATAGCCATCCATACATTGTCCTCCTAAGGAATGATACTATAGGAATGCACTACTCCAGAAATTTAGACACATGAAATATGTGGAGAGCCTCAGTAAACCGTGACAGCATCCGCCATTGGAACATGGCGCTGGCACTGGCACTCGTGAGTAAACAAGTAAAATTACACATGTACAAGTGGTGAAGGCCCGCCAAGTCACCGCCCAACCCGGTGTCATACGGGGTTTGAGCAAGCAGCCAATCAAATATGTCCACGCCACTCTAGGGTGTATATAAAGCAGCGCCATCTTGGGTCGCTCTCTCTTCCTCATCACATGGTAATAAACTGTTGCTGCAGAAGGATCCTGGTGCCCGCGTGCGTTCTTGACGGCAAGACGATTGCGCGGGTCACAGAAATAGATTGATCAATGTATAGATAAAGGTGGACAGGTGATTGATAGATAATAGGTAGAAAGAACCATACATGATAGATAAGAAATGTATAGAAAATGATAAATATGGGAGGTAGGTAGAAGATAGATTGCTAAACAGAGAGATAGACAGAAAGTTAGACAGACAATCCCTGTTTGGAAACCTGTGGAATAAGAAAGAAGGAAAAACTAAATGAAGCAATTTGGCAAAAATTATAGAAGAGAGAGCAAATAGAAAGCTTTAAGTGCATTGATTAAAAAAGAAAGGTGAGAAACACTCAAGGGGGAAAGGTTGAATATACCATGTTCCTCTTTTGGACAGGGTTTCTGTTTGTCTAAGCTTTAATTAAAGGAAATTAAATGATTTATTTACAACAAAGAATAATTTAGTAATTATGGGACATCAACCACAATGACTTATCTCTTCAAGTATGGGCACAGTAAACTGTTTCTTCCTAAAGCTGTTTTTGCTGTGGCATTTTATTACAACAGAAAATAATCTAAGACACTAGACATCAATTGAAAATATGAAAAGTTTGCCAAAAAAGACATAAAGTACTTTCTGCTTTTTATTTTGTAAATATATATTACTCTGAATATTCTAGTCAAACATGTTAAACAATATGAACACTAAGTATAACATATTTAAAGTAATAAAAATTACATACTTAAAATTAAAATTTTATTTTAAAATTCATATGAGCAATAAAAACAAACATTTTACACATTCACAACTAATTTTTATGGCATAGCACGTAAATCTTGAAGAAATGGCACAATAAATTCTCCCTGCCAATATTATGAAGGCAACTGACTTTGTTGTTATCAAAATGGTATAGAGAGTAAAGAATGCTGATATAGCTGGGCTGGGAAGTACTTGCTGTGCATGAACCAGAGTTTGGGTACCCTGTAACCACATGGAGTCAGACATGAGCACACCCTCATAATTCCAGTACTGATGATGTAGAGAAGGGAGAATCACTGAGTTTTGTTGAGCAGCAAACCTAGACAAGTAGCTGAACTCTGGGTTCACTGAGTGACCTTATCAAACAAAACAAAACAAAACAAAACAAAACAAACAAACAAAAAAACAGTAGAGAAGCAACTGAGGAAGACATTATTCAATGTTCATCTCAGGTCTCCATACATATGTATACTTGTATACACACACACACACAAACATTCACTCTGTCATGTATTTGACACCCCAGAAGAGATTTTAATACATTCTACAGATGTAAGATGAAATCTAGATTGTGTTTCCTGGTGTATATAAGCCTTTGCTTCTATAGATTAACTCAAACTATACAAATATATCTAAAAATAGCAATTTCATGAACTGAAATATCTTTTCTTTAGACATGAAATGGCCAATATATTTTGGTTAGAAAAGCTTACTTGTTAGGAACAGGACATTCCATAATGTAGCAACTCACAAGGCAATACTCACCATTTGCTGAGTAAATCACCACATATTCTGGAACTCAGACCTGATGTGATGCCAGATGCCAGATCATATTAGCAATGTTTCTGTTCCTATTGAATGGTAGAGTGGCCATCAGATAATGCATAACAAACACAGAACAACAAACTACATAGACAAACACCAAAGACTTTTTCAACAGGGGAACATCACATCTGTGGAACAGAATATATTCTCTTTCACTCTTCAGATTCCCTACTGCTTTACATATTTTCATATAAAGGATCTGAAATTTGAGCTACAGGCATCAATATCCTGTAGATACCTTTTTGGGGAATGTGTGTATGTGTGTGTACATGTGGTGTTTTGTTTGTATGTAGGGTCACATATGTATATCTGAAGGACCTAGGTTAACTTAATATTGCAACTTTCACCCCCCACACACTTTTAAAAAAAAGAAAAACAACCATGGTCTCTCATGGGCCTGTAATTGTCAAATATGGTAGAATGACTAGAGAGACCCAGGTATTGGCATATTCTAGAACTGGAATTGTTTACAACCACATGCCATCAAGTATTGATTTTGTTAATGTTGTTGTCATTAATTTAGCAGGGTTTACAGAGTAACAAATTGAGTTCTTCATGCTGAAAGACAAGCACCATACAACTGAACTGGCTCCCAGTCCACAGTTCTCAGGCCTAGGCACCAGCTATAAGAACCCAGGCTCCAGCTCCTATCCCCAACCCCAGCATCCAACCCCCAACCCCCAACCCCCAACCCCCAACCCCCAACCCCCAACCCCCAAACTCCAACTTCAGCATATATCTTCTAAGCAGATTGAATTGCTCATGCATTTAAGGTAGTTACCAACAGGTCTTATTTATTGTAATATTACAGTATTACTTGGACTAATATAGAGAAGTTTGTAACCTGATCACCACTATATATAAATGACAAAAAGATAACATCAGAGTACAAAATTATACATGGAAGATCTGAAACATTCCTACACTGGCTTTAGTTTTGTTTATTTTTAGTTTTTGAAAGATTTGTCTATAAACAAGTAAGTGTCTCTTCCTTAATGTACTGAAGCATTGCCTGATATTATGAATACCCAACTCTGTTTCCCTACTAATAACAGCAGTGACATCTTCTCTAGTCCTGGAGGTGATGGTCTCCTCTCCAGCCTATACCTATACAAATTGTAACCTCTGTAACCTCAGTGGAATTTGAAGGGAGTTTACTCTCAATTCCTTTTGAAGTCTGAAATCATAGGGAAGAGTAGATAGATAGATAGATACAGATAAAATAAAAAGTGATAGTTAATTAGGTCAATAAATAAATGGTAGTGGATAGATGGATGATAAATAGATGACAGGTAGAAAGATATCTAATAGATGATTCAAAATGATAGATGAATACACAGATACATGGTAGATGATAGGGAGTAAGATGATACATGAAAAATGATAGCTAAATAGATACATAATTGATATATGATAAGTAAACAGAAGATAAGTAGATTATAGGTAGATACATGATAAAATGGTAAATAAGTGACATACAGATGATGAATAGAAGATAGATTATTAATAGATTCTTTTTTTTTTTTCAAACTTCACAAGTAAGGTATATTTTAGGGCTAACTAGTTTCTAAGACTCACTTTGTCACAGGAAGTTCACAGACATTTCAGCTTGTGTGTTCATACAGAGGGGCACTGCAGTACATTCTGTCTTGCCTTTTAGCTTTGATACAGGTACTTTATTGAACACAGTTTCCAAAACTA
>JANHMN010000009.1:3245171-3259928 GCA_030674055.1 Rhabdomys pumilio | reverse complement strand
GGGCACCGCAGTGCATTCTATCTTTTGTTTTAGCTTTGATACAGGTAGTTTATTGAACACAGAATCCAAAACTAAGAACATTGCTAGTCTGCCTAATACACGGTTTCTACTATAAGCTAAAAACCCGTCTTAACTCGAACTTCATAAGTAAGGTGTATTTTAGGGCTAACTAGTTTCTAAGACTCATTTTACCACAGAAAGTTCACAGACATGTCAGCTTGTGTGTTCATACAGAGGGGCACTGCAGTACATTCTGTCTTGCATTTTAGCTTTGATACAGGTACTTTATTGAACACAGAAACCAAAACTAAGAACACTGCTAGTCCGGCTAATACACGGTTTCTACCAAAACCAAAAAAACCGTCTTAACTCACACTTCACAAGTAAGGTATATTTTAGGGCTAACTAGTTTCTTTCTTTTTTTTTTTTTTTTTTTTGATCTATTTTCTTTCTTTTTTTTTTTTTCCTTCCAGAGACAGTTTACTCAGGTCTTTTGTTACATCTGGAAACAAGGGTGTGCCCCCTACTACCCCTCGAGCGCTGCTTAAATGCTCTTCGTGGGACTGCCCATATGCCCATACCACGCTTCACACTATCATAGGCTAAGAGGTCGTGACGACTGATCAGGCTACCAGCAAACACAGTCTTCATACCAAATAAGGACTTGTTTACTCCAAAGGACAAGCCTGGCAGGCGCCATTTTAGGGTTGCAACAGCGGCGCTCCATAGTTCCCCCCTGTTTATTTTATTAGCAAAGTAAGCAGTTACTGCTCGATCAAGCAAGTTCCATTACGTAGGATCTCACGATCAAGGGCGGACAGGCTTAAAATAGTGGTACTCACTCTCCTGGGTGCAATGGGCAAAGCCCGCCAGGTGCAAGAGCTGAGCTCCACAAGATTGACCAGACACCCATCCCTCGTGCAATGAGACGTTAAGGTCTCTGGGGGTGCAAGGGCTGTCTGGATCGAAGAATATCTTATGGGGTAACTTATGGCTACCGCTTCAATGCCGTCAACCATGCTTGAGGAGATACACCAACCTCAATGGCTTGGAAGGCATGTACTACTAGCGCCCTTTCGTGTCTTTGATCTCTTGCCATCCGACAGATGCAAAGAAGGAAGAGCACACAGGCACCCACTAGAACCAAAGCTAGCACTCCTAACCCCGCCCACTCCTTCGGTCGATGAGCTGCTTGTAGAATCCAGGATGACAAGCCCTCCGCTGTAGACGGATCCACTCGGGTAGAGTTGACAGTTATAATCGCCACTCGAAGTTCTTGCATCAGTGTATCAAAACCACGGGACCAATTTCCTATAAGATACTCAAATAATGTGTTAGACAAATTAGCAGCCTTGGACATATTGTGATAAGGTACTGAAGTGATGCACAGTCCCGGTGTTTTCCATTCACATCCTGATTGAGCTAATTGCCATAAAGTAACCACTTGCTCCTGCACCAAATCAATCCTTTGCTTTAGGATCATAAGTCCACCCTTTCAACCAGGTGCCCTTTAAATAATAGGTACCTGTCAATGGGCCTTCAGGTAAGTCAAATCAGGCAGCTGTTTGATTGTACATCTTAATATAATCACTCTTATCACTAATATTCCTTACCCTAACAAAACACAAATTACCCAATAAACTAAAATTCTTTTCATATCCTATACTAGTTAATTCTATCTTCCTAAGCAAAAAGGTAAATCCATGCTCTTATTACTAACAAAAAAGCAGGGAAAAACTTGGGCATCATGTCTCATGGGCATAGGAATTGGGAAGGCTGACAGAACCCCCCATCTCTGCTCTATTACTACTGGGGGTGTCCTCAAGATCACCAGGAACGGGAATAGCCACAGGATCTTCATTGTTGACCTTTCTCACCAACCGCTCCGGCACCCACACGGGATCCTGTCGATTCTGCGGAAACACACAGTAGATTCTATAAGAAATAATAGAGCATAGGTAAATAAATGAATGAATAGACAAAAAGACAGATAGATGAATATATAGACGATAGATGACAGACAGATAGATAGATAGATAGATAGATAGATAGATAGATAGATAGATAATGGATGGATAGAAGATAGGCAGATAGATAATTGGTAGATAAATAAGAGATATATTTGACAGAGGTATATTAATTTTGAGAAGCTATAAAATAGAAAGCTTGGTATCTAGAGGAAAAGTTTGGAGCCTAATATCTACAAAACGGTGGTGTTAATTTAGAAGATAAAGTCAGAATAAGGAAAGAGGTTTATTCTATTTTTTCAGCTAAGTGATGATTTATTAAAATGTTATGTTTCCTTATTTTTACACATTGTGGAACATCAGTTCAAAGCATATAAAATATAGAAATTGAATCCTGTATGATTTTCTAGAATCTTAAAACCATGATCTTACTTACTTCTATACCTGTTTATTTAAAATTTGTTTATTTAAATTTTATTTATTTATGTATATGTCTGTAATTGTGTATGAACATGTATATGGTGTGTGTGTGTGTATGTGTGTTAGTGTGAGTGTGTGAATCAATGTGTGTGTGTGTGTGTGTGTGTGTGTGTATGATGCATGAAAATGTGTGGTTATATTGCCCTTTGTACACATATGCAGAGATCAGGGTAGGGTATTAACTGTATATTTTTTTTATTGTCAAGCCTTTCACCTTAAGGCAAGGTCTCAAACTGAACCAGAAAACCATTCTTGCAGATAGGCTATCTGGATAGTGAACACTTATTATTAGTCTTTCTCCGCCCCATTGTGTTGTGGTTACAGGCATTAATGGCTCTGTTCAGCTGGGGTTTCGACTTCAGGTTTTCCATCTTGCATGGTCAGAACTATGACCCACTGTGTTGTCTTGCTAGGTTTTGTCCTATTTATTTTGATTTTTATTAAAAATAATAGAGTGGCATTATCTGAGTGATCAAGGGACTATAACAAAATTGTATTATTGGTTTGTATGTGTAAAATATGAGGTGCAATAGTATCACCAGAGTTGCACGTTATATGCTGATGTGAGTGCTGAGAAATGCAGCCAGGCCTTCTTCCAGAGCAGGAATTGTTCTTAGCTATTGAAGTATCAGTGCAGATTCTAGGACATGTTTTTTAAAGAACTAAAAGTATATCCATTATGTAAACCACACAAAGAATATGTATATATATATATGCAATGTTATGTCAAGCTAAGGAGATTATAAATCCAGAAAAATTTAACCTAAAAGAAAATTTTATTTCTCTTTTGCTGATTAATTATATTGAAAAATGGGAATGCTTTATCCAAAAGTGGAAAATAGAGTAAATGAAGAATAAAAGGGTCAAAGATGAGATGTCATTTTTGTCAATATATTAAATACCTTCCCTGTTGTGAAGTTTAAAGCTTATCTTTGGTGCAGACCCATTAGTTGTTTTTAGTTTTTTCTGTATTTACTGTTTTTAAGCTAGTACCATGTGACAAGATAAGTTTATACCAGCTTAGAGCTCTAGTTTATCTCCTTGTGCCAAGTAGATAATGAAAGGCTCAGAGAATAATTTGTTCTGCTTTTTCTCTTGCTCTTTACTTCTTTGCTTGAGGATCATCTCCCAGTGGGAATATTGCAACTCCCTTATGAATGTAGGGCTTTATACATTTAACAGCTATTCGAAAGTGCTTAACATGGATTAAAAGAATATTGAACAATCATATAATCTACAGGGAGGCAATCAGCTTTCAACACATGACATCTTTTAGTCTCATTAAATCCTTGATATATATTATTTGCATACTAAGTATTTTCTCCAGGAAGTTTTAATCAAAAAATGATATTGGTAGACTGTTCAGTGAGTATGTTTCCATAAAACCTCTGTGTTTCCAAGCTCAGTTACTTCCTTTGTCCAGGTCTATGTACCACTGCAAAAAAAAAAATATACTTTTAATTATAAAGTTCACTTCACAAGCTCCCATATTTGAACACTTGGTACCCAGATAGAGAGACTGCTTTTAAAGTTTATGGACTGTTAAGGATGCAAAGCCTTGTCACACTATGTAGATTACTGAGTGTAGACATGAAATTTTGTTTTCCGATTTTCTGGAGTCTAATTTCTTAATTTTTTTAAATTTTTTTTAATTTGGGATATTAGCCCTCTATCAGATGTAGGATTAGTAAAGATATTTTTCCAATCTGTTAGTCGCCATTTTGTCCTATTGACAGTGTACTTTGTCTTAAAGAAGCTTTGCAATTTCATGAGGTCACATTTGTCAATTCTTGATATTAGAGCATAAGCCATTGGTGTTCTGTTAAGGAACTTTTCCCCTATGCCCATATGTTCAAGGCTCTTCCCCACTTTCTTTTCTATTAGTTTCAGTGTATCTGGCTTTATGTGGAGAACCTTGATCCACTTGGACTAGAATTTTGTAGAAGGAGATAAGAATGCATAGATTTGCATTTTTCTACATGCTGACCTCCAGTTCAACCAGCAGCATATGTTGAAAATGTTGTCTTATTTCCACCTAATGGTTTTAGCTCCTTTGTCAAAGGTCAAGTGACCATAGGTATGTGGGTTCATTTCTAGGTCTTCAATTCTATTCCATTGATCTTCTTGCCTATCTCTGTACTAATACCATGCAGTTTTTATCACTATTGCTCTATAGTACAACTTGAGGTCAGATATGGTGATTCCTCCAGAAGATCTTTTACTGTTGAAAATCCTTTTGGCTATTTTGGGTTTTTTGTTACTCCAAATGAATTTGCAAATTGCTCTTTGTATCTATATGAAAAATTGTGTTTGAAATTTGATGGGGATTGCATTGAATCTGTAGATTGCTCTAGGTAAGATGGCCATTTTTACTATACTAATCCTCTCAAACCATGAGCATTGGAGATCTTTCGATCTTCTGAGATCTTCGATTTCTTTCTTCAGGAACTTGAAGTTTTTGTCTACAGACCTGTCACTTGCTTGGTTAGATTCACTCCAGGGTATTTTATATTGTTTGTGACTATTGTGAAGGGTGTCATTCCCCTAATTTCTTTCTCAGCCTGTTTATCCTTTAAATAGAGGAAAGCTACTGATTTGTTTGAGTTAATTTTATATCCAGCCACTTTGCTAATGTTGATTATCAGGTTTAGGAGTTCTCTGGTGGAAGTTTTGGGGTCACTTATGTATACTATCATATCATCTGAAAATAGTGATATTTTGACTTCTTCCTTTCCAGTTTTTATTCCTGTGAACACTTTTTGTTGACTAATTGCTCTGGCTAGGACTTGGAGTACTATATTGAATAGGTAGGATGAGAGTGGGCAGCCTTGTCTAGTCCTTGATTTTAACGGAATTGGTTCAAGTTTCTCTCCATTTAGTTGGATGTTGGCTACTGGCTTGCTGTATATTGCTTTTACTATGTTTAGGTATAAATCTTGAATTCTTAATCTTTCCAAGACTTTTGGAAATTGGAATTTTGTCAAATGCCTTCTCAGCATCTAGTGAGATGATCATGTGGTATTTTTCTTTGAGTTTGTTTATATAGTGGATTACATTGAAGGACTTCTGTATATTAAACCATCCCTGCAATCCTGAGATAAAGCCTACTATATCTTGATGGATGGTTGTTTTGATGTGTGCTTGAATTTGGTTTGCGAGTATTTTATTGAGTATTTTTGCATTGATATTCATAAGGTAGATTGGTCTGAACTACTCTTTCTTTGTAGTGTCTTTGTGTGGTTCAGGTATGAGCATAATTATGGCTTCATAGAACAAATTGTGTAGGGTTCCTTCTGTTTCTATTTTGTGGAATAATTTTTAGAGAATGGGTATTAGGTCTTCCTTGAAGGTCTGATAGAATTCTAAAACCATTTGGTCCTGGTCACTTTTTGAGGGGAGACTTTTAATGACTGCTGCTATTTCTTTAGAGGTTATGGGAATATTAAATGGTTTATCTGCTCCTGATTTAACTTTGCTACCTGGTATCTGTCTAGAAAATTGTCCATTTCATCCATATTTTCCAGTTTTGTTGAGAATAGACTTTTGTAGTTGGATATGATGTTTTTTTTTAATTTCCTGTTTCTGTTGTTTTGTCTTCGTTTTCTGTTCTGATATTATTAATTTGGATACTGTCTCTGTGCCCTCTGGTTAGCAGGGCTAATGGTTTATTTATCTTGTTGATTTTCTCAAAGAACCAGCTCCTGGTTTTGTTGAAATTTGTACAGTTCTTTTTGTTTTTATTTGGTTGATTTTGGCCCTGAGTTCGAGTATTTTCTGCCTTCTAAACCTCTTGGGTTAATTTACTACTTTTTGTTCTAGAGCTTTCAGCTATGCTGTCAAGCTGCTAAGACATACTCTCTCTAGTTTCTTTGTGTAGGCACTTAGAGCTATGAGTTTTACTCTTAACACTGATTTCATTGTGCTCATAAATTCTTGTATGAAGAGCCTTCATTATCAGTAAATTCTAAAAAGTCTTTAATTTCTTTCTTTATTTCTTGCTTGACCAAGTTGTCATTGAGTAGAGCGTTGCTCACTTTCCACATGTATGTGGGCTTTCCATTATTTTTGTTATTATTGAAGAGCTGCTTTAATCTGTGGTGATCTGATATGATGGAAAGATTTATTTCAATCATTTTGTATCTGTTGAGGCCTGTTTTGTGACAAATTACAATGCCTATTTTGGAGAAGGTACCATGAGGTACTGAGAAAAGGGTATATTCTTTTGTTTTAGAATGAAATGTATGTAGAAATCTGTTAAAACCATTTGGTTCATAACTTGTCTTAGTTTCACCGTGTCTCTGTTTTTTTGTTTTTTTTTTCTTTTTCCATGATCTGTTCATTGCTGAGTGTGGGGTATTGAATTTGCTACTATTATTGTATGAATTGTAATATGTACTTTGTTCTTTAGGAAAGTTTCTTTTATGAATGTGGGTGCCCTGGCATTTGGAGCATAGATGTTCTGAAATAAGAGTTCATCTTGGTAGATTTTTGCCTTTGAAGAGTATGAAGTGTCCTTTTTTTAATCTTTTTTTTTATAACTTGGTTGAAAGTTGGTTTTATTCGATATTAGAATGGCTACTCCAGCTTTTTTCTTGGGACCATTTGCTTGGAAAATTATTTTCCATCCTTTTACTCTGAAGCAGTATCTGTCTGCCACTGAGGTGCATTTCCAGTATGCAGCAACATTCTGGGTCCTGTTTATGTATTCAGTCTATTAGTCTACATCTTTTAATTTGGGAATTGAGTCCATTGATGTTAAGAGATATTAAGGAAAAATGACTGTTGCTTCCTGTTATTTTTGTTACTAGAGGTGGAATTGTTTGTGTAGCTATCTTATTTTGAGTTGGTTGGAAGATTACTTTCTTGCTTTTTCTAGGTTGTAGTTTCCCTCCTTGTGTTGGAGTTTTCCATCTATTAACTTTTGTAGGGCTGGATTTGTGGAAAGATATTTGTAAACTTGGTATTTTCATGGAATAGCTTGCTTTCTCCATCTATAGTGATTGAGAGTTTTGCTTGGTATAGTAGTCTGGGCTGGCATTTGTATTCTCTTAGGGTCTGCATGATATCAGTCCAGGATCTTCTGAATGTTATAGTCCCTGGTGAGAAGTTTAGTGTAATTTTTATAGGTCTGCTTTTATATGTTACTTGACCTTTTCCCCTTAATGCTTTTAATACTTTTTATTTGTTTTGTCCATTTGATGTTTTGATTATTATGTGATGGGAGGAATTCATTTTCTGGTCTAGTCTATTTGGAGTTCTGTAAGTTTCTTGGTTCTTCATGGGCATCTCTCTCTTTAGTTTAAGAAATTTTTCTTTTATAGTTCTTTTGGCGATATTTACTGGCCCTTTATATTTGGAATCTTCACTCTCATCTATTCCTATTATCCTTAGGTTTGGTCTTCTCATTGTGTGATGGATTTCCTAGATGTTCTGGATTAAGAGCTTTTTGTATTTTACATTTTCTTTTACAGTTGATTCAATGTTTTCTATGGTATCTTCTGCACATGAGATTCTTTCTTCTTTCTCTTGTATTCTGTTGGTGATGCTTGCATCTATGACTCCCGATCCCTTTCCTAGGTTTCATATTTCCATGGTAGTCTCTGTCTAAGATTTCTTTATCGTTTCTATCTCCATTTTTGTGTCTTGGATGGTTTTGTTAAATTCTTTCACCTCTTTGGTTGTGTTTTGTTGCAATTCTTTTTTTAGTTGTTGTTTGTTTGTTTGTTTTTTCAAGACAGGGTTTCTCTGTGTAGTCCTGGCTGTCCTGGAACTCACTCTGTAGACCAGGCTGGTCTTGAACTCAGAAATCTACCTGCCTCTGCCTCCCAAGTGCTGGGATTAAAGCTGTGCGCCACCACTGCCCGGCCTTGTTGCAATTCTTTAAGGGATTTTTGTGTTTCCTATTTAACTGCTTCTACCTGTTTACCTATGTTCTCCTGTATTTCTTTAAGGGAGTTATTTATGTCCTTCTTAAAGTTCTCTATCATCATCATGAGAAGTGATTTTAAATCTTTTTCTTGCTTTTCTGGTGTGATGGGGTGTCCAGAAATTGCTATGGTGGGAGAACTGGGTTCTGTTGATGCCAGGTAGCCTTGGTTTCTGTTGTTTCTGTTCTTGCACTTGCCTTTTGCCATCTGGTTAACTCTACTGCTAGCTGCACTCACTGTCTCTGACTGGAGCCTGTCTCTCCTGTTATCTTTCTTGGGTCAGAACTCCTCAGAGTCTAGCTGTCTTTGTAATCCTGTGAACCTGAGATCCTGGGTGGAAGAGCTCCCAGGACTCGTGCTTCCTCTGGGATTATGAAATCTTATGATCCTGGGAATCCTGAGAATCCAGCTTCCTCAACTGCTAAGAGTGCAGTGGTTCTTCTGCTGCTCTGAATGCAGTGGTTCCTCTCTTTCTCTGAGTACAGTGGTTTCTCTAAGGTGGGTCTACATCTGTCCTTTACTATGTTGGTTCATCTCTTTGATATTCAGATGACACAATAGAATCTAATGGTGTTTACCCATGATCAGCCATATTATGATTTCCTCCTATCTTCTCCATTCACCTAATGTGGCTCTTATGGTCTTCTTTTGTGAAACCTTGTAAAATGTATTCCATTTAGAGATCCTAGTCAACCATACTTTAGTGTCTAATGTACTAATGAAATATAAATGTCTAGATATAATAAACCTACCTTTGATACCAAAGCATTATGTTAAACTTGAATACACCATTTATCTCTACTGTCATTATTTATCTATATTAAAATGCAAATTAAAGGAACATTGACAAGGCTGATTAATGTATTTTCCTAGACAAAAGATGTTATAAATCATTTTGGTTCCAAGTAACCAAATGTCAAATTTCAGGGAAGGGTGTAGATGAAAACACTCATTTTAATCTTTTTGATTTATAAGTGTTCTATTCTATTATCAACAGATCATGCAAAGCAGATAGGGTTATTCTACTTCTCTAAATAATCTATAAAAAATCACTAACTAACTGTAAGTGATTTTAAATCACAGTGGTTGCATGCTGAAAAATACTGATGGTCAAAAAAATAAAAATGCTTCCAGCATAAAGGCAAGTTAGAACAGGTCATAAAAGAAGAGGAGGCATGGAGAGTCTCAGTTCCTAATAGGTTTCTCTTTGAGTAGCTTTAGTAACCATGCAACGGAGCCCATGTGTGTAATCCAAACTCTCTTCTTTTACCAATATTTTCCTAGTGCCAGCTTGAGATCTAGTGACACCTAACAACACAAAGCTAAGCTTTGTCCTTCATCAAAGACAGAGCAAAGAAAATGGAGTGTATTTTAATCCTTACACATAGTTCATGAGCAAACATTCCAGTCACCAAACACCAAATGTGGTGACATTCATCTTCCTAAGAGTATATCAAGTTAAAGCTAAGAGTCATAAGTGCTTGTAACCAGTATCTTCTGCCTAGGCTGTGTAATCATATTGATCAATTTGGGGGGAACTTTATTGAAATTAAAATTCAATTACTTAAAATGTTATGTATTTAAAAGTTGACAGTAATTTTAAAGGCCACTAGAGGAGATGAATGAGCTTCTGAGTATGGCTGACGGCATCAAGTGGCAGGTCTCCCCAATACCATCTTCCAACTTACTCCACTGAAGTATCTTTTACAAGATAGAGAATATTTAAAAATAATAGATGGATAAATGGTTTGGGGAATATATATATATATATATATATATATATATATATATATATATATATCAATTATTAATAGTACTCTCACAAGTTTTGATAATTATATTATCTAAATGCATCAGTAACTCCGGGAGTGCTACATTGTTATTAGGCATTAGCAGATGTCTTGCAACTTGTCTTGTTTCCTACTTACTGCTGAAAGAATAAGTTTCTCAACACAATCATTCCTCCATATCTACAAGAGTAAAGCCTAATACTGAGGATAGGGTATCTTGTCATTAATATTGATTCTCAACTCAACTAATTTCTGGCATGCTTATACTAGGATTAATCTATACCAGGTGAACTAAGCTGTCATAATAGACCATAAATATGGATAGTAACATTTCAGTGACTATGGTGCTGAACTAAATAATAAGGATAAAGCAAGCTGAGCACTAGGATTGATCTCTGTGATCCTTGATTATGGATTCAATGTGACCATGTTCCACAACAGCTAATGTGCCTTTCCTTCAATGTATCCTCAAAGTGTGAGCCAAACCAAAACTATCATTAATGTAGTTGTCTGAGTATTTTATCATGCCAGTTTTAATGGCATGTTCAGTAATCAGTCCAATATAAACTTCATCTTTCCTATGAGTGGTATCTATGAAAAAGTAAAATATAAAATGAGGCATACAAAGTTCATGACTTGGAACTGAAAATGGACCCACAGACAGAGTTATTAATTTAACAGGCTAGTAAGCCAAGGATGGGTAAGATTCTGCACAGAGCCTAACCAACCTAAGACAAAAGTACATTGCTTTTGATAATACATATTCCACAGCAGGTAAGGAAGGCATTCTTGTCAGAATGACCTAAGACAGGCTCAGTCTGGTTTATGCAATAAAATGGGGGAAATGTGAAGTGCTTTTTGAGCTGCCTGGCAGGAATCTGACATAGACCAAGGACAAGAAAATGGGCTGCTTGGAAAAAATTGACATAGGCCAAGGACAAGGAAAATGGATTCCAAGCATGAATCTGACATTAGACTGGAACAAAGAAGTAATTTCAGGCAGGAATCTAAATCTTAAGCTAGAACAAAGAAGTAGGCTTCGGGTATGAAAATGACTTTGAGCTAGGATAGGGAAGTAGGCTCAGATATTTTGGTCATCCTGATAAACCCTTAGAAATAGTAACCACAGTAATGATTATGGGACTTTGTTTATTGTCATGCGTGTTCTTTGACTATCTGGGTTTATTGTCTTGCTTGTTCCTTGACTATTTGCATCTATTGTATTGCTAGTTCCTCAACCTAGAACTGATCTTAACACTTGCATGTAATTAACATAGTATAAAATCAAAAAAGTAGGAGGAATAGGGATAGGGAATAATGAGGGGGATGGGAATAGGGAAAAGGAATAACATCTGAAATGTAAATAAATAAAATATCAAATTAAAATTTAAAACATGAGGCATAGTAAGATTAAAACATCAACTACTAGTAAAAATACTCCAAACACTCCAACAACATTTTTATAATGAAAATTATTTACAGCACATGGGTTGTTTCTTCCTGAAAGTTTCCACTTATTAATTTCAGACTAGAGTTGATGTGGATAACTGAAACTTTGTAAGCTGATCTCTTGGAAAAGGGCAAACTACTTATTGAAGATCATTTGTTCACTTATTCACATATTTATTAACGCATCCATGTGTTTGTAATATCTTCAACAATGTTCATCTGTTAAACATCTTGTCTTAGGGATTGAAGGAAGTAAATAGAGACACTTCCTTCATGTTGTGATCTCATGGGGAGCGATGCATAAAAGTATGTAGCAAAATGTACTAAATGTGTGGATAGAAATGTAAATGCACTATAAATGGTCATTGAGTAAGGATAGAGTTAGTGAATTCAGCTGGTCTATTGTGTGCATAGAAGTGTGTGTGTGTGTGTGTGTGTGTGTGTGTGTGTGTGTGTGTGTGGAGGAGATAGTATGGATAGTGTGATGGAGATGATGGAGATGAATAATTTCTATAGATAGCATATTAAGGCAGCTTTACTAGACTAGACCAATTGATCTAAGACACAAACCTTATTTGTGACAGAGTTATGCAGATGTCAGAGAGATGAGACATATGACAGACATCTCAAACAGAACAAATAACAGATATAAAAAGCCTTAATTTCCTTGGTGTGATAGGTAAACTCAATAAAAGCGATCACAAATTTTTTTCTATTGTCAGAACACAAAGATTAGCAAGAATTGTCCAAAGAGAATTTTTTCTCAGAAAAAAATAAATCAAGGAAAAAAATTATAAATGTTTCTCTACTCATTTAGATGTTTTGTAGCACATTGCTGGTTACTGAAAATGCATGGGGAGATTCAATAACATAGCCACATTTGGTACATAGAACATACCTCCAAACACTGTTTAATCATTAGCAGAATCAAACATTAATAACTCTGGTAGATATACAAAATATTGCAAATGTATTCTATGGGAAAATTATACTTGAAATGATTCAAATGTTTATAGATTGTACTTATCCCACATAGAATATAGAATACATGTATTTTTGCTTTGCTTGAAGAACACTGGAATGTTCAATACAAGCAGCTGCTCTAAGAATTATTTTTAAATTTTATTCTAATTTAAATTATATCCATGTGTGTAGTGTATGTGTGTGTTCATGGTACATGTGATCATAGTACATACAGAGATCAGAAGAATATTCAGAGTTTAAGTTTCCTTATGTGGATGCTGGGAAGTGAATCCAGATCATTTGCAAGAGCAGCACATACATTTTATTCCAGTGCACTCTCTGAAGTCCCAGACATACTAATTCTTATTGAGCTTTACTTTTTGCTTTAAACCAAATTCAGCTATTAAAACCACAATCCTAATGCCTATCTACAAAATCTATCACTGTTCACATTCTCATTGAAAGGTACTCATAAATTCACTCTCTTGGCTCTCAATACACTTTGCAATTTGATTTCCACCAATATGCCATTCTCTCACAATTCCTGTTTTGTACTTTGAACTTAATATAATCTGAATTATAACCACTCACCATTCCCAGTACATATTAAATCTTGTTCATTCCTATTGTTCTGGCATTTGGCTGGAATTTCATTTTACTGAGATAAGACAGTTTTAAATTAACAGTGTGTTAAATATTGAGATAATTATTATGAATGGTAATTTCTATTCATAATCCTGTTTTTGATAAAAATGAAAGGGTATTTTGTTGTTTTTATTCACTTGGGACCTCAATCTAAACATAGGTCCATTTCCATTTCAAAGAAAAGAAAGAAGCACTCATGAGTTCATTATTCACTCCATCAAGTGTTAATAATAAGTACGCAGAGATAAACAGCTGAGGTAAAAAAAAAAACAATTAGTATTTCTACTTGAATTTGTACTTATTTGAGGATTAGAAGTTACTAAATTATCAAACCCAAACACAAACCCAGGTTTTCCAGAATATACTTATTCCATAAATCAGTCCATTCCTGGTGCTAATGATAAATGTCTCCATATGGTGATTCCACAACAGAATTTCATTCTCCTTCATGGCTTGGAATTCTTTCATTTACTCAGAGTTTTGTGCATCAAAATTATAGCTAAGAATCAAGAGTAAAGACAGCACAAACTCTTCCTTATGAAGTCCCAGGCCACAGAAGCATGTTATTTCACAGTAACAAGCCAGAATTTATAAAAAGTTAAGATTTATTTTGAGACCTAGGAATTATCTTTTAAGGTGTGAATTTATGCTACCAAACAGAAATCTAGGATGCTATTCTTCCTTGTTTCACTTGCTTACTGGACTTTCTTGTTTCTAAAGAATTTCTTTGCTTGTTTTTTTAAAAACATTCTTCGGTAATTTCATATATGCATACAGGAACAGCAAAAGAATACAGCCATTCCATACAAAATTGTTCTCAGACTCTCCTTTACAATGACACTACCTTCTGAACATCAGTACTAAACCACAATTAAATAAAATAAAGATATTTTAGAGAAATAAGCATTCATGATAGGAATGAAGGAAAGACTTAAGACATTGTGTTCAGGTGGGATAAAAATAGAGTTGAGTCATATATAGAATATATTTATCACCTTATTCAAAGTTGAACAAAAAATATTGTCATTTGTAAAATATAAAGATATATTTTGTGTATAGTATTCATAAATGCATATGCATACAAAGGCAGAGAAAAATTAATATTTGTATCAGTCATTGAATTACCGGTCAAGGTCTGGCAAAGTAGCTCAAGAAGTAAGAGTTTGCTGCCTAGGTGATGATTTGAAATAAACCTTAGAACCAAAATTGTTGAAAGTTCGAACACATGTTGTCTTAGACACAGCTTGCATGAACACTCACACACACACACACACAGAGAGAGAGAGAGAGAGAGAGAGAGAGAGAGAGAGAGAGAGAGAGAGAAAGAGAGAGAGAGAGGGAGAGAGAGAAGGAGAGAGTAAGGAGAGAATAAATAAATATTTTTAAGTAACAAATACAAGCTCAAGCACTATAATCTTTGTTAGTAAAATATGTTATGAATTAAAAGAATTAATATATATGTATGTATACATATATAAATACATATGTATATATATGTATATATGTATACACACACACACACACACACACACACAT
>JANHMN010000009.1:3213711-3245071 GCA_030674055.1 Rhabdomys pumilio | reverse complement strand
ATACACACACACACACACATATATATATATGACCATATTTTATAAGTACATGGTATTAAATACAGAACAATTCTTACCATGAATATGCAAAAATAGTATCCATCAAAATTCAAACAGAAAAATAATGATGGAATCTTAGAATCTAATCATCATGAATTTGGGTAAAACATTAAGAAGTGATATCTAAAACATGTAAAAATGAAACTAGAAGTATTATATTCTAATAAAACCTTTAACATTTAGCTCAGCCAATTTCCAAAGTGTTACTAGTAAACCCTAAAATTTTAAATAGGTACATACAGCTATATCATTAACATAATAATATTTTTAAATTTTGAAACAATATTATACAAATGATTGAAAAAAGCATGATGTGTACTATGGAGAAGAATATCACTGCTGTACCAATACAGCAAGCACAAGTATTGAAAAAGTTAGTGTGGAATGATTGCTCTGTAGTGAAGAGTGCTTACTGTTCTTTGAGAGAACTGGAGTTCAGTTCCTAGCACCCAAATCAGGTAGCTAACAATGACCTGTAACTCTAGCTACAGAGGATCCCATGCCTCCTTCTGAATTCCAAGGGCAGTTGCATATGTATGCACAAAACTAGAACACAGATACAGACACATACACATAAAAATGAAATGAGAACAGACAATGATTAGAGTTATGTGGCTGTATTTGAAGATACAACAAAATGGCTAGCTGTATGATCAGAAATATGCCTGTGTGTAATTCATATGATATTCAAGTCTGTCGTCATCTCTTCTTAAGTTAGGTGTAGAGATTCTCTTATTTCTAATTGTTATGTGTAAGTCAATTCTAGGGATGTTTGGGTCACTGCCTACTAAATTGTCTTGTTTTCTCAACCACTAAATTACATAACATAAATACTTTGTTAGAGTGATTGTAAAATATGCTGTAAATAAAATATGGAAGACCATTAGACAAATCTAAGTCAAGTTGAATGGCCTAATTTCTCTCCATTTGGAGAGTAAATGTAAACATTTAATACATACATGATAAAATATATAGTTCATTATATTTTCATTATTGTTTTGAAGAACATCAATTTTGCCTTATTTTTTTTCTAGAGCTGTTTTAAAAATGACTTTACGTAGTATTTCATACGTTATTGCAGTGGAGAATAACATGAAAAATTCTTGCATAACATGGGCTTGAGAGATGTCTCATTGGGTAAAAAGACGTGTCACATAAGTATGAGGAACTGGGTTCAAATTGTATGAGCCTTTATAAATCCAAATGTTGTGCCATGTAAATGTAATTGTACTCCTCTACATGTTGTCCTCTGACTGCCACAGGTTCTGAAGCCCATGTATGCCCATATTAGCATACATATAAATGCATACAATCGTGTACATGCATGCATATGCTCATACAGAGGAAAACAAAACAAACAGAAAATAACTGAAGGACAGATATGAATATAAGTATAGAAACATGAGGAAAATAATGAAGTTTTGGGTTGTTTTCATAGTTTAGGAAGCTCCTAGAATGAAGCCTTTCTTCATTCTTTGGAAATACAAAGGTCTTCCAGTCTCACCCAAGTTCTTAAGACTCCTCATACCTAGGTTATATTCTCTTTACAAACCAAAATATAAAACAAAACCAAAAAAATACAGCAAAAACCACCTTGTTCCTGAATCTTTCTGTGTTGCTCACTTCAACATCAAAACAGTCCTCTGTAGTTGTTTCAGTGAGAAATGCCCCCTAGGGGATCACGCATTTAATCACTCTGTTCCCAGTTTGTAGTGTGATATGGATAGTTTAGAAGGTGGTTGCTTGCTAACAGGAAATACATCTCGAATGGAAGGATTTGAGGATTTACAGTTTTGTCCTAATTCTTGTTTTCTCTCTACTTCCTGTGTGTGTGTTAAAACATGACCAGCCAACTTCCTTCTCTGCAGCTATCTCTAGTGCTGCCTGCTACCATACCTTTCTTTCCACAATGGACTATATCCCACTGAAAACTGCCAAAAATAAAACCTTTCTTACATAAATTGGTATTGGTTCTGAAGTTTTGTTACAGCAACAGAAAAACAACTTATACAACATATAGCACCTCTCATCTGCACATTTTAACTATTTGTGAACTATCATCTTTTTGGTAACTGAATTATGTTTGACTTAGGAACATCTTTCTTTCTTGTCTTGAATTTTTCCTATATTTTTTGTGTCCTTTCATCCATGTAATCTCTTCTCCAGAAACATAAACCACAGACTGGTGTACTAAAAATCAGGACCCACTTTTAGTTACATTTTTTTAACTAAAATTAATGAAATTGCTTTCCAGAGTCAAAACTTCCTCAAACTACATAGAAATTCCTATCTATACAAAAAAAAAAAAAATTAAAGCTATGTCAAGTTCCATGTTACCAGATTTAAAAAAGAACCAACAACAATCAAACTTTTAATTTAAATATAAAACTATCCAGGTACAGTGCTGCATGTCTTTGAACCTTTTTTTTAATTTTAATGCCTGCAGAAGTTTATTTCAATGAATAATTTCAAGTCATCAAAAATAGTATTAATTTCAGAATAATGTTAACGATTAGTGTATAATGTAGTTAATATTAAACAAATCCCTTAAAATAAAAAATAAACAGATTTTGTAGATGATGGTGATGATGATGATTATGTTGATGATGATGATGATGATGAAAAATATAGTACAAAGTAGGTAAACTCAAGCCCATCAAGTGAGTCTTTAAATTAACTTTAAGAATTTGAGCAATGATTCTTCACCTGAGGACATGTAATAATGGGAACAAATTTTTAATAATAAAAATATAAACAAGATGTCCTAGTTTTCTTTCTGTTGTTGTGATAAACACCCAGGGAAAGAAAGGTTTTACTTCAACTATTGGTTGTAGTCTGAGGGAATCCAGAGAAAGAATTCTAGCAGGAACCTGGATGTAGGAACAAAAGCAGAGGCCATGAAGGAATGCTGCTTACTAACTTGTACTCTTGGCTTGCTGAGCCTATGTACATATACAAACCTGGACCACATATCCAGAGGTAACACTACCCAAAATGACTGTACCCCTCCACAACAATCATCAATCAATAAGGTGCCCTATTGACTCACAGGCAAAATTTTCTTTTTCTCAGATATGTTGAGATATTTCTCAAAGTGACAAAACTTAATCATATAAAATTGTTTGGATGACTTTTGGTATGTTAACCAGTGAGTTTCCAGCGAGTCTATTGGTGAGGTATGATGTGGAGACAGAAGACTATGGCACTATCAAAAGTACTCTTGATGAAACTGTCAACTTACACACTTTTGCAAAATGGAAATGAAAAAATTTCTAACAAAAGTATTTATATAACACATATGAAAGATGTATATTTAATTTTGAAAAAATATACAAATAACATGACAGAAGCTATATTTTTCAAATGTATGATATTATAAAAATAATTTAATATACTCAGGTTATTTTTACAAGCATTTCCCTTTGAGATTGCTATAATGTATTTGCTACAACATCATCAAATATCTATTTCAATTGCAGAACACAACACATTTGGGTATAGCTTAATTGTTTAGATATTAATTTTTTCATTTCTGTCTAATGAGGAAAAAATACTTCAATATGACTGAAGTTATGCTTGTCATTTTTGCCTGCAACATAGCACCCCAGATTATCTTATAGCTAGTGCCATTAAAATGTTGTTAGAATTTGAGGAAGAAATCATTAAGTTGAAAATGAAGCAAATACATCTCAAGAAAATTAATTTCCATTTTTGTTTGTTTGTCTAATAAAGTAGTTTAGGATGTTACAGAATAATGCAGTAAAATTTTGATGAATACACAGAATCAATATCTCTGCAGTTTAGGAGGCAAAACAAATTTTAGTAAAACAATTATAATAACTTTACTGAAAATAGAAATAGAGTCAGGTCAACTGAGATTTCCTACTGAGTTTTAGAGGATATGAAATTAGTCACTGAGAGGTCATTGTTAACTGTTTATAGAGTATTATAAAATGTGGTTTTATTTTATTTACCCACTTTCTGTACACATTTCAAGTCAGTAAGCTCAGTTTCATTCAAAAAAAAAAAAAACAAAAAACAAACAAACAAACAAAAAAACCAAGCAAACAAACAAAAACACCCTCCTCTTTTCATTTTGTTTGTTTTGATTCTGCTTGCCAGATAAGGACTCCACCACTGAGCTACTTCACCCCATAGTAACCCTTTTATAGGAGGAGTTTGTAATGTGTTGGAAATATTGTACCTCCTCTAGCTATAGATACTTCCTAGGTACCTCCATAAACAGAGCTAAATAGATGTTGACAATTCCTAACAAAATAGCTTGTGTATGAGTGTCCTCTCCTGAATTAGACTTATAATCTGAGTTCTGTTGCTCTCATTGATAAATTATGTATTGAAAATAACTGAGTAAGATTTGAATCTACAGGTTCATGGAATCACGAACTAATAGTGGTATGTGCTAGAGGCCAGTCCTGGATGTTCTTCTTTCTTCGTGGTTCTCTCTTGAGGTATTGGAGGGGGAAGAGTGATGGTGAGGGCAAGACTTTGTCTTGTGAGATGTTTAGGGTTGCAGTTTAATAATAAAATATTTACCTATCTTAAGTCAAAGTCACTTTCTTTCTGTAGCTGACCAGCCTGATTTTCTCTAAGGCAAGATCCTAAAGTCTATGGTCTTTAGTATCTCATCATAAAACAGTGGAAAATTAAGTAAAGTAGCCTTTGTTCACACTTCCAGCCTGCTACTTTAAGTTGCAAGAAAATAGAATCTTTGAAAAGTGATTATCCCCTTTAATTCTAAGTTCTTCAATTCTCCAAAAAGATTCTACAAAAGTTCTCTTCCAAAAGTTCTCTCTTCTCTCTTCTAATCTTGCTCTTTCCAGCTGATCTGCTGTCACAATAATACACTTACTCTCAATTCATTTGCTTCTAATGCCTTTACTTCCAATGCTATTACTCCCAGTGCTTTTATTTCTAAGTCCTTTTTAAACGTTTTCCAAGATAGTACTTCTCTAAAAATACCACTCTCTAAAAAGATTCTCCTTGAGTTCAGTTTAAAAAGTTTCTCTCTCTCTCCCCTCAGCATTTATACATCTTACAGAATACATGATCAGATGGTAAAAAGTTCACCACAAATTTACACATAAATTCAAATCATAAATTTAATACAAACTTTACAACAGAAGCTGTTTACTTGCATATCCATTAAGAGTAATTATCTAACTAAACATTGATTATCTTTCACTAGCTAAATAAGTTCATTGAAAATTTTTAAAAAAGGGAGAGGGAGACAATACTCATTGAAAACAAGAATTATGCATATTGAAGCATGGGTTCACAACATTTGTGACTAGAGAATCATTGATATTTTGTATAGATTAACCCAGTCAATATTTTATCTTTTGTCCCTGCACATACAGTAAATTCTTAGTTTCCTGATTATGATCATTGGTTAATGGTTTTACATCCTCTTGAAATATGCTATAAGTTATAATGCCTGGTTGCTATCTCAGAAGCAATTAATTCATAACACTTGAAGATTGGCTAAGTTCTCACTGCAGTTTTGATTATCAGACAGGAATTAATATCAATTCTATTACAAAAGAGTTTAATACTAATATAATTTTAGAATTTTTTATAGTATCATAATTAAGAATTAAGAAAACATCAATTTTCTATATAGTATCACTAGAAGACAGTAAATCTTCATCATTCTCCTGAGATCTGATGAAAAAAAGTGGGTATATATATTGCAAAGCATATTACTAGCAGGAATCTTTTCTAAAAGAAAGTCTTCTCTTTTTGCCTAAAGAAGCAAATCTGTCACTAACTTTAACAGTCCATGGCAGAACCATCTCAGGAAGATCACCTTCTAGTTTTTAGTGTCTTCTTGATTACTCCTAACAGACATGTATGCATAAATACTTAAATTTTCTTTGCTTACTGTTAGTGAAATTTAATATAGTTAGGTTTTACCATTGCATTAATACAAAAATGTCATAAATACTTCATGAAGCCTTGATCTGTTCCCCAACTGTGCCATATTCATGATGAATATGACAACAGCATGAATAACACAGTATGAAACTAATAACATAGTATGAAACTGTGGCAAAAATAGGAAGATTCTATGGGGTTGAAATGAATCTTAGAGGGTAGAATGCTTGCTTAGAGTGTCTTAGCACTGAAGTCAGCCTCCAGTAAAGTTTAAACGGGGCTATGTGGAATGGTGTGTACCTGTAATCCCATTTTTTAGGAGGTGGAACCAGGAAGATCTGCCATTCAAGATGTACACAGCTTTCAAAATTAGTTTGGGCCATATAAGACCAAGTTTCGGGGAAAAAATAAGAAATGAAAAGAAAAAGAAAGAAAAAAAGAGAAAGAAGAAAAGAAAGAAGGCAGACACAAAGGATGGAAAGAAAGAAAGAAAAAGGAGGAGATACAATACTTATTAAAAAACAAGAATTGTATATGTTGAAGCATGCATTCTCAACTTGTGCATCATGATCTGATTGGGGCCCTTACATAAAATGTTTACATTATGATTCGTAACTGTAGTAATATTACAGATATGAAGTAGCAACAAAATATTTTTCTTATGATTGACCAAATGAGGAATTGTATTAAAGAAGTACAGAATAAGAGGATTAAGAACCACTGCATTAAAGACATATAAGTTACACACTGGGGCAAAAGATTTATAAGAGAGTGATAGTTCTTTTCAATAAAGTCAACAAGAGAATAACTTAAGCATACCTATCAGATTAATTAATAAAGTGTTTTTCAGTTATTTACCTGTGAAGTAAAAACACCAGAAAGTGAGAAGATAAAAATAGTCAAAAGGGCTATAGAACTAAACCAAGAATTCACAATTGAGGAATCTCAAATGGCTGAGAAGAACCTAAATAAGTGTTCAAAGTTTTTAGTGACCAGAGAAATGCAAATCAAAAACACCCTGAGATTCCACCTTTCACAAAGCAGAATGGCTAAGATCAAAACCTCAGCTAACAACATATGTTGGCCAGGATGGGGAGAAAGCGGAGCACTTCTTCCTTGCTGGTGAGATTGCAAACTGGTTCAACCACTCTGGAAATCAATCTGGATGCTCCTCAGAAAATTCAAGATAGATTTGTCTGAAGACCCAGCAATACCACTCTTGGGAATATACCTAAAAGATGCCCAGCCATACCACAGGGGCACATATTCCACTCTGCTCAAAGCAGCCTTATTTGTGATAGCCAGAAGCTGGAAACAACCAAAATGTAACATGACAGAAGAATGGATACAGAAAATATTGTTCATTTTCACAATGGAACACTATTCATCTGTTAAGAACAAGGACATCCTGAGTTTTGCAGGCAAATGGATGGAACTAGAAAATATCATCCTGAGTGTGGTAACTCAGACCCAAAAGGACATGCATGAAACATACTCACTAATAAGTGGATATTAGCCACCACCCCTCCCTCCCACACAGACACAAAAAGTACAGAATGCCCAAGATACAGTCCACGGAACTCAAAAAGGTCAACAAGTTTAAGGGCCCAAGTGGGGACGACTCAGACCCACTTGGTAGGAAGAAGAAAGCAATCATAAGTGGGAAGGTGTGAGAGGTGTCCGGTGAGAGAAAGTGGACAGGGGTAGCAGGGAAAAGGGAGCCTGATCTGGTATTGAGTGAGGGAAAGGGACTGATGCCTTGAGGGTCAGCAGAAAGAATGGAAACAGGCAAACCAGGGACGTAGGAGGTTGATGTTACCCTCCAGAATTCACCAGAGTTCAGGAAGGTGAGAGACTCTCAAGACTCAAAAGGAAGGATCTTAGATGAAATGTCTGACAGTAGGGAGAGGGATGTTATAGAGCCTACCTCCAGCAGGAAGACAGGGCATCAAGTGAGGGAGGGAGTTGCCATCGCACAGTCAAAGCTCTGATCTATATTTGTTCCTGTCTGAAAGAACTCCAGGGATGGAAATAGAGAGGATCCTGAGGAAAAGAAGGTCTGGCCACACGTCTAAAATGGGATCCAGCTCAAGTGGAAGTCCCAAGTCCTGACACTATTACTGAGGCTATGGAAAGGTAAAAAAAAAAAAAAAAAAAAAAAAAAAAAAGGGACCTATCATGATTGCCCTTCAAAAGACCCAACAAGCACCTGAGTCAGATGTAGATATTTACACCCAATCACTGAACAGAAGCTGCTGAGCCCTGTACTTTAACTAGGGAAACGCTGGAAGAATCTGAGGAGGAGGACCACTCTGTAGGAAGATCAGCAGCTTCAATTAACCCTGAGATCTCTCCAGTACTGGACCACCAGCTGTTATGAGGCCCCAAAAACATATACAGCAGAAGACTTCCGGGTCTCGGTTCAATCAGAGAGGATGAACCTAACCATCAGGAGATTGGAGGCCCCAGGGAGTTTAGAAGTCTGGTTGGGTGGTTGGTGGGTGGTGGGGACATCTTCATGTAGACAAGGGAGTAGGAGAGAATGTATGAGATGTGTAACAGTTGGATAGTGGACAGGGGAGAAGGAATAAAATCTACAGTGTAAAAGAATAATAACAAAGAATACTTAAGAAATAAAAAATAAGTAGTCAAAATTGCCCAGAGAACCAAAGCTTAACTTGAACCACATTCTGTGGGTGATGAATAGTTATTGCTAAGAATAAGGAGAGAAAATTAATGATCAATATTGTTGATAAAACAAAAGAACTGATGAACAAACACTCTGCTATAATGAACATGAGACTTATACTTAATAATGAATATGATGATTCATTCATAATGAGTGTCAGCTAGACTAGAGTCACCTAGGAGACAAGTGACTACCACACATGAGAAGGAAAGAGGAATTTTTTGATTGTTTAAATTGAGATGAGAAGATTTATTGTAAGTGTTATTTGCACTACTTAGTGGGCTAGAGTATTGTACTATGTGAAAAGAAGGAAGTGAGCTAAACTCCAGCATTCATTGCTCTTGCTGACAGTAGATGCCATATGGCCAGCTGCCACTTCTTCCCAGACATCAACTACTTATTGAACCATTATTCTTTCTTCCAGCAAATTGCCTATGGCACATTTCTAATCATAGCAAGAGAATAATAAATATTTTGCCATAATTTTGTTTTAAAATGAATTTTTCAGGGGATAGATAGATGACTCAGCAGTTTAGAGAACTTCTTGTTTCTGCAGAGGACCTGAGTTTGCTTTCTAGCACCCATTTTATCGAACAGTTTATAATTGCATATTAGTCCCAGCTCCTGATGAATCTGATGCCTTTGGCCTCTGTGAGCATGTATACTAACATCCATGAACATATATAACATATAATCTATGCATCTATGAACATACGTACACACAAAACATTAACATTAAAAACCTGATTTTTCTTTTCATGTACAAGCTAAAAATTTCATATCTGATTATTAAAAAGTTCCACGATTTGAAACTTTGAGGACAAATAACAGGAAGAAATTCCCTAGCTTATCTCTTATAATAAGTACACTTTATATCCTAAGCATAGCAAAGGATTTACATAAAGTTATCTTTATGTTATATATAATATATATGAAACATCAATATATTTTGTATTTAGAATTGTGTCTTGGCTTTAAGATACCTTATTAAATGAAAGCAAATATTCACAGTCAAAACATCTGTTGATAATTTCTCAACTGTAGAGCTCGCTCGCTAGGCTCATGAACTTCAGATGAAGGATCATCAACATGACCACACCATCTTGTTATGTAAATTTAATCCATGACTGTCAGGATCGCATCACAATTACAGGATCGGGTAAAGCTTGATGGTATATGTAGAATACCAACTCATTTTGAAGACCTATATACGTCTTCAATGGTATATTTATATAACAACAATGTGTTAAAATGCAATTTAATTAATTGCTTGTATTCACTCAAAATTTTTTCATCCAAAGATACATGGATTCATTCATTAATGCATGCATCTATAATAAATAAATATATACTCACAAACATACACACATTTTCATAATTACTCAGATACAGTTTAATATGAATCTTTATATTGAAAGAAGAGCAGTTGTGAGCCTCAAGGTCACACAAAAAAATTTGAAATAGTAATTCTTTAATGCAGTTTGTGTAAAATACGTTTTTTTTTTGCTTCAGAGTAGTTTGCTTTGTTAACTTTTAGTAGAGTATTGATTTATGCATATGCTCAATAAATTTTCTTTCTTGATTGAAGATCACACTGTAAAGCTAGTTTTTAAAAGTTGCTGTGGCTTCCGCTTACCAACTTATATAAAGTGTCATGGATTCTTTTTTTTCTTTAATTTTTAGTCTACAAAGATGTCAGTGCTATTGTTAAGTATTCCATGCCTTAAAATTCACACATAGCATCTGTAGTTTAATAAAGGTGTATTAAAAGTAGTGTGTGGTTTAACAACACCACACACTACTAATAGATACTTATGCTTGACTTGTTCTATGTACATTATTGTGAGAGATATTTTTTCCTTTCTGTGTGGAAACATTGGTACACATAGCTATAAAAAATAATTATATTTGTGCTTAGTAACTAATTTTTCAATATCTAAAAATTCTTGCTTCTGTCATAACTAAAGCTCAACTTATTTTAGTGTAAAAGATTTTGCTGAGCATATTGTAGGTACACTGACCTACGTGACAGATAAGGAAGTAGCATGAGTTTTCCGTCCTTGAGGATGTTTTATTATATTTTTTAAAAATTAGATTCTTGGTAAAACTTTTGCACTCTGAGTCTATTACTATTAATATGGAAATGCTGTTATTATTTACTTAGGATGGAATTTATCAGAAACAAGTTGGAGTTTCTGCTGTGTGCTTTATTTATAATAGACACTCAGGAAATGAAGACAAATGTTACTGTTTACTCACATTGAATAAACTCAGAGGAACAGGTCATTTTTGTTTTTTGTTTTCTTGTTTGTGCTGTTGCTGATGCTTTTGAATGAGCTGGTAAATTGTGAGACTGAAATTTGATTCTTCAATTTGATTTTTTTTACAAATATTGTAATGCCAGTATTTTATTCATAAATTTATTTTATGTCTGATCCATCAACCCTAAAATTTTCACAAACATGATCCAATTTCGTAATCAAGTCAAGCATTTACCTATACTGATTTGATCCTCTAGAAAATTATGTGTCCTTGTACATTGATGGATAGCCTGGAGTCCTGGGAGTTTTAAACATCACACAGAGAGATTCAGTATAACATTCTGATTTTCTATGAAAATATTACCCATTTAACCAAATAAACAACAATTATAGGTTGCTCCTTTCCTTATAGAGTACACACTAAATTTTAAAAAACTTTAAGACAATGTACACTTTTATTAATGGTCTTGTCTTGAGAACTGAATACGATGGATTCCTCTTCTGTATTTCTTGCTTATGTGTGTATGTGATAAGTTACCCATCATCGTCAACTTGAAGGTACCTAGAATCACGGAGGAGATTTCCATCCAAGTTCACTTTTTGTAGCATTTCCTAAGCAATTCAAGAAATTGTAACCTACCCTGAATATATGCAATGTCTTCCCATGGCCTGCTGTCCCTGTCTGAATAAAAAGATAGGGCAGTGAAGGTCAGATGGGCACAGAATCAACCTCCTTGATTCTTTACTGGGACAATGGAAGAAGCTACCTCATTCTCAGACTTATAGGCTTTCCCTGTCATGATGGACCCAGAAAGCATGAGCCTAAATACACCCTTTCTTTCTTTAGTTACTTTTGTTTTGTTATGTCACAGAAACAAGAAAAGTAATTAATATACTGAGGCAGAGAACAGGCAATTAAACTTCTAAAGCTCCCTGTTCTTTCCCTAGCTAAAAATTGTTTCCTTTGGGACCCATCATATCAATGTTTCTTTTTTCCAAAATACCTATCTTTATTGTCCACAAGGAAAATAGTATCATCTTTCAGAGTTATAATTTACCCAGCAATGGAAAGCTTCCAGCCTGAGTGCCAATGTGTGAGCAGTTCTCAAGTATTGTTGTGCAATTATTTTTTCACTTGTACAGGTGGAACAAAGGCACAGCAACAGGAGCAGCTGAGAGCTAACATCCTGAAACACAGGGTCAGGCAGTGGGAATTCACTGGGAATGATGGACTCTTTAGAAATTTCAAAGCCTACCTCCAGTGATTAACTAATTCCATCGGAACAAGACATCCTAATCCTCACTAAACATTCACCAATTGGAAACCAAATATATAAATATAATAAACATATAGGAAGCATCTCACTCAGGCCACCATAGAACCCAGGATTGCTAAAGAAACTCCATTTTGTACTAGGCATCCATACTGGTCCTAGTAGTTTTTTGTCTCTAACTCAAGTAACTGGAAAATAAGTTCTCTAAATGTCTGATTTCTTAGTGCCCACAAAAAAATGTACATGTATTAGCATAAATTTGCTATGATATGACTAACTGCTGATTCTAGTTTTTGTAACTCACTTATGTAGACATTCAAGCACTATTGTCAGGTCATATTGGCCATCTAATTTTGGCAAAGCAATAAAAGTCCTGTGCTTCTTGCATTGAATATTCATTCTTTCACAGCTTCTGGAGTGCATATTTCTGGTTTGAGTTAGAGACTGTGGCTTTGTTAGCAGCTTTAATATATTTTCTTATGTAAAATCTGAATTGGCTTGGGGTCTTTTCCTAGTGCTCTTAAACTCCACAACAAACAAAAGGCCTAGCTCAGAGAATACAAGCAAGAATTAGCAATCTTTTGGTTTGACAACAACAACAACAGCAAAAGAAACAGAACATTAGCATACATACATACGTTTCAGTACTTCCCAGAGATAGAGTTATTAGAGAGTCATTAAAAGGTAAAATCACAGATTGAAGAAAACTCAACAGTTAAGATAATTTATTTCTTTTACAGAGGATCTGAGTTCAGGACCCATGAATGACTTCGTGTGGTTCACAACCACGTGTTATGCCAGTTCTAGGAGATCCAGAGCATTCTTCTGGCCTTTGAGGGCAGTGTACACACATGACAAGTGGACCCACCTTTTATTTATTCAAAAATACACTGACTTAATGAAATCCAATCAGATAATAACAAGCAAAATCGATATACATATAATGGAGGTTATAGAACACATTTAATGTGAGTAAGAAAATTCATGGAGGGATATTAAAATTTATAATCTGCATAAAATCTGGTCATAACTCCCCCGGAAGTTGATGTAGCACATGCATAAGTATAGAATACAATAAAGTATTTTTTAGATCCCAGCCCTAACACCCTCCTTGGAATAAAGGATTGTGCCAAGTCAACTACTGAGCTAGAAGAAAAGGCATTTAAAAATGTCTTAAAACACTACTCATATCTTTGATTCTACTATGCAAATGTCTAAGATGAACAAAGAAAAGTCAAAGAAATGACAGGTGGTGATATCTAAACAAGTCATATTGACAAACTCTCCTGTGATGTTCTATATCTTAACAGACAGCCAATTGATTAAAGCTGGACTTCAACAATAACAAAAACATTGGAAAGTATATACACTCATAGAAATTGAACAAGTCTTTACTTGATCTCCTGGTCAAGGAAGAAAGAAAGAAAAATTAAAGATTCTCTAGAATTCAAGGAAAAAGAATTCAAACATACCTAAATTTATGTGACAAAATAAAAGCAATGTTCAGAGGAAACTTCATATCCCTAAGTGCTTTCATAAGAAATTACAAATTTCTCATATCAGCACTTTAAAAGTACACCTGAAAGCTCTAGACAAAGAAAAAGAAAGCATACTATAGAGGAGTAGAAGGCAGGAACTAATCAAAAACAGAGGCTTAAATAAATCAATTAGAACAAAGAAAACAATACACAGAATAAACAACAAAACCAAACAACCAACCAAACAAAACAAAACAACAAAAAAAAACCCAACCAAACAAAAACCACAAAATACAAAAAATTAAAAAAATCAAGAGCTGATCTTTGAGAAAGTCAACAAGATAGGCACACCATAAGCCAAACTAACCAAGAGACAGACAGTATCCAAATAAACAAAATGAGAAATGAAAAGGGAGACATCACAACTGACATTAAGAAAATTCAAAAAATCATTAGGTCTTATTTCAAAAGTCTGTACTCCTGAAAATGGGAAAATTTTAATGAAATGAAGGATTTTTTTAGACAGATACCACTTACCAAAATTAAATTAAGATTATGTAAATGATTTAAGCAGCTTCACAACTCCTAATGAAAAACAGTCATTAAAAGTTTCCCAACTAAAAAAAGCATAGTGCCAAAAGGCATTACTTCATAATTCTACCAGACTTTCAAAGAACAGCTCATATTAATACTCCTCAATCTATTCTGCAAAATAGAAACAGAGAGAAAACTGGCAAAATCTTTCTATTAGGACACAGTCACCATGATATTTAAACCACAAAAAGACTCAACAAAGAAAAAGAACTTTGGACTGATTTCATTCATAAACATTAATGAAAAATACTCAATAAAATACTAGTAAACTGAATCCAGGAACATATTAAAGGCATCATCCAATAAGATCACGTAGGCTTAACTTCAGGAATGAAGGAATGGTTCAATATATAAAAATTCATCAATATTATCCACCATATAAACAAACTGAAAAAAAAAATAAAATGGTTATCTCATTAGATGCTGAAAAAAACCTTTGATGTAACAAAACATCAATTCATGTTAATGTTACCAGAGTAATTATGAAAACAGCATACATTCATAAACATAACCAAAGCAATACACAGCAAGCTAACAACCACCATCAACCTAAATAAAGAGAAACTTGAAGCATTTCCAAAAAAATCAAAGAGAAGACTAAGATGTTCAATGTCACCCTGTCTATACAATACAGTACTTGATAATTTAGCCAGAGCAAAAAGACAACTAAAGGAGATCAAGGGGATACAAATGGAAAAGAATTAAGTAAAAATATCAGAATTTGTGGATGATAATATATGTGAGTGATCCTAAAAATCTTACCAGAGAACTTCTATACCTCATAAACAGCTTCAGACAAGTGCCTGGATACAAAATTAACTCAAGTAAAACAGTAGCTTTCCTTTATACAAATGATAAACTGGCAAAGAAATAAATCAGGTAAATAACACTTTATTTTACATTTAGCCACAAATAATATAAAATATCTTGGTGAAACTCTAATCAAGCAAGTGAAATTATCTGTATGATAAGCAGTTCAAAAGCTAAAGAATGAAACTGTAGAAGATATCTGAAGGTGGAAAGACTTCAAAAGATCATGGAGAGGGAGGATTGACAGTGAAAAAGGCCATCTTACCAAAGACAATATACACATTCATTACAGTCTCCATCAAAATTACAACACAATTTTTATAGATCTTGAAAAAGCAACTAGCAAATTCATATTGAAAAGAAAATTCCCTCAAGCCAGAACAATTCTGAACAATAAAAGAATTTCGAGAGAAACCACCATCCCTGATCTCAAGGCCTACTACAGAGCAATAGTAATAAAACCTGCATTTTGTTGGTACAGAAACAAATGCTGATAAATAGAATCAAATCAGAGAGCTAAATATAAACCTACACACCTAGGAATACTTGATTTTTGATAAAGAGACCAAAACTATACAAAGAAATTGAAAACATCTTCAACAAATGACATTGGTCTAACTGGATCTGTACATGTACATTGATACAGGAGACAGTATACTGACATAACACCATGGCTCAGGTTTTAAGGTCAACAAATGATAAATGGTACCTCATGAAACTGTAAAGCATCTTTCTGTAAGGCAAAAAACACACTCAATACAACAAATGAGTAACCTATAGACTAGGAAAGGATATCTACCAATCCTACACCTGTCAGAGGATTATGGCCAAAAATTTACAAAGAATTAAAGAAACTAGACACCAATTACTCAAATAACCCAATTAAAAATGAGTTACAAACTAAACAGAAAATTCTCAACAGAGGAATCTCTAGTATGTGGACTTAAAGCACTTAAAGAAATGTTCGTTGTCCTTATTTATCTGGGAAATACAAATTAAAACATATCTGAAATTCTATACTATACCCATCAGAATGGCTAATATCAAATCCTCAAGAGATTGGACATTTGGGTGAGGATGTGGAGGAAAGGGAAAACTTTATTGCTGGTGGAAGTGCAAACTTATACTACCACTTTGGAAATCAATTTGGCTGTTTCTCATAAAACTAGGAATAGTTCTGACTCAAGACTCAAGAATACCATTCCTGTTCATATATCCAAAAGATGCTTCAACATTCTGTAAAGGCACTTGCTCAACTATTTTCAGGTTTATTTGTAATAGTCAGAAACTATAAAAACATCTAGATGTTTATCAGCTGAAGAACAAATAAGAAGAAATGCAGTACATCTACACAATAGAAAGTTATTCAGTTGTTAAAACCAAAGACATCATAAATCTTGCAGGCAAATGATTGGAATTTGAGAATATCAACATTAGTGAGGTAATCCAGACCCAAAAAGACTTTCATGGTGTGTACTCACTTATTGTTTGATGTTAGTTAGAAAATACAGGTACTATGGTACAGTCCACATACCCAAGGAAGCAAGTAGGAGTAGCCGCTTTAATATCTAATAAAATAGGCTTTAAACTAAAATCAGTCAAAGGAGGCAGGGTAGAAAGCTTCATCCTCATCAAAGGAAAAATCTACCAAGATGATATTTCAATTTTTATCATCTCTACCAAAAGAACAATGACATCCAAATTTGTAAAAGAAACATTGCTAAAGCTTTCATCATACATGGACCCCACACATTAATAGTGGGAGACTTTGACACCCAATCTCACTAACTGACAGGGTATCCAGATAAATAGAAAACAGAGAAATAGCCAAACTAAGAAGCAATATGAATCAATTCATTGCCCTTTGGGTCAGGGAAAAAATTACAGATTTTCTTGAATTTACTAGAAATCAAGGCACAACATATCCAAATTTACAGGACTCAATAAAGGCTAAAATGTACATGCATGGCATATACTTACTTATATGTTGATATTAGGCGTAAATTACAGAATGCCCATGGTAAACTCCAACAACCCAAAGAGACTAAACAAGAAAGAAGGCACAAGTGAGTATGCTTAAATCGCACTTAAAAAGAGGAATAAAATCATCATAAGAGAAAGATGGAAGGAGAGAACAAGTTGGCATACAAGACTGAGAGAGCAATAGGGAGGGTTCTGGAACAGTCATGGGGAGGGATAAGAGAGTTATCTGCAACTGACTGCTGTGGGGAAGTGAGGGCATCTCTAGGATGCAACCAAGATCTGGAATAAGAAAGATTCCCAAGAATCTGGGGGTGACTATAGCTGCTGTCACTAACAGCATTTAGATACAGATATAGAACCTAAAGAGGCCACCTTCTGTAGTCAGGCACATACCCCAGTGGAGGAAGAGGGACATCAACCCACCCACAAAATTTTCAACCCAAAATTTATCATGTTTGAAAATAATGCAGGCACAGGAGATGGAGCAGAAACAGAGCGATCCCCAACCTGTAAATGGTCCAACTTTAGAGATAACCTATGGTCAAGCACCAGTCTTTGACACAATTAATGATCCTCTTTTATGCTTACAGCCCGACTCAGACAGATAAAGCTAAATAGTGGATGGAGCTTGTGAAGTGTTATGGAAGAACAGTAGGAAGATTGTGGGATCAGAAGGAGATAGTAACTACACAGAAAGACCAATAGAGTCAACTAACCAAATGCATGGGAAGGAGAGAGAGCAAAAGAACAGTAAGATCCATGCCTTACTGATTTGATTCCTAAGCACTCTCTTGTAACCTGGACAGTAAGCACCTTTAAGCTAGTGCATCAAATAGCCTATACTAACTTCTAGTCCTGCAGTGATCACTGGAACTTCAGAAGGTAGAAACTTATACTAGCATATAAATTACTGGCATGAAAGCCCCAGTCTCTCAAAGAGCCCTAGGCAAACTACACATGTAGATCATGGACTTGAATTGTGGTTATTCCCGAGTTTTTTGGGTCTTGGATGCCTAATTTCAGTGTGTTCTCAGGTCTACTCAGACCTTAGTCCTGAGGTGCTCTACACCTACTGAGATCACAGTATACACTGGTGCAATAGACATGCCTTTAGTTGATCCAACAGAATATGAGACACCTGGATTCTCAGAGGTTCCTGGTCCTGCTAAAGCCATAAGTCTTCTGGGTGATCTGAGAGCTTACTTTGATCCTGTGGTTTTGACCACTACCTCCAGATAGTATATTACCTCCACTAGTTGTGTTGACCACAGAAAAGTCACAGAATTGAAAAAATGTAAGAGTTGACTTTACCTTGGGCGTTAGAGTGCAGTCATACCTTTTTGCTCTTGTGGGTACAAAACTGAAGCATGATCATCTCAGCTACTACACTAGATAGACACTGACAAGTTTCATCAATTCCCATAACTGAATTTCATGCAAATATTCTTCTAGAAAGATTCACAGAAAACAAAGTAAAACAAAACAAAATATTGTAATAAATCAAAAGGCAGAAAAGGAGGGAAAGATATTACAGCAGACGCAGGAAAGGACAACAAATCCAAGAAAGAAAAGAAATACAAAGAGCCAACTCTATGTTGTTTCTAAGAATCACACAGCTGGGGAAGCCAGTAGGCTAACTGTAGATCTTCATCTGTCCCTCTGAATGTCCAAATCAAACCATTCTTCTATTGTTCTCTCCAAAATCCAATCCCTAGTATTATTCTCATTTCTATAGTAACTAGCTGCTGAAATGCTTTCCATCTACAGTTAGTCACATAGATATTTATTCCAGAGTTCTTTCATTTTTATCTACCTGATCCATTGCTGTATTCCAGCCTTAAACTACAGCAAGCATTCTCTGGTAATGCAGAGTCCACACTGACTAGGGAAACCAAGTCGCTAACTACAGATCTTCACCTCTCCCTCCACTACTACAAGTCCATTTCCCCAGTCTTACCCCCTAGGCCCACTGCTGATCACCTGCTGAGGTCTGTCTTCACTCTGTGGCCCCATTCCCTGGGTAATAAACAAATTCTAATAGAGTACTGCTTTCTCATATTCTCTAAAATCCTACTGCTCCTCTCGTGTTCATTCACATTCCTAAGTGTCAGCTCCCAATATATAGAAACACATTTGTCTGGAGTCCTCATTGGTCACACCTATCAGGATTCCAGATTAAAAATTGCTGCCAAGTAAAAGACACTACACTACCGTAAGGAAAAGAGAGGACAACAGAAACAGGAAACAAAATACCTCCCAGATAAAGACAAAACCATATATCAGCAAAATGAATTTCAATTTCTCTTAACCCAGATGCCTAGATGCCAGTGTAAAAATGTAGTAAACAACAACCAGGGCAATATGTTCCCATTAGAGCCCAGCTACCCTATCACAGAAGGCCATGTATATTGTAATATAGCTAAATCATAAGACAAAAATTTTAAAATAGCATTTATTAATATGATAGAATTTTTAAAGAGAAAATTGGTAAAACACTTAAAGTAATATAGAAAAATATATTATATATTGGTCATATTATTTGTTTGTCATATAATATATGTGACAAACAAACAATGAAAGAAAATGAATAAAACAATTTAAGAACAGAAAGTGGAAAAGGAACCAATAAAGAAATCCAAAAACTTATATCAAAAATTTTGAAATTGAAATAGGGATTTCAGAGGCAAACCCAGCAGCAGAATATAAGATTTGGAAGAGACAATCTCAGGGATTAAAGGCATAGTAGAAGAAATGGATATCTTGTTAAAAGAAAATATTAAATCTAAAAAGATAAGTAAATAAAAACAAACCATTTTGCCACAAAAATATCTACAAAATCTAAATCAGAAAAATTGAGAATAGAAAAAATGTCTAGCAATAATAAGTATAGAGGAAGGAGAAGAAATCCAAGTCAACAGAACAGCAAAAAAAAAATATTTTCAATGTAAGTATACATGAAAAAATATTTAAAATAAGAAGTAAAAACACATAAATATACAAGAAGCAGTAAGAACACCAAGTACACTGGACCAGAAAAGAATCCCCCTTTCTCACAGAATAATCAAAACCCTAAATGAACAGAACAAGGAAAGGATATTAAGGACTACAAATAAAATTCAATTATCATATAATGAAAGACAAACTAGAATTACACCTAACTTTTTTATGAAGATTCTAAAAACTAGAAGGGCCTGGACAGATGTACAGCATACTGTAAGCAAACACAGACGCCAGCCCAAATTATACCCAGAAAAACTTGTAATCACAATAGAGGTAGAAAATAAAGTGTCCTATTTAAAAAAAAAAACAAAAAAACAAAAAAAAAACAAATTTAAGCAATATCTATCTACAAATCTAACCTGAGAAAGCCATGCTCATTAAATTTTTGACAAGGAGACAAAAACACACACTGAAAAAATATAGTTTATTCAATAAATAGTACAGGTAAAACTTGTTATAAACTTGCAGAAGAACGGAATTTGAGTTTTATCTTTTTTCTTGGATAAAAATCATTTCAAACTAGAACAAAGACCTTAATTAACCCAAAACAGTGAAAATTTTAGAGAAAATCATAAGACATATTCCTCAAGAACTTCCTTAATAGAACACAAGAGTACCAACAGATGTGACTACATGAAATTAGTTTCTCCAGAAATGCAGAAACACAGTAAACATAAACCCCACAGAGTATGGGAAATATTTATGAGAATTTTGTTTCAGTCAAGAGGATTACACCTAGAAATTACACAAAGAGGGAAATTACACCCAAGAAAAACCAAGAAATTAATTTTCTTACCAGCTCAAAAAAATAGAGCCACATAAATATAATTCTACCTCTAACAATAAAAATAGAAGGGAGAAACAATCATTGGTCCTTAATATCATTTAACATTGATGGACTCAATTCTCCAATAAAAAGATATAGATCAAAAGGCTGTATATGTAAACAGGGCTCACCATTTTGCTGCATATACACAACAGGGACAAAGACAGACACTACCTCAGAGGGAAAGAATGGAAATTTCTTTCAATCAAATGGTTCAAAAGAACAAGTTGGAAAAGTCATTCTAATATTCTATGAATTCACATTTACACTGATACCTAAACCACACAAAGACCAGACACAAAAAGAACTTCAAACCAATTTTCTTTAAGAATATTGCTACAAATTTTTTCAATAAAATTCTTGAAAACTAAATCCAAAAACTCATCAAAATTGTCATTCACCATGATCAAGTAGGCTTTATCTGAGAAATTCAGAGATGTTTCAATATTAAAAAAATCCATCAACATAACCCACTATATAAACAAACTCAAAAAAAAAAATCACATGATCATCTCATTAGATGCTGAAAGCCCCTTTGACAAAATACAACACCCCTTCATATTAAAAGTCTTGGAAAGATCAGGAATTTAGAGCTTAGAATTTAAATCTAAGCTTAGTAAAAGCAATATACAGCAAACCAATAGCCAATATCAAACCAAATAAAGAGATTTGAAGCAATCTTACTAAAACCAGGGACTAGACAAGACTTCCTGCTCTTCCCCTCATAACAACTTCAGCAAAGTGGCTCAAAGTAAAACTAACTCAAACAAGTCAATAGCCTTCCTCTATTCAAACAACAAATGGGCTGAGAAAGAAATTAGAGAAACAATAGCCTTAGCAATAGTCACAAATATTACAATGTATTTTGGTTTGACTCTATTGAAGCAGGTAAAACATCTGTATGACAAGAATTTAAAATCTCTGAAGAAAGATAAAAGAGCTCAGAAGATAGAAATATATCTTATGCTGATGGATTGACTTTAATAACATAGTAAAAATGTCTATCATAACAAAAGCAATCTACATATTCAGTTCAATCCCCATCAAAATTCAAACTCCATCCTTCACAGAGATAGAACAAGCAATTCTCAAATTCATCTGAAATAACAACAACAAAAAAGATAGTGTAAAGTATTCTCAGCAAGAAAACTAAGAAAACTTCTGGGGCAATCACCATCCTTGACCTCAAGATGTACTACAGAGCAATAGTAATAAAAAAAATGGTATTGGTACAGAAACGGACAGATAGATCAATAGAATGGAATTAGAGACCCTGAAATCAACTCACACACCTATGGTCTCCTAGTCTTTGACAGAGAATCCAAAACCATCCAGTGGAAAAAAGACAGCATATTCAACAAACTGTGCTGGTTCAACTGACAATCAGAATGTAGATGAATGGAAGTTAATCCATTCATATCTTGTACAAAGTTCAAGTACCAGTGGATCAAAAACCTCCACATAAAATGAGATACACTGAATGTAATAGAAGGGAAAGTGGGAAAAAACCTTGAACACATTGGTGCAGATGTAAATTTACTTAGCAGAACACCAAAGACTTAGGCTCTACGATCAAGAATTGACAAATGGGATCTCATAAAAGTGAAAAGTTTCTATAAGGCAAAGGACACTGTCAATAGGATAAAACATCAGCCAACAGATTGGGAAAAGATTTTTACCAACCCTACATCCATTAGAGGGCTAATATCCAATATGTACAAAGAACTCAAGAAGTTAGACTCCAGAGAACCAAATAATCCTATTAAAAATGGGATACAAATCTAAACAAAGAATTTTCAACAGAGGAATCTCAAATGGACTAGAAGCACCTAATGAAATGTTCAACATCCTACATTATCAGGGAATTGCAAATCAAATGACCTGACATTCCAACTCACACCTGTTAGAATGTCTAAAATAAAAAAGACTCAGGTGACAGAAGATACGAATATAGAGAAAGAGGAACATTCTTCCATTGATGGTGGGATTGCAAGCTGGCAAAACCTATCTGAAAACTAATCTGGTGGTTTCTCATAAAAATGAAAATAGTTCTACATGAGAACCCAGTCACACAACTCATGGACATATACCCAAAAGATGCTCTAACATGGACAATGACACATGCTCCACTATGTTTGTAACAACTTTACTTATCCAGAAACAACCCAGGTGACCCTCAACAGAAGAATGAATACAGGAAATGCAATACGTTTATACAACAGTGTACTATTTAGCTATTAAAAACAACGACTTCTTGAAATTTGAAGTCAAATGGATGAACTAGAAAATATATTCTAAATGAGACAACCCAGTCACAAAAGAACTCACATGCTAAGCACTCACTGATAAGTATATATTAATCCCAAAGTTTGGAATACCTATGATATAACTCACAGAGCATATGAAGTGCAAGAATAAAGACCTAAGTGTGGATGCTTTAGTTCTACTTAGATGGTGGAACAAATCAATTATTGGAGGTCGAGGGAGTGAGGGACCTGGGAGGGATAAAGGAACCAGAGGTAAAAATTAGAGTAAGGATCTGGTCTGGGAGGAGATGTGGAAGCAATACAGGAAATCAGGAAATTGAAAAAAGGTGAATAGCAATGGAAGATGAAGAACTGTTGATAGCCACTATAAAGTCACACATGCCAGGGAACCAAGAGGTTCTCAAGATCCAACAGGTTTGACATTAGCTGAAATACCTAACAAAGAGGAGTTAGGTATTTCATACACACTCAAAAATACTTAAACTTTAACTGTTGTTTTCTGACATAAACACACTCAAACATACACATTCACACAAAAAGATAAAGAAACAAATAGATAGATGCAGTCTATACAAACAATGAAAACAAACAAACAAAAATAGCCACTGAAAGATAAGTTATTTGTCTAAAAAAATATTTATTTGGAAAACCAGGAAAGAAACAGATATTGGCTCTATCTATCTGACTGTTTTATTCACTGAGTCACCAAAGAAGAGTCTGTAACCCTAGTTATATTTAGTATGTTAGATACATATTAGAATGTACACATACTGCAAGAAAACTTCCAAGAATCTAGAGAAAAGACCAAGTAACCTGAAGTGGGTTGAATATGTCTGATCCCCATAGTCTTATATATTTGAATATTCTTGACCCAAGCAGTGCCACTATTAGGAGGTATGGCATTGTTTGGGAACATGTGTCACTATAGGGGTGAGCTTTGAGACCATTCTCTTAGCTGCCTAGAAAACAATTTCTCCTGGTTGCCCTTGAAACAAGATGTAAAACCCTCAGCTCTTCCAGTACCACACCTGCCTAGATGCTTTCCATGACCATAATGGACTGAGGGTCAGAACCTGTAAGCCATCCTCTATTAGATACTGTCCTTTATAAGAGTTACCTTGGTCATAATGTCTCCTTACAACAATGGAAACCCTAACTAAGACACTGGAAGAGATCCCAGTTCTGAACTGAAGTACAGGTTTACTGATTGAGTATCACTTGTGAGCACTGGTATAGTTGAACATTTCTAAGTAGAACCAATTTCAAGCCAGAACAATCCTAAAATAGCAGTTTATTCATATCTGTTCAAGCTGGAGATCACCCAATGTCCTTCAGTAGTTGAATAGACAAGAAAACTAAAGAACTACTATGAATTAAAATGGAATTCAGAAACAAAAAATAAAGGAACATAGAATATTCAGTTGCCACTTGGAGAAGCAACTTGGATGCCCTTGAAAGACATTTTTAAGAGCATTATACTGTGTGAATGAAGCCAGTCTCAAAGGTTTTACAGTATATGACCCCATTCATCATTGTCAAATAAAAGTCAAATCACAAGAAAGTAGAGTACATTAGTGCTGTCATGGATAGGAGTCAAGATTAGAGACAGCATGCAAGCCTTTGTGGAGTCATAATGATCTGTATCCTAAATGTAATGATGCAAGTCCTGCCTACACATCTGTTAAAACGTATAGGACCACATACCAAAAGTAATGATGTTGGTTTGTTTTATTTAACTTATAAATAATAACTTAATATTCCAGCAAACAGAAATCAAACTATAGAAACAGATCACATTATTAACTCAGAAATTCATCCTGGTCTTGGTCACCTTGAAATTCTAAGAGGGCACTCATTGTAAATACCAATCCAATTTTTATTGCAATCTGACCATGGTTGGGAAGAAAAACACTAACCACAATTACAAAGGGTAATGGTTTGGAATACCTGACTAATAGTTATTCTAATAGTTATTTGCCTACAATGGGAGTGAGGATTTTAATGGTCTCTCCACTGCTATCTTTCATTGCTGGTCTTGTTCCTTGGAGATGACTAAAATTATTTCTTCTAGTCTTTTACTGCTGGAAGTCTGATGTCAAAAAAAAATAATTTTCATTTCTTCTTCTAAAATGTATATTTTTGAATTTACGTGTATCTGTTTAAAATGTGTGCCATTCCATGTATATGGATGTCAAAGAATAAGTTTGGGTGTCAGTGGTCACTTTCTTACTTGGAGACAAGGACAGTAATCACTTTTCAAAACAGATATCAGAACAGCCATCCTGCAAGCTTTCAGGATTTTTCCAGTCTTCATCTTCTGTCTTGAAATAGGAGCACCAAGTTGAAAGACAAATACTTTTGTACTGGGTTTACATTGGCTCTA
The DNA here is from genome assembly GCA_030674055.1 of Rhabdomys pumilio. Classification (NCBI taxonomy): domain Eukaryota; kingdom Metazoa; phylum Chordata; class Mammalia; order Rodentia; family Muridae; genus Rhabdomys; species Rhabdomys pumilio. The sequence goes on along the minus strand of JANHMN010000009.1, from coordinate 3,219,551 downwards.
CTGAGCTTAATTCAGGTCCTTAATTGTGTATAGCAAGTGATTTCTCCATATCAAGTTTGGTATTTATAAATGTAAAGTTCTTATACATGTAAAGAGAACACTCAAATTGTATTTTGCTTTTCCATTGGAACTTCGTAAATCGTTTCTTCAGTAGGCTTTTTAGAACTTGGCTTGCTTCCTTTGTTAAGGGATATTATAAGATCCAAAGAGCCAAAACTGAATTACAGAGTTTGGAGTAGGTGATTAAACACAGATATACATACATACATACATACATACATACATACACACACACACACACACACACACACACGTGCACACATACACACAAACACATACACTCACAGACACCTTAGTAAGAATTACAATAACAGAAAAGTTAATTTAGGATATATAACTTTAAAAAATAAGATATTACATAGAAAATACTCTGACACAATATTATTTAGAAAATAATGTGTACAAGCAATCAGTGGGTGGTAATATGTTTACACTTAGGCACAGAAGCATAAGATATGCAGCTTGTCACCTGCCATGAGAGCATGCCCATATGAAATGAAATAGTAATATTGAACAGCTAAGAAGGAAAAACAAAGAAGGCCTGAAGCCAGCTGTCTCTACACATGAATTGCTTGGATGTTAGAAAATTATCCAAGCAAATTTTTCTGATCGTTGGTCAGGTGTTCCAGGATCAATAAAATAAATTGAAGCACTCAGCTATATCTTCCATCTTCTTCAAGGGAAGTCAGTAACAAATGTCCTTGTACTCAAAATGTCAGTCTTTTACGGACATAGAGAGGTATGCAATTCTATCCTCTAGGATCATATATATTCTATGTTCAGCTAATTACCAAACCCCAGCCTGATGCCATGACCATTTTAAAAGAATAAGCTTTTAGGTAAAATTAAAATTATTATTTTTTAATTACATAGCTATTGGGGTTTTTGAAGAATTGGAAGTTTAGTATTAGAATAACATTAAAAGAAAGCTTTTAGCATTAATCAGTGTTTGTGTGTATTTGTGTGTGTGTGTGTCTGCATATGTGTGTCTTTGGGTGTACTTGTGTGCAATTACAACCATGTTAGTTTGGGCTACTATATTTACATTAATATTTGTATCTCTGTGAATATGTGGGTAGGGGCCACTGCATGGTGTTTGGTGTTGGATCCTTTGGTGTAAGCATTACAGGTGATTTCCAATTGTATCTCACAGCTGATAAGCTTAGAATTCAGGTCTTTATAAATGAGCAGCAAGTATTTTTAGCCATTGAACTGATTTATTCTTTTGCTTTATCATTTCTTGTACTTTGCTGTTTGATCCCATGAATGAAAATATATATACTACTTATTTAATAAAGGGTTTATTTTGATGTTTTGAGGTTTAGGACTTGATTCAGTGGTAAAGTGGCCACCTAGCTACAAACTTGAGGTTCCATTCTCAGGACTTTACAGGTAAAGTGGTTTATGCTTTATTATTATTATTATTATTATTATTATTATTATTATTATTATTTTACAAATTAACACATTTCACTGCAAAGGTATGTGGAGAATGATTACTGATGTCATTTATATCTACACTACTTACAGAAATGTTTACTTCAACTGAGCAGTGATTAAAACATTTATCTTTGTGAAGGTTTAGACAGCATCATCTTAGCTTTCTCAGGAATACAGTATCTGTAAGCATTGTCTATCCCTGTGAAAATTGTGAATCTGAAAGAATGTTTCTTCTTCTCTCATATTTTCTTAGCTGCTTGTAGTTTCTTTTGTGGGGTTGAGGCTTCAGTGATATTTCTCAATTCACTTTAGCCTGTCTGTTGTTGTGGTTCTTATTCAAGCACATATTAAAGCACTCACAGTAGTGATATTTTGTAGTGACCTTTCTAGGAAAAACAATCTCAGAGCATACGTCCTTGTCCTCTGGCTCTTACAGGCATTCTACTTCTCTTTCAATAATATTCGTCGATGAATTATTTTGTAGATGTAGACACTGAAACTTAAATCTACAGTACTGCAATATGATTGGTTGCTTTCTGTAATGCTATCCATTTGTTACAAAAAGAAGCTTCCTTAATGTAGAGTGAGGACTATATTTATGTGTGACTACAAAGACAAATACTCAGAATGTAGTTGAGGATTATGCTGGATGCTTAAAGTGGAACTTATAGGTTCTACCCCACTTGATAAATGACTTTCCTAACTCTGGATATAGGCCAGAACCAGATATGTCTTCTCTTTTGATGAGTAGGTTTTAAGTCCAATTAGAAAGGTATATGTATGTCACTATAGTACTTGTAAAGTTATTGTGACATTGTGGTTGTTACTCTGGTTCACAGGTGTCATTTCTGGGTAGGACTTGACTGCTGTGTTCCTTTGGAAGATTGCATGATGCTTTCTCATACCATGAATACCAATCGTCAGGAAAGAAGCTTCTAAGTCATTTCCAGATCAGGGGCCGCTGAACTCTGTATATGAAGTGAATGATTTCATCATCAGTAAGGACATACCTTCCACTACTAGCAGACCACAAAGGGATATTGCAATAGCCTGTAATTCTGTGGGAGTCTCTCAAACAACATTGACTGCCATCTCAAAAGAGAGGTTCTAGGGCCTCCTCTTGGAGTTTTTTTCTTAGATGGCCTTTGGAACTTGGAGGAAAAGATTCATTTGTCTTACAGTTTCACCTCACAGTTGATCATCTAATAAAGTCAGGATAGGAACTCAACCCCGACAGGATCCTGGAGGCAGGAGCTGATGAAGAAGTCATGGAGGGTGCTTCTTACTGGCGTGATTTGACTGGCTTGCTCAGCCTGATGTCTTATAGAAACCAAGACCACCAGTTCAGAAATGGGAACAACAACAGTTGGCTTTTCCCTCACCAATTAATCAGCAATTAAGGATATATTTTACAATCAGATATTATGGAGGCATTTCCTCAGTATAGGTTTTTTTTCATTTCAGATAGTTTTAGTATGTTTGTCAAGCTGACATGAGTATCTGTCTCAGTCATTATGGTTTTTGGTGGTGGTGGTGGTGGTAGTGGTGATGGATTTTTCTTGTTGTTATTGTTGTTTCATTTTTTTTTACTACTGCTATGTAATGTAATCTCTCAGAAATTATTTGTTGTTCTTAGGATTGTTTTTTTCTACCTAAGTTCTGTTTTTGTTCCATACAAATTTTAAGAGATACTTTCCTGAGAGATGAGATGAAGACTTTGTTTGAAATTGTACAGAATCTGTAAATGGAATTTAGTAGAAAAGTCATTCTTACAATATTAATTCTTCTAATCTATGAGCATGGATGCCTTTCCATATTCTAATGTCTTCTTTATATCTTTCTTCAAAATATTCAGATTTTTATGACAAAGATTCTTCAGTTCCTTGGTTAGCTTTATTTTTAATTATTTGATATTGTTGTTATTGTAAATGGGGATGCCTCCAGGATCCCTTTTTTGCATGTATGATAGTAATGTATAGGAAATGTATTGATTTGTGTCAGTTGTTTCCATATTGTGCCACATTGCTAAATTTATCATTTCTTAAGTACTGTCGAGGAATTTTTGAGTTCTCTAATTCCGTGTGAAAATATGGACAGTTTGACTTCCTTCTTTCCAGTTTTGTACCCATTTTATTCCCTTCTCTTGATTTTTTTTCCTGTAGTTAGTGCTTCATATAAAATATTGAAAGACACAGAGACAGTGGACATCACTGTCTTGTTCCTGAATTCATTGGATGGCTGCACATTTTCTCTACTTAGGAGGATGATGGCTGTGCATTTTTCATATTTACTCCATAACATTTTCTCTCTGGTCCTATATTCTCTAAGACATTGACCATGAAGGCACACTGGCTTTTATCAGAATCATATTTCTCTTCTAAAGCCCTATGTTATAGAGGCATTATCTCAGTTGAATTCCTCTCCTCTTTGACTACTCTAGTTTGTGTCAAGTCAACAAAAAACTAACCAGTACATTGCCTTAAAAATAAAAAGGGATAGTCACTGAGGAAGATAAATTCTATGTTGATTTTCTGGCTTCATACATGTGCACAAATATCTTGACATAGCTATGACATGAACACATAGAAAGTGACTACAATTAGTCTATAAAATGAATTAGAAATTTATATTGAGTTCTCAGATATCAAAGTACAATAAAGTAACAGTTATATTTATATAATTGTAGCTAATATAACAACACTTTAGAAAGAGCAGTCAACATAAATTTGTGTGTTTGTTTATATAGTATTTGTGTATCATGCTACTGATATAGTTAATACTGTTTATTACATAGTATGTTCATACACATGAACTAAACACATAAAATAATGTACCTAAATGACATATATATATATAATATTTCTACTAGTTTAATTTACTATCCTTCATATACCCATGTAATCTGTAGAAAAATACAAGAAGATTGCACCTATTCCATGTACTGTGAACATCACAAGGTTAAGAAATTTTAAGTCTTATCATAAAGGAAGCTGATAAAAAAACCAAAGATAATAACTTTAAAAATATTAATATTTTATTTAAACTATAAATAACCCCACTCGATATCAGACCTTACTTATGGCTTTTTAAGAGGTTACGTCATCTCAGTCATTGAAAGTAAGTTAAATTCTGAAGATTATTTAATACAAAATGATGTTGTCTCCAAGGGAAACTATTTAATTCTGATTCAGTTGTCTATGACCAATCTAACAACATTTATTTTTATCATTGTCTTCTCTCTCTCTCTCTCTCTCTCTCTCTCTCTCTCTCTCTCTCTCTCTGTCTCTCTCTCTCTGAAAATATCCAGGAAATAGTATTTAGTGTCCTCATTTAAGAAAAAACAAGCACAATCAATGTTGAATCCCAGAAAAGACTTCAAAATACAATTGAAAATATCAAGCTGCACCCATGGAAGATACATGCTCTACAGATTGTACATTAAAGAAATGTTACCTTAAACAACCCTATCCAATTTTTTAACTTAAAGGCTAAACAGAATTAGAGCTAAGAAATGATCTTGAAGACATATTCAGTCAAATAATTCAAGGTTATCACTAAACTTACTTCTACCCAAAATATAAGGGAGAGGCTTCCCCATCTTCAGCAATAATGGCATATTGAAAATACCTTTTAGTCAAGAACAAATGAACTGAAGTGAGTAAAGCCAGTGCAGTGTATGTTAGAGTAATGAGTTAAAACTGCTTTTTAGCTAAGTATAAAACATAACCAATAGCAACAGACTATAGTTTATTCTTCATATCTCTTGTGGAATCATGTGCAAACACAGCAATACTGCATATACAATTTGACAAAAACTTAAAGTCAGCAAAGTAAAACCCCTAAGAGATAGTTCTAGAGTTCAGGTGAAAGGTCTAAGTGTATATTATAGCTCAAGTTCCAGCTACACATGAATAGTATTGCTTTCATTTGGATAAATAGTTTGTGGTTCAGTAATAATGAGGAAACTTTCCTGAAAATATTTTCAAGGATGGTTGTGAATGTAGGCCCTCAAAATGAATTGAACTCTCATAAGAAGAAAAATAACCCAACTAGTTTTCACACCCAGGACCCTCTCCTATTCCTCCTTCTTCAAGTAGATTATTTCCTTCGTTCAAAATGATCTTTCTCGCATTTTCTATTTTTTTATTTTAATATGACACCCAAAGTTTATTCGGGATTCTTTGATGAACATGAGTGGGGATTTATTTACTGGCACACTGATTACATTTCAATGGCTACACCACTGAAAAAAATGACACCTACATTTTTAACTGTTCATTTAGTGTGTGTGTATGTGTGTGTGTGTGTGTGTGTGTGTGTGTGTGTGTGTGTGTGTGTGT
>JANHMN010000009.1:3134579-3207467 GCA_030674055.1 Rhabdomys pumilio | reverse complement strand
AGAGAGAGAGAGAGAGAGAGAGAGAGAGAGAGAGAGAGAGAGAGAGAAGAGGAGTAGAGGCTGGCCATGAGCATGCAAAAAGAAAAGTGTAAAGGTAATGGGGAAAGAAGGGGAAAGGGAAAAGCAAGGGAGCAATGGAGAAACAAGAGAGTGAGGAGGGGGGAAGCAGCCTCTTTTACAGTGGGTCAGGCCTCCCTGGCTGTTGCCAAGTAACTTTAGGGCAGAGCTTAATCATAATGCTAATATTCTCTAATTCTGGTTTAATTAAAAAAAATATTAGAAAGAGGTGATGGTGAAGCAGGAATAGGGTCGTTGTGATAACTGCCTACTTCTTGCTGGCATTAGGGTGACATGTCTCCATGGACCTAGAAGAATGAGTATGGAGATGTTTGTCCAGTCTTAGGAGTTGACTGTTTTCTTCTTGTCCAGGGTCTGTGAAGCCATCTGAAGATAGGTCAGAAGGAACAGGTTCAGTAGAAACATTTGTGTCTATGAGAGAAGCTTGGACAGAATGCTAACACTGCCTACAGGACATGCAGGGACAAAAACTAAGCAGATACTAAAGAAAGGCAATCCAGAGACTGATCCACCTTGGGATCCATTATATATGTGTACACCAAATCCTGACACTATTAATGAGGCCATAATACACATACAGACAGAAGCCTGGCATGAATGTGCTCAGAGAGGCTCTACCAGCAACTCTCTGAGACAAATGCAGATACTTACAGCCAACCATTGGATTGAGATCAGGTACTAACACAGAAGAGTTAGAGGAAAGAAGGAATGGAAGGGAATTGCAACCCCCATATGAAAAAACAACAGGGTAAAGTAACCCAGACCCCTCAGAGTTCCCATAGGATAAGCTAAAATCAAGGCCCCAGGCACAGGGGTAGAAGAGGATTGCCTTGTATGGCCACAATGGGAAAGGATGTGCTTCATCTTATGAAAACTTGTTGCCCCAGGGAAGAGGGATGCTGGTGGGAAAGCAAGCTTTCAGACATGAGGCAATGGGGTGAAGAGTTTGCAGAGGGAGGACTGGGAAAGGAGGCAACTTCAGAGAGTCATATTCAGAATGGGTCTACAAGTTCAATCATATTCTGTATTTTGTTTTCTCTCAAATTTGGGATATCAGGTGTTTTGTTGCTGTCTTCTTACCATTCATAATTGACCTCAGGGCCAAGTGAGATATAGTGGTTATTTCTCTTCTCCAAGTAGCTATGAAGATGCTATCTTCTCCCCAAGGCTTTTTGGCTTCTTTGTCCAAAATCAGTTGGCCTTAGGTGTGTGAACTAGATCAGTTTGTCTGCTGTGATGCCAGCATCATGCCATTTTTAGTAATATAGCTATGTAGTAAATATAACCTAAAATCTGAAACTTATAATGATGATATTTAAAGAGCATATTTTCTTTTTCAATATTTTTTCACTGGTGTGTGTGTGTGTGTGTGTGTATTTGTGTGTTTCCAAATAAAATAATTTAAGATATTTTAGTTTATGTTAAAATTTAAATTGGAAATATGATGGGAATTTTGCAGAATTATATAGCTATTTCAAAATTATTATACTTCTGATTTATGATCATAAAAATATCTCCTGTCTTCTCAAATCCTTTTGGATTTTTCTATTTGATGTCTTAATGATTTTACTTAAATTTCTCCTATTTACTTATTTCAATTTTATAAAATTATTTTATTGAGAGTATTGTGAATGGAATGTTTCCCTAATTTGTCATATTTGCCATAATAGGAAGACTACTTAATTCTATGTATTAATTTTCTGTTCTGCTAGTTTGTTTAGTTGTTTATCAACTGTAAAATATTAATGATAGAGTCTTTAGGATGATTTAGGTATATAGATATGTCAATTGCAAATTAAGGTGTTTTGTCTCCATCCTTGTCCATTCAAATCAAATTTAATTCCTTCACTTGACTTGCTGCCATAGCTAAAACTGCAAACACTACATTAAACAGGATTGTAATGTGTGAAATAATTATCTTGTAGGATTGTATTGGAAATACATTATATGTCTCTCCATTTAGCATGATGCTGGTTGTAGACTTATTATATATGGCATTTATTATACTGAACTATATCCCCTCTACCCCTAGATTCTCTAGGACATTTAAAATGAATGGATGTTTAATTAATCAAAGCCATTTTCAGCATCTAAGGAGATGTTCATAACGTTTCTGTCCTTGGGTCATTTTCTGAGATAGATTGCATGTATTGATTTTTGTATGTTGAACAATTCATGATTTCTAGGATGATGCTGTCTTGATCATGGTGAACAATTTTCTTTATATATTATTAAATTTTTTGCAAGTATTTTATTGAGAACTTGTGCATCTGAGTTTATTAGGTAAAATGGATGACGATTTCTTTGTTGGAATTGTGTTTTGCTATGGGATACAGGTGATTCTGTAGAGATAAAATGACGTGAAAATATTCCTTCCTTTTTATTTTCAATGATATTTTGAGATTATTTAATATTCTTCATTCAAATTTTGATAGATTTCAGTGATGTAGATTCTCTCACATTAGTTGTTATTTACTCATCTTGATTTGACTTTGATTATGGTATATATCTAGAAATTAATATATTTCCTTTGGATTTTTCAGTCTAGTATCATTGTGATTCTCTAAATTTCTTTACTGTATGTTACAATATCTCTTATTTCTTCATGATTCTTTTTTTGTATTAGTAATACTTGTTTGTGAAACTAGATATTCCTGTGATTTGTTCATAAATGATTAGAATTGTAATATTTTTTGAAAGATGCTTTCCTTTTTTTATTTATTTATTTATATATTTTTTTGTTTTTTTCAAGACAGGGTTTCTCTGTATAGCCTTGGCTGTCCTGGAACTTACTCTGTAGACCAGGCTGGCCTCGAACTCAGAAGTCCGCCTGCCTCTGCCTCCCAAGTGCTGGGATTAAAGGCGTGCTCCACCACCGCCCGGCTAGGATGCTTTCCTATGAAGAGTATGTAGTTTCCTTTTCTATTTATTCTGATTAGCTTTTTTACTTCAAGTGTATTTTTTCAAATATTAGAATAGTTATAAATAATTGTTTCTTAGTCTTCATAATGTATAATATCTTCCTCCATCTTTTTCCTAGGATGGTATCTGCCATTGATTTTGAAATATTTCTTAGAGGTATCAAAAAGATGGATTCACCTTTCTTTTCCACCCTACAAGTCTATTTCTTCTTGTTGAAAATTAATATAGAATTATTTTTGAAATATTTTGCAATTTGTTATTTTGTTGTGATGGTTTTCTCTTTTACACATTATTCTGATTAATTATTCCAGGGTTGTATATGGTATACTCTTGAGTATATTCCATTTAGTATCTTTCTAAGGATGATTTTGAGGACACATATTCTTCCTATTTGTTTACAACTGATAATATTGTTGTGTATATTAGTTTGAACTGGAATCTGTGTATATTAGTTTGAGCTAAAATCTATAGACATTTAGAAGTTTCAGGCCCTTCTTGTTTTTAAAAGTCTCCCCTGAAAAGTTAGGTGTTATACTCATGATCTTGCCTTTAGATGTGGTTTAGTCTTACACTCCTGCTACTGTCAACATTCTTCTTTGTTCTATAAATTTACTTTTTTAATCATTATGTGACATTGGAGACTTTCTTTCCTCATCCTGTCTATTTAATGTTCAGGATGTCTATTTCACTTTAATAGTCATCTATTATCTTACAGGTCACGATATTTTCTCTATGATTTACTTAAAAGTATTTTCTATGTCTTTGACCTGGGTTTCTTCTCCTTTTATTTATGTTTTTTGTAAATATCTTCATTTACACTACACCAATTTTTATACAAAGTGTTCCATTTGTGTTTTTGTTATTGTTTGAACATTTCCTTTGATTGAGTAAGCCTTTTTCTCTAATTTTTCTTCAGCATGTATAGTGTCTCTTCTACTTGTGTACAATGTGTATGTGATAATTTCCAATGAAGACTGTGTTTGACATACTGAATTTTCCATTTGAGTTTTAATTGATTTTGACATTTCTTCAAAGATTCTATCTCTGTGTTTATTTGAAATTGTTTTAATTATTTTATTAAATTGACTGTGTATTTGTATTTTTCATTCAAGAACTTATTGAGTTCTCTGATCATATTTAAAATTGCCAGTTTTAGGAAATTATCTACGATTTTACTATGTTGCTTCTCTCAAAAAAACATTACAGTAAGAGTGCTAATTTCCTGAAGAAAAATGTTATCATGATTAGTCATGTTTCTGGTGTTTGAATATGTTTGACCCACAAGAGTGCACTATTAGCAGGTGTGACCTTGTTGGAATAGATGTACTCTAATTAGAAGTCATTTTTTACTGTGTGCACAGACTTTGAGGACTCCTATGCTCAGGCTTCCAGTGTGGAAGAATGCCTCCTCTTGGCTGCCTGGAAAAGTCAGTCTACTCATGGCTGCCATCACTTCATGATGTATAACTGTAGAATTCTCACCTCCTTTACCACCATGTCTGCCTGTAAGTTGCCATACTATCTACCATGATGATATTGTAAGCCAGACCCAGTTAAATATTTGCCTTTATAAGAGTTGTCTTGGTCACAGTGTCTCTTATCCACAGTGGAAACTATAACTAAGGCAATATTGTTTGTGATTTTGCAATTTGACCTAGGCATCTAAGATTAAGTCACTGGTAGTGATTCTTGATGTGAATATCTGTTGAGTTATTTCAATATTGATTGATATTACCACAGCTTGCAAGTTTGTGGTTCAACTGAGTGATTTGTGGTTCTAGATTAGTTTGTAAAGGAGATTTTAGAGATCATCTTAGTTTAGCTAGATAAAGGTACAACTTCTGAGTCTAATAGTAAACCTTCAAAACATTTAGAAGGTACTCTCCTGAGCTTTGGAAATTTCTAGAAGTATATAAGGTTTTTCAGGTTGTTCTGAAGTTCCTGGTCATGTATTATGTGACTCTGATGATGAATATGGAGGTGGGTATAGTGACTCACAGGCAGAAAGATTAAAGAGTAGATTTATAGGACATACCGTAATTTCTGATATTGTGTGACAGGACTCTACATTATTTTTTGGAGATAACATATCCACTCAGACTGATGGTCATTGATTTATCTTGGGTGGCCAAAAACTCTTTCAATGTGTGACTTTTTAGTATGAAGTTCACAAGTGTACATTGCTGACTCAGTCTTTTACATCAGTTCTTGGAAATTTTATGGTTCATACTGAGGCCTCATGCTTGCACACCAAACACTACACTAGTTAAATGATCACTAAAGCTCATTTTAAGAAATTTTTTCAGAATCTGAAGACTGTAATCAAATAAATCTTCTTTCAATATCAAGATAGCTATTCTACATTTATGAAAACTTTAAATTTTATGTTTCCTCATTTATCAGCCTCAGAAATGCCACAGAACTAGTTCACTCCCCCTCATGGAAGATGAGGATATTAGCACATTTTCAATTACTCCTACTCTATCTACCCCCACACCTTCTGTTTTTTGAAGCATCAAATGAGACCTTTTCACAAAACAAATAATTGTTATGTTTTTGTGAGATAACTATTATTTTAAGAATAAGGCTTTTAATATATGTGGTAATGTCACATAAAAATAGAATTTTATTTTTAAATGGAAAGTCTCTTGACTATTCATCATATGCAAATTTCTAAACTTTCTATGATAATGTTCAGTTTTAAAATCAAGTATGAAGTTTTGTTTATATCGTTGTTTTACTTTTCCTATGTAATGAGCTAGTTTTAAAAAAGCTTTTGTGTTTTTCTGTTTGTACCGTGCATGTGTAACATGAATATAGGACAACAATAAAATGATTTGTCAGGGATCTATGAGATAGATCTTCAGGTCATCACATAAGGGCATATACTACTCAGGCTAAATGCCAGAGTTCAGTCTCAAAAATTATGAGGTGGAAGGAAAAATTGACTTATGACTACAGGAAGTGGTCCTCTGAACTCAACATGCAAGCATACTCACACACACACACACACACACTGAAGAAAGAGAAATAATTAAAATTAAAAAGGTTTGATTTCTACAAATTTCCTTTTATACCTACATATTTCATTTTATTCTGGATTGTGAACCTAATAGTTTACATTTTATTATAGAATATGTATATAATGTTTCCAAGTCTGAAACTTTTTTGTCTCAATAGTTTTTATACAATATAAATACTCAAACAAATTTATTTTATTTTGCTTAAAATCAAGCAAGTAAACAGAAATATTAATGTTACTTGTTATTTCTATGTAACTTGGCAACCAACTAGACAAACTTTACCGACAAGTTTCATTATGACATAAATATCTTCTCTTTTATTTTGTAAAATTAGAAATCTTAGGACCAAGTTAGATGGCTCAATAGATCAAGATGCTTGCCTTTATTTGCCAACAAAATTTTGATCACTACAATTCACGTGATGGAGTGCAAAATCAGATTTCTTCAAGTTATCCTCTGACTTTGAAGTAAGTGTGGTGGCACACACACACACACACACACACACACACACACACACACACACACGTATATACAGACCACAGTGTGAAAAAGTTTCAAAGAAAATAAAAAAAAACTATTTTGATTCCTCTAAGAATCTTTAACATAATGATTATATATATACATACATATATGTGTGTGTGTGTGTGTGTGTGTGTGTGTGTGTGTGTGTATCAGACAAAGACAGAAAGAAAGAAGGAAATAAATAAAAAAGAGAGGGAAGAGAATGCAAGGCAGACATATATAGATAGATAATGCATGTTACAGCATATGTGTGGAAAGCGAGAACAACCTATATTGGCCATCTGTTTTCTGTTTCTATCTTATGGAACAATCTTGGCAGCAGGAACCTTTACCAACTGAGCAACACCACCGTCCACTCAAACATCATATGTTTAACCTAACACTGTTCAATCTTGTGGTCTGTTATTACTTTTAAAGATGTTCTCAAATTTATGATCATGGTGTCATGATATATGAACTGCATCAGTTCATTCATACACATACATTATCACAATGCACATATACTACACTGATGGTCTTTGCTTTGTGTGTTTTGGAAATAGTGGCTTAGAAAATATCTTCATTGTTAAAGTGCTTGACATACAAGCATAAAGTTCTAAATTAAGATCTTCAGGAACTATATAAAAGGAGAAATCTATCAATAGCCACAGCACTGGAAAGGGACAGAAATAAGAGTACTTACAAATCACTGGCAAGCTAGTCTATCTAAATTATTGAGCTCTAGGTACACAGTTACCCAGGGTCAGAAAAACTGGTCAAGATCAGTGAAGAAAGTCACCTAACCTTGGCTTCTGCCTTCAACAAATATGTGCATACATTCAGAATCAAACACAAATGTATTCTCATATTCATGTATAGCATATGCATAAACATATAACACACATTCACACTAAAGAGTAAAAGTAACTTCATCTTCTATTTTTAATTATGTTAAGTATATGTGTGTTATAGTGGATTGAACCTAACATCTTCTCTTGATAAGGAAAAACTTAATAAAACTTCATCTCAGGGGAGGTTATATCATTTCATAGATGTAACTTAAAAAAAAAAAAGTTGGCAAGCTACATGTTTAATTGGTTTACATATTTTACTTGTCTCTATGCACCCATACAGACAAGGTGATTTTTTTTCTCCCCCTTGATAATGGTCTCTTTTGTACTTTTCATTATCATTGTATCACTTCAATCCTTGCCTGGGGGGAAAAATGCATAGATTCATGGTACTCTGTTAATTCTACATATTTTGTCTTAAGTGTTTTCAAAATAACTATATGCTACAGCACGGTGCAACCTATGACAGGTAGTCTTAGTGAAAGGAGTTAAGTCATTTATGGTATGCCGTCTCAGGGTCTTTTAATTATGGTTTCTATTCTTCAATAAATCACCATATACAAAATGCAAAATAGAGATGAAAGGGTTATTTAGTTTACAAGCTTATATTTCCACTTCACAGTTGATCAGTGAAGGAACTCAGGACAGGATCAAACAGGAAAGGAAACTGGAGGCACAAGCTTTTACAAAGGTCATGGTGGAGTGCTCTTTATTGGATTGGTCCACATGGCTTGCTCAACCTGGTTTGTTCGTTTTGTTTTGCTTTGTTTTTTTTGTTTTTTTTTTTTCTTTTTTTTTTTGTTTTTTTTTTTTGGTTTGTTTTGTTTTGTTTTCCTTTTTTATAAAACCCAGGAAAATCAGCTCAGGAATGAAACCCACAATGGGTTAGGCCCTCCCACACTAGTCACTGACTAGGAAAATGCTCAACATGATTGCATACAGCCCAAACATAAAAAGGTATTTTTTTAGTCTCTCTCTTTTCAGATGATTTTATTTTGTGTTAAGTTGACGAAAAATTTATGCAGCACTCAGGGAAATTCATCACAGTAAGGAAGTCCATCACAATGTGAAGTATATCACATGGCTGAAGACAATCACACTGGGGATGTACATCATAGAGAAGTTAATTGAAGTGGAGAAGTCTATCATTATGTGGAAGCCCATCAAAGTGGAGAAGTTCAAAACAGTGGGGAATTTTATTATAGTAGAGAGTTCCATCTCGTGGGTGGGACGGGAGGTGGAAAGTGTATTAGAGTAGAGAATCCAAAACACTGGGGATGACCATCACAGTGGAGAACTCCATCACAGTTCAGAAAACTATCATTGTGTGTAAGCCCAACACCCTGTGAATGTCCATCAGAGTGAGGAAGTTCATCACAGTGAAGAAGTATATTACAGAAGGGTATGGATCACAGTGAATAAACCCATCACAGTAGTGACATCCATCGCAGTGGAGAAGTGTATCAAAGCAAAGAAATGTGAATATCATCTCACTTGGGAAATCCTTTACACTGAGGAAGTGGATGATGGTGGAAGTTCATCAGAGTGGTGAAGCCCATCAGAGTGAGGAAGACCATTACAATAAGGAATACTACTACAGTGATGAAGTCCAGCAGAGTCAGAAAACCCACCACATTGGGGAAGTCTATCACAGTGGTGAAGTACACCAAACTGAGGAATTCCATCACATTGGGGAAGTGCATCATATTGGGGAAGTGTATCACAGTAGGAAAGTTAATCAGAGTGAGAAAAGGCATCAAGTATAGAAGTCTATCACAATGCTGAAGGTCATCATGGTGGGAAATCTAACACTGTGGAATTCATCATATTGGGGAAATCCCTCACTGTGGAAAAGTACAACATAATGGGGAGTTCCATTATAGCGAAGCAGTTCATCACTAAGAGGAAGTATATAACATTTGAGAAGTCTATCACAGTGTGAAAGTACATTACATTGTGGAAGTCTAGCAGAACGGGGAAGTGCATCACAGTGTAGAAGTTCAATAGACTGGAGATCATCACACTAGGAAAGTCCATCACTGTTGGGAATTTATAAGATTCAAGAAGTCTATAACAATGAGGAAGTCTATCAAAGTGGAGAAATGTATTAGAGTGGGGAATTTTCATCACTTATAATGGACTTCTTTACCATGATGGGCTTCTCCTTTGTAGTGAACTTGCCCACTGTAATGGACTTATCACAGCAGGAAAATTCATCCATCATAGTGTGGAAGCACATCAGAGTGAAGAAGTAAATCACAGTGGGAATGTTCATTACAGTGGTGAAGTCCATGACAATGGGGAACTGCATCAAATTATGGAAGTTCATCAGATGGGAGAAGTCATCACAATAGGAAGTCCATTATTTTTGCAGAAATAGATCACAGTGGAAAATTACATCACAGTTGGGGAGTCCTTCACATTAGAGAAGTTCATCACAATGAGGAAGTTCGTCATAGTGGGGAAGCAAATCACAGTGAGAAGTGTATTACAGTGCTTAAGAACATCACTGGGGGTATACATCACAGAGGAGAAGTCTATCAGAGTGGGGAAGTTTATCACAGTGAGGAAGTACAGCACAGTGGGTAAATGCATCAATTGGAGAACCCCATCACAGTGATAAAGTTCATCATTGTGAGAAAATTCAATTCTGAGGGGAAATTCATTACACTAGTTTAGTCCATCACATAGAGGAAATCCATTATACTGAGGAAGTTCATCACAGTGTGGAGATCAATTACACTGAGGAATTTCATCATAATCAAGCAGTCTATCAGTAATGGGAACTACATCATAGTTGAGAAGCCTACAATAGTGGGAAATTCCATTAATGTGTGAAAATCCAGCACAGTGGGTAGGTGCAATACAGTGGGAATTTCATCAGACTGGAGAAAACCATCACAATAGGAAGTCCATCGCTTTTGGGAAGTTTATAAGATTAGAGACGTTTATCATGGTGAGGAAGTTCATGAAATGAGGCAAGAACATCAGTGGGGAAGTCCATCACAGTAGGGAAGTCCGTGAGATTAGGGAAGTATATCACAGTGGGGAAATGCATCAGATTAGGGTAGTGCATCACAGTAGGGAAATGGATCAATTTGGTGAAGATCATTACTGTCGGGATGTCCTTTACAGTGGAGAAGTGCATCACTGTGGGGAAGTCCACAGTAGTAGGGAAGTCCATCACAGTGGGGAAATGTAACACAGTTTGGAAGTCCATGAATATGGGGAAGTTCAACATAGTGGGGGAGTGCATCACAGGAGGGAAATCCTCCATAGTGGAGAAGTTCATCACAATGGAGATGTTTATCACTGTGTGACATGTATCACAATTCTGAAGTTCTTCACACTGGGCATGTACTTCACAGTGAAGTGACTTCATCAGAGTGGGGAAATCCATTAGAGTGGCAAAGTCCATCATAGTGAGACAGTCAATCACAGAGGGGAAGTGCATCACAGTGAGGAAGTCTGTAACAGTGGGGAAGTGTATCAGAGTAGGGAAGTGCATCACTTTGGTGAAAACAATCACAGTAGTGGATCAAGCAGAGTGAGAAAATGAATCACAGTGGGGAATCTACCATAGTGGGAAACAACATCATAGTGGAAATGTGCGTCACATTGGGAAAATCCATCACCATTGGAAAGTGCAGCAGATTGGATATGTTCATCACACTGAGTAAGTCAATCACAGTGGGGAAGTGCATCATAGTGGGACAGTCAGTCACGACTGTGAAGTCCACCATTGATGAGATGTCCATCCCTGTGGGAGGCTCATCATAGTGAGAATGTCTATAACAGTGAGGAAGTCCATTACAGTGGGGAAGGCAGTAATATTGAGAAGTGTAACAAAGTAGGGTAGCACATCAATGTGAGGAAATCTATCAAAGTGGAGAAATTCATCTCAATGAGGAAGTCCTTCACTGTGGAGAAGCCCATCCCAGTATAGAAGTCCATTACAATTTTGATGTCTATCATTGTAGCAAAATGCATCAGTGTAGAGAACTCCATTATAGTAAGGATATCCATCACAATGAGCATGTCCATCAGATGCACAACTCCATCACAATGGGGAATTAAATCAAGGTGGAAAAGTCCATCAAAGTAGAAAAATCCATCATAGTGGGTTAGTCCATCAAGGTAGAGAAATCCATTGCAGTGGGCAAGTCTATCACAATGAGGACGTCTACCACAGTGACAAAACCCATTACAGTGAGTAAGCCCATCACAATAGGGAACTATATCACAATGGGAAAGTACATCACTGTGAGAAAGTCCATGAATGCAGAGAGGTTCATAATAAAGAGTAAGTACTTAATGGTGGAGAAGTCCATCACAGTAGAGAAGTCTTTCAGAGTTGAGAAGTTTATCACAGCAGGGAGATAGATAATAGTTGATAAGTCCACAACAGTGGGGAAATCCTTTACAGTAGGGAAGTTCATCACAGTAAAAAAGTCCATTACAGTGGAGAAATTCATCACAGTGAGGATGTCCTTCACTGTGGGGAAGTCCATCAGAGTGGGGAACTGTATCATAGTGGGGAAATGGAATACAGATAGGAAGTCCATCTTAGTGGGAAAGTCCATCACAGTGGAGAATATATCACAGTTGGTTAGTCCCTCAAGGTGGACAAATCTATTACAGTGGGCAAGTCCATCATATTGGGGAAGTCCATCGGAGATGAAGTTCATCCCAGTACGTAAGTCCTTCACAGTGGAGAAGTGGATCACACTGGGAAACTATATCTATATCATAAAAGAATATCTCTTATGATGGAGAAGCCTATCACAGTGTGGAATTCCACCCCAGTGAGAAGTAAATCTCAGTGAGGAAATGTATTACTAGGTGGAAGGGTATCACAGGGAAGCAGTGCATCACAGTAGAGATGTCTATCACAGTGTGACTGTCCATCACCATGGAGAAGTTCATCAAAGTATGTGAGTCCATCCAAATGAGGATATCCATCAGAGAAGAGATGCCCATCACAGTGTGGACGTCCATCATCATGGAGAAGTCAATCACTGTGTGGAAGTTTATCAAAATGAAGATATCCATTACAGTGGGGAAGTGAATCATAGAGATTGGGGAAGTCCATCACTTTTGGGGAATGAATCAAAGTGGAGAAGTTTATCACAGTTTGGAAGTTCTTCACAGTGGAGAAGTTCAGTCACAGTGAGGAAGTTCATTACAGCAGGGAGAAACATCATGGCTAAATGTTTTTCTTATTGGGGAACTCTATCACCCTGGGGAAGTAAATAACAGAGATGTCCATCACAGTGAGGAAATCCATCATTGTGGGGATGTCCATCACAGTGGAAAATTATATCCTAGTTGGCAAGTCCATCACAGTGAAAAGTACATTTCAGTGATGAAGTCAATCACAATGAGGACATGAATCATAATGAGGAAGTGTGTCTCAGTGGTAAATCTATCATAGTGACTAAATCCATTAAAAATGGAAGTCCATCACAGTTGGGAAATTCATCAGAGTGAAGAAATCTTTCATAGTGGAGAAATACATTATACTGGAGACATCTACAACACTAGGGAAGTCTATACCTGTGAGGAATCCATTACAGTGTAGAAGTCCATCACAGTGAGGAAATCATAGTGAAGAAATCCATCACAATGGGAAGTCAATCATGTGAAGTCTTCTACAACAGTAGGCAAGTACATTACAGTGATGAAGACTATCACAGTGCTGAAGTGCACCACAGTGCATAAGTCCATCATAATGATGAATTCCATCACAGTGGGTTAGTCAGTCACAGTGAAGAAGTTCAGATAGTGGGGAATTCCATCACAGTAGAGCACTCTATCATATGGTAAAAGCCACTATGGTGCAGTAGTACATCATTTTGGGAAATTGTATCAAAGTAGAGAAGTCTACCATAGCAGGGAATCGATCAGAGTGGGAAAGTTCATCATAGTTGGGAACTGTATCACACTTGGCGGTTCATCCAAGTAAAGAAGTCCTTCACAGTAGGGAAGTCTATTCCTGTGGAAAAGTAAATCAGAATGGAAAGGTCCATAACAGTGAAAAAATTCTTCCTAGTGGAGAAATCAATCACATTGAGTAACTTCATCACAGTTTCGATATGTAATCACACTGGGATGTTTATCATAGTGGGGAAATCTATCACAGTGGAGAAGTGCACCACATAGAGAAAGAACAACATGGTTTTGAAGTCCATCACAGTGAGAAAGTCCACCACAGTGGGGAGTCTGTCAAAGTAAGGATGTCTGTATAGTGGAGAGTTGATAAACGTTGGAAAGTCTATCACACTGGGAAATTTTCTTATTGTTGGGAGATACATCATACTGCTTAAGTCAATCACAGTGGGAAAGTCCATCACAGTGGGCAAGTCCTTCATAGTGAGGAAGTTCATCACAGTAGAGAAGCCCATTGCAGTGGAGAAGTTCATAAGTGTGAGGACATACATGATAATGGAGAAGTCCATCACAGTATAAAAATTCATTACTATCGCAAAATCTATCAGATGGAATTGTCCATAAAAGTGAGGAAGTCTGTCATTGTAAGGAAGTCCATCACAATGAGGAATCCCATCACAGTGTAGAAATGAGTCAGAGTAGCAAAGTCCTTCAGAGTGGGGAAGTACATCACAGTAGGAAAATACATAAAATGGAGAAGTCCATCACTGTGTGTTGGGAGCCGACTTTTAACAGAAAGTGGCTAGAAAGCAGCTATCCATGACTGTAAGGCACGTGCTAGCCATGCCTCCTAGGCTTATGTCATATCCATGTGCCTCCAAGGTGCATGGCAAAAGTGTATAAATACCCCAGATTTCCCTTCAATAAATGACTAGACTCAAGACTGGACTTGAGACTGGATCAGAACATCTGTCTTGTCTCCATTCCTAGCGTCTCTTCCCCTTATCCCCATTTCTCTCTCCCTCTGGACCCTGACCCAAAGACTGGAACAAGCCGCAACAATTTTTGTTAAGTCTTTTGTCTCAAGCCAGGTAGAGCTGAGCTGCTTGCAACAACTGTGGGGAAGTACCTAAAAGTGGAGAAGTCTATTACTCTGGGGAAGTTGATCACAGTAAGAAGATCCATAATTGTTAAGTCCATCACAATGTGGAAGTGCATCACAGTGGGGAAATCCATCACAGTTGGTTAGTGTGTCACACTGTAAAAGTCAATCACAGTGGAGAATCCATCACAATGGACATTCCCATCACAATTTTTAGTGTATCACTGTGGGGATGTCCATCACTGTGGTGAAGCTCATGATAGCAGGGAATTTCATTACAATTGGGAATTGAGGAGTACATCAGAGAAGAGAAACCTGTCACAGTGGTGAAGTTAATCACAGTGGGGAATTGCATCACGGTGGGATAGTACACCTTGGGGAAGTCCATTACAATGTGGATGCCCATCACATTTTGGAAGGAGGTCACAGACAGGTAGTCCATCAGTGTGGAAAACTACATCACGGTAGGGAATTCTATCACTGTGGGAAACTTCATCAGAATGGAGAACTTCATGAAAGTGGGTAAGTCCTTCACAGTAGAAAAGTCCTTTATAGTGAGGAAGCTCATCTCAATGGAGAAGTGCATCAAAGTGGCGAGGTCCATCATAGCTGCATAGTTCATCACAGGGAGGAAGTTCCTCACAGTGGAAAAGTCCTACCCACTGGGAAAGTCCATCACTGTGGAGAAGCCCGTCAACATAGGGCAGGCCATTATAGTTGGGAAGTACATCACAGTTGGAAAGACAATCACAGTGAGAAACTCTCACAGTGAGGAAGTCCATCACAGTGAGGAAGTCCATCACAGTGGGGAAGTCAATCATCTCAGTGTAGAATACAATATACATAACGAGAAAAATATTTTTCCCAAATATGCTGCCAAAGACAAGGCTTGATATTGTGTTTATTGGCAAGAAATTATATTTTCATGACTCAAGTGAATTATAACAAACCAAATATTGAGTGAATTTATGATTGAGAAATAGTCAATTAATTACTGATACAACTGGCAGTAACATATTAATGGGAATGACTGCCTAGATGGTCATTGATTTACCTGTTCAAATGGGGAGGTTCAAAACATCTAGTACAGGAGTGACAACCATTGTTCACTACACCAAAACAGGGTGTTGTGAGGTGTAAGTTACAAGGTATAACATACACTTATAATGTCCTGTCCACCATATTTGACAATTTAGATAAAGGAGTCTATCATTTATCCTATCTTAAAGAGTTTAAAATTCTGAAGCTGAATCATGTTTGATTTTAACTTGTATTACCAATTGAAAACAATCCTTTCAAATTTTGAACAGCATCAATGCTAAACAATTTCTTTGTGAGATTATGACTATCCAGGGAAAATTTGTGAGTCCTTCAAGTTTTCTTCTGAGTTCCACATATGTGGAATAGAGCTATCTATCTATCTGTATATCTATCTATCTATCTATATCTATCTATCTATCTATCTATCTATCTATCTATCTATCTATCTGTCTATCTACCTATCTGTCTCTGTTTCTCTGTTTTTCTCTCTCTCCCTCTCCCTCCCTTTTTCACACCCACACCCACACATAATAAATTAATAAATAAATGAATTAATTAATTAATAAAATTTTAAAAAGTAGAGCATGCTTTAGGCAAGGTGTTTTTTATACCTTACATTTATGGAGAACTATATGCATATTTTCTCATAATAATGTAGTGTATAGTCATATTCTTGAGAAACTTTTCCAGTCAGCAAAGTTAGTTTTTAAAATCCTCAGAGAGAAGCTGAACACTGGGTCTGATTGTGTTCCATCAACTGCAAGTGAGAATACCTGACATTTTAGCATACAAGGTTATATTTGCATATTCCTACAGTGTCACTGTAACAAGACTCCTGCTTATAATGAATTAAAAGTGTACATAGTCATGTATTTAAAGAAAAATTCAAAAGATAGTATAAGAATGCACCTATTATACAAAGTTCTGAAATCCAGTAATTATAGAATTCCTCTTTCCCTAAATGAAATGATATCACACATATTCTTAGACACTGCTGGGAAATATTACCATCTCAAGCTTTGCCATATATATATATATATATATATATATATATATATATATATATATATTGATTGTTATCCATTTATGTGAGACAGTGAGATAATCAGAAGGGGAGCAGAGACTGCAAACATATCACAGTCTTGGTGGTCCCAGAGAAAAACCCTTTGATTTTAATCTTTGCCTTATACCTTGATCTAGACAAGGGCTTCATTTTGCTGCTGCAAATATCAAACTATCTGACCTGTGAACTTATGGAATTCTCTTGCTGCCACCTCCCTTATAACCAAAGGAGTGCTGGGATCATTGATGTATGGCTTTTTCTGAGTTCAGGGGATCTAAACTCGGGTCCTTACACTGGCACAGTAAGCATTTCCATCCTGACCCATTTCTCTGACACAAGATATTTTAGCTTTCATTTGGCAAATCTCAGTATTAAAGAATATATTAGCACATATGCACGTGTATTATTATATAATTTATATGTGAACTTAGAAATGTTTTAATTTTGAATGTTATACTATCTTCTTGCTCTTACGAACTCTTAAGAATTTAAAAGCACTGCTATTGAAACCAGACCCCAGAATTAAGTCAAAATTCCCATTTAAGTGCAATTTAAACAGCAAGCAGGAATTATTTATAGGCATCTTGTATCCTGGGCACCCCAGATATTACCATCTTTTGGTCTGGTTGACAATACCAAATTGAACTAATTTTGATAAAAATTAATTGTGATTTTGGTGATGGCATTTGAATACAAAAGTCTGTAATGACTGTTCCCCATCCTTAAAGGAAGATAAAAACAGTGCTGGGAGGTATCACGGCATATGGACAGGAGTCTGTAAAAGCAAGTGCTAAGTAGAAGCCAGACTTTTCCACATTGTACTCTTACCATCTGCTTACTAAGTGTCATCCTGGAGCTTGTAAGCATGTTGTTTTCTTAATTTGAAACATCTCTATGCAGTTCCAAAACATTTTAAAATGGGGTAAAGTGCCATTAAAATAGAAATGTAGCTGTAATATTTCTATGTGAGCTCAAACTTACTTCAAATTTAAAAAGTCTCAGCAGTATGTGGCTAATTTTCTCTATAAATATTTTCTAATTTTCTAGAGTTCCCAACTCAATTTTAGCTAAATGTGTGACATTAGCAAGCCTCTAGGTTATACTTTCAGGTGACCTTCAAAGTTATATAAACAGGACCTAAAGATATGGAAGAACAGTTATGACCAGACTCATAGAGAAGACCAAAAGTCACTTCCTAGCATCAACATTGGAAGGCTCATACCTGCTTGTAACTACATTGCTAGGGGATCTAACACCTCTTTCTGACCTCTGAAGGCACTGCATCCATGCATAAATATACATTCTGTGACATATAAACACAACTCAAATCTCAAAAAGTGTATGAATGCTATTCATAATATTTAATTTTCACCCGATTCTTTACCTAGTTATCACCTCATGGACAAACCATTGTTTCATTTTCCTAAGGTCCACTAAAATGAATTGTTCTTGGATCTCTTGTTGAAATGTCAATAGATTTTTCATCATCATCATCATATATATATATATATATATATATATATATATATAACTTAAGTAAACACATGCATATATGCATAAGTGCACATGTACACATATACATATGTGTGTATACATATACATATAATATATACACACATATATACATGCATACATGTATACATACACATGCTCACATGTATGTAAAAATACACATATACATGCATATACCTATACTTTTAGCTTACCAATTGTGGTTTAAATGTGATATTTCCCCATGAACTTATGTAGTTTTTTTCTCTTGATCTCTTATGATAGTTGAAGTGGGGACTCCTTCCCACATCCCATATTATCCGAAACCACACCCAAACACCTATGTTCACAACAAGAGCCTTTATTAAGCAGGAGAAGAAAAGTAAATGTGGCTGCTTTCTAACTTAGAAGCACAGTGGCAAGTAACCTAGCAAGTGGAATTTTTAAAAAGAGAAAAAAATGTCTGTGTTAGAATGGTATCTTAGTTCGGGTTTTAATGCTGTGAACACACCATGACCAAGGCAACTGTTATAAGGACAACATTTAATTGGACCTGGCTTATAGATTCAGATGTCTGGTCCATTATAATCAAGACAGGAACAGAACAGAGGCCAGGCAGATATGGTGCAGGAAGAGCTAAGATTTCAACCTCTTTATCTGAATGTTGCAAGAAGACTGGCTTCCAGGCAGCTAGGAAGAGAGTGTAAATGCTCACACCCACAGTGACATTCTTTCCTCCAACATGACCACACCTACTCTAACAAGGCTAAACCTCCTAATAATGCCACTCCTTGGGCCACATATACTCGATCTACAACATTCTTGTCTCTGGCTCCCATATTTATGTTCAAACACATGAGTCTATGGGGACCATTCTTATCCATAGCATAATGCAAACTACATTTAACCCAACTTCAAAAGTCCCTATAGTTTATAGCCACTCAACAATGTTATATATCCAAAATTTAATATGTCTTCTAAGATTCAAGCAGTCTCTTAACTGTAATTCTGTATAACTTTAAAATTACTGGAAAAAGCCAGACAGAAAACCAACTGGGCAAATACCACACAACAAGTTTCCATGTTCAATGTTAAAGAACTCTTCAGACCTTCAACTCCTTTCATTCTGTTGACAGATGTTGGCAAATTTGATATTCAGTAGCAACAAATGTCACTCTCCTAGTTTGATTCCACCGCCTGTAGGAAATGTTCCTTCACAAATATTCCACAGATCTAATGGTTCTAACATTTTGAGGAAATCCAAGGCAACTTCAGCTTTACAGCTTTTTATTTCAAGATCTGGGATCCATAAATGATCTTCTGGGATTCTTCAAAGGGATTCTGTAACACTCTAAGCTCTGCTTGACTCCATTCACAGTGATATTCAGATGATACTTTCATCTGAAGATTGACAGTTTCCTGCTGTAACTAGACTTCCCCAATTGCCTCTCAAAGGAACTTTTTTTGTTGCCAAGCCATAAATTTTTTACAAGACCTAGTCAATTCTGGGCCATCAACTGCAACTGAGGCTGTACTTCATCAATGGCCTTTTCTGACCTCTGAATATCCCAAGCCTCTGATGCTCTCATTGACCCCTTTATTCCTTCAAAACCAGCACTACCTTGGTGATTCTTACACATTACCAAGTTGAGTGGTAGTAGGAGCTACAACCCCAGCTATCTCTGGAACACAGCTTCTTTATGCTTTCAGAAAACACTTCAGAAGATTTCACAACAGCAATGCTTGTTCTTTCTTAATCATTGATAATTTCTCAGCTCTAGATAACCAACATTACTTGTCCCAGTAGTCTCTTCCATTCTTGACTCAACAGCAAGAGCCACATGCCCAAATCTGCTAAATTCTGCTGCTTGTTGGAGATGGTACAACACACCAGGTCTTAAGCTTTACTTAGATTTATCTCTGTACCAGTTTGGACTAGAACTGAGAGATCTACTTGTTTCTGTCCCCTGGAAGTAAAGGTAGATACTACTTTGCCTGGGCCTAAGGTTTTCATGTCCACTATGTCTCAAAATTCACATTGTAGTTTATCCAGATTAAAAGTCAAAGTGAAAAGAAAAATGAAGTAATACTGCCTAATATGATATAACTATTCCTTGTTAGATGGCAAATGCAAACACAATAAATTTAGCTGGGTTGGATGAAGCCACAAAGTCACCACTCCCTTAATATGTATATCTCCCTGAACACAGGATACAAATCCATTTCATTTCCTGGTTCCCCTTTATTACTTGAACCATACATTTTATGTATTTTTTCCCTTCTAAGCTTGATACACTTATTCAAAACACACTTTGTGAGGCTTAAATAGAGAAGAAAGTCTACATTGGTCATTCCTGAGACTTACTTGTTTCAGGGCAATTAATTTGAGTCTCTTCACCTCAACCTCAGAAAGATTCTTCAGACAAAGGCAAAAAACAGCAACATTCTTCACCGAAACATTAAGAAAAAAATCTGTGGGCCACATACTGAAATTTTTCTCCTTTGAAACAACCAGAACCAGTAATCCTCAGTTCAAATCACTCTTAGACCCAGTGTCTTCTAGAATGGCCCATGAAGCCCAACTTTCCAGTGCTCTAAAAAACCACTGTCCCAAAATGTGTATTCATCCAAACAATAGCATGGGAAAGCCTATCATAGCTGTTCCCACTCCTGGTACCTAATTCTGTTTTAGTTAGGCTTTTACTGCTGTGAACAGACAACATGACCAAGGCAACTCTTATAAGAACAATATTTAGTTGAGCCTAGCTTACAGGTTCAGTGGTTTTGTCATTTATCATCAAGGCAGGAGAATGGGAGAGCCCATAAAGGCATGGTGCAAGAGAAGTTGATAGTTCAATCTATTAATCTGAATGCTGCTAGAAGACTGGCTTCCAGGCAGCTAGGAGGAGGGTCATAAAGCCCACACTTACAGTGACACAGATTCCTTCAACAAGGCCACACCTACTTCAATAAGGCTATACTTTCTAATAATGTTATTCCTTGGATAAGGCATATTGAATCCGCAACACATAGGTTATGATATAGATTCTGATTGGTCATGTTAATTAGATGAATCTAAGGGGGGGTCTTTAGATTGCTGGACTTTGGTAGTCAGCTTCAGGAATGAGTCTTGCTTAAGAAAGTATACAAATAGGGGAATAGAACTTGATGTCTATCTTTAAAGTTTACACAGGAGACAGAAATGTAAGGCCTGTCAGGACCATGTTTGCCAGAACTAGGCCTCTTAGAATACTTAAGTAGTGCTATCTATAAAGGCTGTGAAACAATTAGGAGGTAGAGTCTTAGAAGAAGAAGTGAATCACTGGTTCTATATAAGGAACCAAGGGTTCTACTTAAGGAACAAGAGGCAGAAAGTATTGAATGTAAATCCTTGGGTCTGCCTTGATCATTTTAAAGCTCAAAGTCCACTCCAAATGACATGATTCTTTCCATACCTACTCCAACAAGGCCCATATCGACTCCATACAATTCTAACAAGTTGAGACAATTCTTATCAGTTTCAATCCCTGAGAACCTATGTGGGCCATTTGCAGTCAAACCACCACAGACTGTGTTTTATTATTCCTAAAAAACCCTTATTTATTATCTGAAATGAGTTGTTTATATCATTCACAGATAAGAAAAACATACAAACAATAGATGGGTGTTCTGTTAAGGACATTACTGTCTGAAAATGTACTCACGTAACTTATTCATACGAGTTGCAGCTTGACTTGGGAGAGTGTTTTTGAGAACGCCAATTTATTTCAAAATTTACAAATGATTTAATTGCTTTCCTAACAATGATGCTGCAGGGAAATCTAATATAATTGAAAATTTTTCTTCAGTGAGGCATTGGAATTTTTATGCCTGGTACCTCAAGACTTTAATATATTTTAATAATAGATTTTATTTATTCTTTGAATATTTCCTACTGTGTGTTTTCCATTTTAGAAATTATAATACAATTACATAATTAATGTAATTTTACAATATTCTTGTTAGTCAGTGTGCGCATGATGAGAGTGAGGAGCAAATATCAGTGTGTGAATGTGTAAGTGTGTGTGTGTGTGTGTGTGTGTGTATGTATTCGTAGGCCAGAAAACAATCTTTTCCTTTTACTCTTACCATCTGTCTTACTTTAAAAAGGGTATAAGACTAGAGAAAAGGCTCAGCAGTTAAGAAAGTTTTCTGCTCTTGAGAGAACCAGGGTTTGGTTTCTAGCACCCTCATCAAAATGCTCACAACAGTTTTTAACTCCTGATCCAGGGTATCCAAAGTCCTCTCATCGTTTCTTTCTTAGTTAAAGTTTTACTGCTGTGAACAAACACCATGTCAAAGCAATTCTTAGAAGGACAACATTTAGTTGAGACCGGCTTACAGGTTCAGAGTTTCAGTCCATTATCAACAAGGCTTCTGTAGCAACCAGGCATGCATGGTACAAGAGATGCTGAAAGTTCTACATCTTCATCTGATAGCTGCTAGCAGACTACAGGCTTTCAGGCAGCTGGCATGAGGATCTTAAAGTCCAGACCCACAGTGACACAGATACTCCAACAGGGTCACACCTCCTAATAGGGCTACTTCTTAGACCAAGCATCTACCCTCATAGCTTGTGAGGGCAATTGCTTTCACAAAATATCATGATACACATAATCTCTCTCTCTCTCTCTCTCTCTCTCTCTCTCTCTCTCTCTCTCTCTGTCTCTGTCTCTCTGTCTCTCTGTCTCTCTCTTTCTCTCTTCTCTCTCTCATGCATGCACATATCTCATTTTTAAACTTAGAATTTCAAGAAGCTGAAAAAATGTAGACAAAAAAAATCTGTTGAATTATACTTTATCTGATGCTTTTGAACTTCCCACACACTGCTTTCCAATCACCTGTGTCCTGCCATTTTTCTTGTATTCAGGGTAGAAACATGTTTTCAAGATGTTTAAAACTTAAAGGCAGGAGACTAGGATGAGAGGGCTAATCTGGTAATGTATTTTCTATGTATTTTCTATAATATATTAGGATCTGAGTTCAATCCTCAGAACACTTATAAACCTTCATTAGACTGTGTCCTAAAAGCTGATAATCTGGCCGGGCGGTGGTGGTGCAAGCCTTTAATCCCAGCACATGGGAGGCAGAGGCAGGTGGATTTCTGAGTTCCTGGACAGTCAGGGCTACACAGAGAAAGAAACTCTGTCTTGAAAAACCAAAAAAAAAAAAAAAAAAGCTGATAATCCAGGTACCAGGGAGACCAGGGAGACGGAGAAGGAAGCATCTCTGTGTCTTGACGGCCAACCCATATAGCCGAACCAGTAACTCCAGGTTGATTTTAATACCTTGTCTCAAAATTAATACAGTGGAAAGTGACTAAGAAAAATACCAAACAATTACATTTGACCTCCTCATAAATACATGTGCATACGTACCTCTAGAGACAACTACCAAAACAGAAACATGTGCAATAAAATCCTGTGAACTTTTAAGTAGATGCCTCAGTAACTCATAAGCCTTTTCTGTTTGTAAATCTCCATGTTATTTTCTACCCTAGGAAAGCTCTACTGAAGCGCAGTTTCTTACTGATTGCATTTATCCTGTCTTATTTTTATATTGATATTTTATGCCCATTTTTCCTCTTTCATACGCGAATCTCATCTTTGTATATTACTTTATATTTCTGAAAAAGGTCATCTCTAGAATCATTTTATTTATTCAACTTCCTAGAGTATAAGCAAGAGAAATCAGTTTTTAAATTAAATTTACAGGTCAGTGTCTTGATCGTTGACCTGCTAAGAACGTGCCATCTCACAGAGGACTCAAGGTAGATTCACTGAGCAGAATGGCTCATAATCACTTGGAATTTCAGATTTGGCATTCTCTACCCTTTTCTGGCCTCCAGATATAACTTTATCACATGTCCATAGTATACATATAATTTCAAAAAATAACTGAATATATTAAAATTATGTTTACAGAATTAGGAATGAAAAGTGTAGAATGCATACCCAGAAATTCCAGTAAATCTTTAACTGAGTCATTGCAGTAAAGAACAGCAGAGTACTAGCAAGAACCAACTACAAGTATCACTTTATGGAAACCACTACTACTGAGCATGCAACTGGGTCACACTGTCTCATTAACAGACACCTGATTATGTCCTGAGGTTCTGCCCTACAAAATTCTCATTGAGTCACTGATAAATACTGGTTCCCAGGAAACTCTTTCCAAATTTCATCATTGTTCTGTGGGGCTTTATTTCTTGATTCAAATTATGTACCATTATATAGTGTTCCACCTAGAAAACATTGACACTACATTTTGACCAGGACAAAGAGAGAATATTATTCACCTCCTTCAAATTTCTAAATTGGAACAACTCTTTTTCCTGTCCATTGTAGCCAACCCCTAACTCCAGATTTAGAGGTATCTCTAATTAAATTGACACAAATATCTACAGATACCAAACCCAGACACTATTGTGGATATGAAGAAGTGCTTGCTGACAGGAGCCTGATATAGCTGTCTCAGAAAATACTGAAATGAATCCTGGAAGTCAACCATTGGATTAAGTATGAAGTCTCCAATAAAGGAGTTAGAGAAAGGACTGAAGGAGCTGGAGGGGTTTGCAACCCATAGGAAGAACAACAATATCTACCAACCAGACCCCCTAGAGCTTCCAGGACCTAAACCACTAAGAAAAAAGTACACAAGAAGTGTCCCATGGCTCCAGCTGCATATGCAGCAGAGGATGCCCTTGTTAGACATCAATGGGAGGAGAAGCCTCGGTCCTGATAGTGCTTGATTTCCCAGTGTGAGGGAATGCCAAAGTGGGAAGCTATGAGTGGGAAGGTGGGTGAGATCTTTCATAGAAGCAGGGGGAGGCGATATGGAATGGGGTTTTCTGGAGGGGAAACCGGAAAATGGGATAACATTTGAAATGAAAATGAATAAAATATCCAATAAAAAGTATAAAAATAAAAATATTAAGAATTAGAAATAATGAATAAATAAATAAATATCAAAAAGAAAAGAAAAGAAGAGAAGAGGAGAAGAGAAGAGAAGAGAAGAGAAGAGAAGAGAAGAGAAGAGAAGAGAAGAGAAGAGAAGAGAAGAGAAGAGAAAAAGAGATGAAGAATCACACCTGACATTAACCATTAACCTCTGGACTTCATGTAAGGAAGCATGAATAAACACACACACACAATTCCACAATTCCACATTTTGGTTCCTCCACAGGGTCCCAATTCCTCCCTGTTTGTTTCCAGGAAGGATGAAGTGAAGCTGTGAAGAGATGGGATCATAGTATGGCTGGAGATGCCAGGGAGGATTTTATTCAAGGGTTTCGGGATTATAGCTCTTTTAGATGATCTTCCAAAAAAGAGCTGTGTTTGTGCTTGTGCATGCACAATTTATTCAGAGTAGACACACACACACACACACACAGACACACACCCACACACATGCACACACACACAAGAGAAGGATAAATAAATATAAAATACTTTATAAAGAAAAAATATTTATATATTTTATTCCAGGCAGATAATTTTTGTTAATCTTAATTTTGCCAGGTCCACATTCACAAAGTTTATTTTCAACTTTGGAAACATTTTCCTATACTTTGGCATACACTGATTAGAAAATCTTTATTACATTTAGAAGATTAATCTTACTTGTGTTTATGTTCAAATACACAGGTGTATGGATGTATCTTCTAAAAAATGTATAGTATTTCCTGCAGCTATTTACAGGCAAGCAGTTATGAGCTATTGGAGCTGTGTGTTGAGAGTTGAACTTGGGTCCTCTGTAAGAGCAGTCATGCTCTCAGATGCTGAGCATCTCTCCTGCTCACACAATATTTTCATTTTGTTTTGCTGGCAAAAGACCTTGCAGAAGGCAGAAGGAAGGTAGGGCTCTGGACAACTCTCTTCTCAGCTTCACATGGCTCTTCTAAACGTAAAACACAAAACTCTTCTACCTGCTTTCTGTGCTATTCACATGCTAGTGCTGATGTACCTTCAAAATGTAAGGAGGCAGGCCCCCTTCACATTCTCATTCTTGAACGCAACCAAAATGAACATTTTAACTATTTCAAAACAAACAAGCAAAGAGAACAAAAACTAATGTTTTCTATCATAATTCTAAGTCCTTTCAGATAGAGAGCATTTGAAGAAATATATCCTTCATCTTCAATTTAAAGAGTTCTGAGATATCATACAAACTGAGATTTAGAAAAAGTGCATAAGCTCTGCCTTTTTGGAGTAATTATTGGATCTTAAAAATATCAAAACAAACTGCTATAATATTTATAATATTATAATATTTTATTATTATAATATTTATTTTCAAAAATTAAGGTTGAAATGTCTTGAGTGTCCATGAGTGAAGAATTTCTTTGGCTGTAAGAGTGGACACAGAACTGTGGTTTGATATGAAGGAGGGGCAGAAACCAGGAAGCTGTGGAAGTAGATTCCTGACACAATGATAATGAAGTTTTGGGAACAAGGGGATCTTTGTAAAGAAGAAAAGACATCCTAGGTCCATATTTTCATGGGCTTCAAGAGTGAGCATCTATACCGGTATCTTAAGTCTTTTTTTTTCTTACATAGTAACTCATTTGTTTCAATCAAGATTTAGTATTTAGAAAATCACAAGTTGGCTAGGGATTGGGAAGTAGTTCATCTGGGTGGGTCCCAAGCCTCATGAGTCCAGGCATCCTGTTTAATGAGGTGGTAATGCATGCCTATGTTCTTAGAAGTAGACATATGAAGTCAGGAACATCAGATGTTCCAGGTCATCCTCAACTACATAGCAAGAATGAGGCCAGCCTGAGATATATGATATTTTATCTAAAATAAGAATTCTATATTATTATTGGTGATATCACTAACAATAATATAAAAGTAGAAATAAATCCGATGCTTAATGATAGAAGCCTGATATAGCATTTGTGATCAACAGGGCTTTTGAAGAGATGGCATGAAGATTCTCAGGTGACCTACACTCTTCTGGCAAAGAATTAAAAAATAAATACAAATAAAGAATTTCTCTGAGTTTAGAGCTCATTTTGTATTGTTTCAGGGTCCTTGTACAATTGTTACAATACGTTTACTTAATAAAACACGTAATATAAATGAAATAACACAGCACATGTTATATGGTTTTCATTAAGACACACTAAGGCTGCCCTAGGACATATTCAAGAAAGCTTCTATGTCTCTGGCACAGAATATGATTGATGCTACATTAGTGTAATATAAAGTTGCTACTGTTCTGTAACCAGAATAAATTTTGCAACATTATTCATAATCATGACCGTAATTAACGTGGCTGATTATTTAAAACCTAAAGTATGTGTTAAGATAGAATACTGGATATGTTATCATCAGTCTCATAAAGTTAGGCCAAGACAACATATCTATGTCTATTCACATTTACAACCACATTTCTAATACATTTACATATTTATTACAACTATAAAGACAATTGGAAAACTGCAGTGAATTCCATAGATCGTTTTGAAAGTAAATAGCAAAGCTTAGTTTGTAGATGAGAGCTGAGGCTCTAGATGGCTCAGAGCACAATGCTTGACAGTTAATCAGAAAAGACTAAACTCTAAACACAAAGCCCATGTTAAAGGTCAGGACGTTGTAAAAGCTTCATGTGATGCCAAACACTGTTGAGTGCATCCACTTGTACTCACCACCACCTTACAAACGAAGATCACATGCATTTGACTACAAGTTCAAGTTATTCATCCATGGACAACCACTTCTTAGGCATTCATTATTTCATCTAAAAACCAAGCATTTTATGACCAAGACAGGAAAATGAAGGTGGTATCAGGAAAGGTCTCCTTCAGGATACATCAACATTAATTCAGCTACTTTCCTCATGGCCAGTGTTTTCACACCATTTTACATTCCCACTGTGATGAAGCCTCCGTCAGATAAGTTATCACCATCCCTTTATTTAATATAGTCATTACTTGGAACTTGTCACCTGCATGGACACCTATGTTCCAAGAAAGTGCTTTGTCCATGATTGCACATAATTACAGCCTAATTGGTTCAGGAAGAGACCTTCCAAGTGCTCAGATAGTCATTATTTTCATCTGTTTTGATTTGAGTTTTATTTAGATGATAATTTATTCAGTATCTTCTTTAGATTATCCCACTGTGATTCATACACATACATCATTCCAAGTATCTATACATATTGTGGAAACTCATTAAATGTTGCTTACACATATCTAGCCTGGGAGAAAAATAAATATTGTCATACGAATATGATGGGAGCAAGGCCAGAAGTGACATGGGTAAAATAGGATCCATATTTTTCTTAGGTAAAATAGGATCCATATTTTTCTTGGTTAATACAGTGATAATGGCATGCAACAACATCAGAAAAAAGGCAGGAGTATGAAGTCACATCATACTGTGAAAATCTGCTTGAACTTAAGTGTTGTGCTACAGAAGTACTTCCCTCTCCCTACTTGCACTCTTTCCCCTTCATTTAGATCCTCCTGCCAGGCCTATCCAGAGATCTCCAACTACAGCCTCTAGTAGACAGACCGATAACTTGTGCCCAATATGGGACACACTTAGCTGACACATACCCCTAGCTTGTGGCTCACTCAGATCCACTTTGGGATTATGATTTACTCAAGGACCATGAGTAACCTCTGACCTAGTTCAAAAGACCCAGAGCTTCTTTCCTTCTTTCCTCTCCTCCTCTCCCCTCTTCTTTTCTTCTCTCTCTCTCTCTCTCTCTCTCTCTCTCTCTCTCTCTCTCTCTCTCTCTCTCTCTCTCTCTCCCTGAATCTATGGGTGTCAACCTGTTCTTACCAAACTTTAAGCAATCTATTGTTTCCTGCTGTGCTTTCAGTAAGCACCATCACATATATTTGGACAAGTTGAATGGTCAACTGAAGCCTCCTGGCTAGAGGTACTCTCTGGTGTTGGCCCTGTCTAAAGACTCTAACTTCTCTTTTAAACAAAACAAAACAAAACAAAACAAAACAAAACAAAACAAAACAAAACAAACAAACAAAAAGAACCTAGTAATGCAGCAGCCACTTAAAAGTCACAGAGCAGTTACCAATTCTTAAACCTGTGGCTTAAGGCTTTAGCGTTTTGGACCTCAGTGGAATCTCCCAAAGCCAATAGACCATGGAACATTCCCATTGGAGGAACATTTCTCCTCTTTTTCGCCAAGGGTAACTTGTCACCACATAAAAAATACCCCAGGGAGATACTTGCCCTACTAAAACCTCACAGAATAAAAATAACCAAAACAAACATCAAAACAAACAAACAAACAAACAAAAACAAGCCTCTTGTTTTGGGAGGAAGTTCTTCAAATAGCAACATGCCTGGTCCAAGGACAGTATCTATAGCCCTGTTACATGAACCAGAGTAGCTTCTCTTATCAGAACTGGAGATATCCAAGAAGATAAAAACTCTTCCAGAGTTTTTTTTTTGCCAGTCTTAGCTGGAATTCGGCAAAGAATAGGACCAGCTGATAGTAACAAAGACCCTGAGCCTTCTCAGTCAGATGTGTCCAAAGATCAAGGTCCTAAAGACTACCCTACTTCAGATCTCACAGACCAAACCTAGCTGAAAAGGGAAACAAAACCTATCTACTCACCACCACCTCCTTATCCCTCAAGAGAAACATCAAATAAAACATTTGCTTCTCCTGTCCCTCCTTAGTTTATCCAATGAAAGTGTTCCATTAGAAAAACAGGATCTTCAAGTGGCCTCTTCTCTACTCCACCTTCCTCCATCACACCAGCAAAAGATATTTCTCATTCTCTCTCCCCACACAAGGCACAGAAGCCAAAAATCTACAAAATGCTTAGACAAAACAAAACAACAACAAAAATGTCAAATGCCATAGTTCTCTAATGACACCATCTACCACACCAACTTTGTAATTTTCATGAGTCTTTTACAAAAACAAACCCTCCCTTTGATGCTACTAGGACTTAAAATAACTCAGGCAGGAAGTAAAGGAAGATGACATCCACACAAAAATCTCCCCTACAGAGCCATATTGCCAACCTAAACACCCCTCAAGATTGGAGAGATATTTGCTGCACTTCCCTTCCCAGCCTCTTGTTCTTGGAGTGGGAAGTCTTCTGATGAAACCTCTCCTATATAAAAAGAAAAGAGAGAGTTATAGGGCAGAGGGCCATAAGAGGAAGACTGATAAGACCAAGCTAAGGCTTGAGGCCCCAGGGACCCTGAAGGTATGGTAGAAACTTCTCCTACTCCCCAGCTGAAACCATGTAGCCAAATCCTACCCTAGGGAGAATTGTGGCCATCAATCATGTAGGATCAATGTGGGCAAGCCCCTCCTCATGCAGATGAGGCATCTCAGGCCAAGCCAATAGGAAGCACATGCTGTCAGACCCAATCTATCTCAAAACTGTAAATAAGATCCTATCCAGAAAGAATAAAGGTATGTGAGAATTACTGTGTATTCTGAAAGCATCTGTCACAAGATCTGTAACATTGCCCAGGAGGAGAATGTTCTCCTGAAGCTTTTGTCACCAGAAGGTCCCCTGTACTCTGCTCACAAACCAGGTGAGTGCTGGCTCAGCTCGGTTCAGCTCAAGTCAGTGGCAGTAGAAGCAGCAGCAGCAGTGGTGGAGGTGGAAGAGGCATTCCCCATCCCTACTCATTCTCTTTCCCCTTCACTTGAACCCTCCTGTCAGGTCAATCTCAAAGGTCTCCATGGATAGCCTCCAGTAGACAGACTGACAGTATGAAGACCCACATTAACTGTTCATAGCATTACTCCATGGATTAGGGTTCTGAGCTTTAAAAATCAAAGGAGAAAGTAAGCTGTGCACCAGCATCCATAACTCATTTCTCTGTTTCCTGACTGTGGATGCCATGTGAGCAGCTGCCTCACACCTGTAACCATGTCTAAACCATCATGATAGACAGTATTTTTTGAGCTTGAACAGAAGCGAAATCTTCCTGCCTTGAGTTACTTTCAGTTATATTTGATCACAGTAACAGGAAAATCAACTCACAGGAAATGTGAAGAACAACTGGGTACCCCCCTACCCCCTTTATTAATGGTTGTAGTGCTCCTTGGAAAATCCAAATCTCTTCCTTCTATCTTTATGATGTTTTGTGCATCTTTTTGAAAGGATGGTCTGCTGTGTTCCTAATAAAACCTTATTTGATCACTAACTTTTATATGGAGATTGAACTTGAATGCCTGCTACTTGAAGAAAAACAAAAACAACAGCAACAACAACAACAAAACAAAAGACCTAAAACAAACAAAAAATCTCATGGCAAGTGATACTTCCAAAGTGAGTTACTGTGTCTAGCATGCACCAATAATGACATTCTTATGTCCCCAGTGGATTTAAACTTCAGGATTAAAGTTGGTGAATACAATGTAGACATGATTATTCACTAAAAAGTATCTAACCAGACAGTACAGTGCCTGGCACTTCCTTGTTTTAGTCTCTGTTCCAGCTTCATCCCAGAAAATGTTGTGATTAAGTTCTTTGGATATGATAGACCCTGATTATAGTCCAAGCTAGAATCTCTGAAAAGTAAACTTTACTTATCTTCCCTGTTTTCTACATTAGCATAGGAACACCAGTTTGGATATTATATAGACTACTCCATTTTCTCCTTTAGATCTTCCTTAGATGTGTACCACCATGCCTTCCTGCTGTTCCTCTTTGCTTTTTGGAAACAAGAAACAATCACCTCAAAAAGCTGGCCTTTGTTTCTCTCATTTGCTTATCATCCTCTAACTCTATATCAATTATGTAGTACAAGCAGGTGTATTTCTTCATCCTCTCAAGTACCAAGATCACAGTTATGTGGCACCAAACCCATTCCTCTTCATGACAATGCCTTTCTTCATATTGTACATATTGTCTGTTATTGTGTTCTGTTTTTAATAAGTATTACACCATTCAACTCAACTTTGTTCTTGAAATCTATCTAAATTTCTTCATATTGTACGTATTATCTGTTATTGTGTTCTTCTTTTAATAAGTATTACACTTCTCAACTCAACTTTGTTCTTGAAATCTATCTACATTAGAAAATGTAGTTTCAGTCTCACTTTTAAAGCATTTTATTAAATTTAAATTTTATGTGAACATATGTATGTTCATGTTAGTTCAGTTCTTTTAGAGGTCAGAAAAAGACATCATATTACCTGGAACTAAAATTGTAGGCTGCTGTAAGCAGTTTGCTCTTAGTGTTCAGTACTGGCATCAGGTTCTCTGTAAGACTAATACATTCTCTTCATTACTAAGCCTTCTCTCTGGCTTCCAGTTTGTAATACACTAGATAATTTGTTTCTGGAATCATGATTTATGTATTTTTCTTACTGAGGAAAATCAATTCTGTGAGTTGAAGGCC
This sequence comes from Rhabdomys pumilio, assembly GCA_030674055.1. Lineage (NCBI taxonomy): Eukaryota > Metazoa > Chordata > Mammalia > Rodentia > Muridae > Rhabdomys > Rhabdomys pumilio. Next base: position 3,175,110 of record JANHMN010000009.1, on the reverse strand, counting down.
ATTCTGGTCTTCAGAGATAGTTCCGACTTAGCTAGGACTACTCAAAGAAATTCTGACACCTACATATATCAAAAAATACAAGTGCTTATACTCATACATAAACATATACACATCACAAACATTTCACATACATTTATAAAACAAGATTTAAAAAATAATGTATAACTAAGACATCTGAAAGCATGTTTATCAGTCAGATACTTAGATACTTGCATATATGCATGCGTATGTGTATATATGTAATCCTCACTGCCCTCATGGATCATAAGTCAATATTGGTCCATGTGGATAAAGGGAATAGAGATGAAAGATGGGGATTTGGAAACCATTTGAGTATGTACCATGAAGAAGAGATACTGGGATCAAATGATAAAGGCAAATCAAATTTACTTGGTATTATTTGAGACTTATTGGGGAACTGGTGTTAGGAAAATCCAGGATGGGCAAAGGTCATTGGCTCATTGCTTAGGGTACCAGAATACCTCATTAGCATGGGAAAACATTTCAGAAATCACAGGTTCTAGCTGACTAGGATATTTTCAAGAGAAATGAAGTTCAAATTTGTAATCTGACTAAGGCTACATGAAATTTTCAATGTAAGGGTATGTGTGTGTATGTGTGTGGGGGGGTTGGTGTGTGGGGGGGTTGGTGTTGAACTACTCAGGCAAGGTTAGAGAAGGAGCCCTCTATTATATGCTGAGTTCCCAAAGGATTTCAGAAAAATGGTAAACTTTAACCTTAATTAGCATGGTATTTTTCAGCATACACACACACACACACACACACACACACACACACACACACACAAACACGCACATATACATGTGTAAGTGTATTTTTACTGTAAATTTCTAGTAGCTATTACTAAACACATAAATTATTTCCATGTGTAATCACAGATATATCTGACACACATTTGGATACATTTATAATGAAAAATATATGTATCTAAATGTTTACATATGTACATTACCTGTACACAAAGTAGCAACACTAAAAATTGTTTTTAGAAGAGACTTTTTGCTTCTCTAAATCCCTGTGGACACACTAGAACCTTATTCTGTGGGGGCTTTACGTAATAACTATGTATTTGCTGAACAAACTTTCTAACAACTAGAAGCTATTTTGGCAGCATTCTTCTGGGACTTTGCTCACTGAATACTTAGCTAGAAGCCTTCCAGCTGGTGCTGGCTTGACTCTGGACCCAGGCTTGTAACAGATTTCTTGAGAAAGTAATCTATGTGGGTTTTAAATGAACAGGCCAAGAACATGTCCAGGATAACTGCCAAAGAAAAGTATGGAAAAAGTCTGTTAGGAAGATTGTTGTTCAGTTTGAATGTCTTATTTTAATATTTTGAAAACACCTGGAATTACAGATAATTACCCTTTTCAGTTGTATAGCATTCTCATGTGTTCTGTTAATTCTACAAGGAAACATAAATCAAGACATGAGGGTGGGGGGAAAAACATTTGAGCAATAAATTGAGTATTGGATAGGCGAGACCTGTTTCTGAAATAAAGTGATCTTCAGCAACAAAACAAGAACATGGGTTCTTCCTTAGATTGTCAGTTACAAAGAAGTAGGCATGGCTTGTGCAGAGCAAATAGTCATCTACCTAAGATGATTAAGCTAAGAAGATGTACGCTATAATACCATTTAATAATGTCATTTAGGAATAGGGAGAAATATCAGTCAGTACAGTGATATTCTTGTAAATCTGAGGGTGTTAGTTTGGATACCCAGTTTTCACTTCATATATAAGTGAATGACAGACATCTGTACAAACAGTCCTATGGAAGTGAAGGAAGAAGAGTTCCTGGGAGCCCCTAGAAAACCAAACCATTTGGTTTTGTCAGCTTCAAGTTCATCCTGAGCTGGTACCTCAAAATTTCAGGTAACAAATAACAAAGGATGACAGAGTCCATCAACCACTGGCCTCATCAATAAGCACACTAATGGGCATACCATGTACAATTTTTATGTGTATATGAGAAGAAGGCAAGTATGATAATTCAGTGGATGGAGAAAACATATTTCTTTGGGATTTTCTTTAGCTTTTACATGTGTATCTTGTCATGCAGCTTCAGACCCTTAAAATAATTATTAAAAATATTTAGAGATTGTATGAGATGGAAAGGTCCATTCATCGGGACTCATTTTTTGTTACACACATTTATATAAGTTTCCTTATGTAATTACTTATTGAATGTGAGATTCATAATTTTGGTGTGTCGATACACTATGCAAAAAAGACGTAATGAACAGCATACCATGATAATGATCAACACGTATGTTGCAATATACATTAGCATCTCCACATATTGATATCCTGTGTGTAGTTTGACACACTCCATATTAATAATTTTATGGAAAAAAAGGAATGATTTTACCTCCTAATGCTATACAAGCTTTTGGATTCCGTCAGCATCAGTGAACATCTGCATTTGGTCTTTCTAAAAAAAATAGTACTTATTAATTGTTGTGTTCATTTCTAATATTTAGTTTGGAGTAAATTATTTATTCAGAAGGCAGTGTGTTATTTGTGCAAAAATAGAATGGTGATATTATAAAAATATACACTTTCATTATTTGTCCAGAGTTATCAATTCCTAAAGCATATGCAACTAAATTTGTGAATGTGTGTACAAATTTAGATTTATAGCTTTAATCTGTCATACATAATCTGTAAGCATTTGGTTATTTTTATTTTTGTTTTAATTTTTTACTTTTTATTTATTGGATATTTTATTTATTTACATTTCAGATGTCATCCTCTTTCCCCATTTCCCCTCCCTAGGAATTCCTCTCTTTTTCTTTTTGCTATTATACTATTTTAATTATATATAAGTATTAAGATCAAGAACTTATTAAAGTCTAGGTTGAGAAACTAGCAATATAATAAATGCTAATAGTCAAGGAACAAGCAAGGCAATAAACAAAATTCCATGAGCACTCCTGTGATCACTTTTTCTAAGGGCTTCTCAGGATGACGAAAATATCTGAGCCAACTTCCCTGTCCTAGCCCAAAGTTATTTTCATGTCTGAAACCTACTGCTTTGTTCTAGCCTAATGTTTAGATTCCTGTCTGAAATTACTTCTTTGTAATAGCCTAGTGTCAGATTTCTGCTTGATGCCCACTTCTTTGTCCTTAGCCCATGTCAGAGGCAGCTCCCAAAATTCTCTGCCTCTCCCCCTTTATTATTTCATAAACAAGACAGAGCCTGTCTTTTCAGGCAGTGCTGGCAAATGGCTTTAATCCCAGCAGAGGCAGGCAGATTTTTGAGCCAGCCTGGTCTACAAAGTGAGTTCCAGGACAGCCAGGGCTATACAGAGAAACCCTGTCTCAAAAAACAAACAAACAAACAAACAAACAAACAAGCAAACCACTGAACCTATTTTAGATCCTTCTCACAAGAATGCCTTCCTTATCGATCATGTAATATGCATTATCAAAAGCAATGCACTTCTGTCTTACATTCGTAAGGCTCTGTGCAGAATCTTACCCATCCTTAGATGTCAGCCTGTTAATTTGATAACTCTGTCAAGGGGGCCATTTTTAGTTTCAAGCCATGTACTTTGGCTACCTACATGTTGACGTTGTTAAAGACAAGCTTTAACACAATGAGGAAGAATAAAATATTCCCAGAACAAAAAAGGCTAGCATGATCAAGCTATATATGCCATACTTGGAGCTTGTGTTTTTCACCAATGGGTGTTGCTTTACAATGAACCAAGAGCACCATAAATGACTGAATTGAAGGTAAATGTTACATGAGTTGCTGAAAGATAGTATATATTTTTGTTCTGGAGTGAAATGTTCTATACATATCTGTTAAATATTATTTGACTCACAAAATCTGCAAGTTTTACTGTATTTAGTTACTGTTTCATTGATCTGCCTACTGATGAGAGTGTTTTATTGAATTCTCCACTTATTATTGTGTGAGACTCAATGTTTATTTTGAACTTTAGTGACAATTCATTTATGAATGTGTTTTTCCTTGCATTTGGGACATATATTCAGAGTTTAGAATTCATCTTGGTGTTATTTTTTCTTTTATGAGCATGAAATTTTCTTCCTCATCTCTTTTAATTACTTTTGGTTGAAATCTTATTTTCTTGCATATTAACATGGCTAGTCCAGTTTGAATCTTGAGACCATTTGCTTGGAAAATTTATTTCCAGCACTTTACTCTGAAGTCATTTCTGTCTTTGGTGATTTTATGTTTCTTTTATGTACAAATTGATGGATTCTGCTTAGGTGTCCAGTGTATTCACCTATGGGTTTTTATTGAAGATTTGAGTCCATTGATGTTGAGATATATTAAAGAGAAAAGATGGTTAATTCCAGGTTTTGTTGGGGGTAGTATTACCTGTGTGTGTGTGTGTGTGTGTGTGTGTGTGTGAGAGAGAGAGAGAGAGAGAGAGAGAGAGAGAGAGAGAGAGAGAGAGAGAGAGAGAGAGATTTCATTTTTTGGGTTTGGTTTGAGATGATGGTTTCTTGTGTTTTCTTTGATGTATTTACCCTCCTTGCTTTGAAATTTTTCTTCTAGTATCCTCTGTTGGACTAGATTAGTAGAAAGACATTATTTAAATTTCATTTTGTCATGGAATATCTTGGTTTCTCCATCAATGGTGATTGAGAGCTTTGCTGTGTATAGTAATCTGAACTGGCATCATTGTTCTCTTAGGGTCTGCCTGAGATCTGTCTAGGATCTTCTGGTATTCAGAATCTCTATTAGAAGTCTGCTGTAATTCTAATAGGTCTGTCTTTATATGTTATTTGACCTTCTTTCCTTTACAACTTTTAATATTCTTTCCTGTATACATTTAGGAAATTTTTTTTTATCCTGGTCTAAACTATTTGGTGTTCTGTAGGTTTCTTGTACTTTTATGGCCATCTCTTTCTCTAGGTTAGGGAAATTATCTGTGATTTTGTTGAAGATAATTTCTGGCCTTCTGAGCTAGGAATATTTACCCACTTCTATTTCTATTATTTTTAGGTTTGACCTTTTCATTTTCTCCCAAATATCCTCAATGTTTTTGGTTAGGAACATTTTATGCTTTGAATTTTCTTTGACTATGTGTCAATTACTTTTTTGATATCTTCTGCGTCTGAGATTCTCTCTTCTGTCTCTTATATTATGTTGCTGATGCTTACATTTGTATCTACTGATGTCTTTCCTATGCTTTTCATCTCCACGGTTGCCTCCATTTGTGATTTCTTTATTGTTTTTCCTTCTAGGTTTAGGTCTTGGATGAATTTTGTTCAATTGCTTCACTGGTTTGATTATATTTTCCTGTATTTATTTAAGGAATTTATTTAATTCCTCTTTAAGGGCTTCTACCTTTTTGCCCACATTTTCTTGTTTTTTTTAAAGGTAGTTATTTATATTTTCCTCTACATAAATAGGTCTTTATCATCTTTATAAGTTGTAATTTATTGTCAGAATCTAGGTTTTCAGATGTATTAGGACATCTAGGGCTTGTTGTCATATGAATATTGGATTTGGATGGTGGCAGATTACACTGGCTTCTGTTGCTTATGTTCTTGCCATTCCATTTCTCTATTTGGTTTTCTCTGGTATTGATTGGCCTAGTTATCTCAGACTGTAAAAATACATCCTTGAATGCTGGTAGAGCACTGTGACCAGGGGTTTGGTCAGGCCTACTTGGAAACAGGCAAGGCTGCCTCTGGTTAAGGCAGGCCTACCCCATCCTTGGTTAGTGTAGTCCTTCTGTGTCCATGATTGGAGAAGTTCTTCTGTGTCCCTGGTTAAACCTTCTGGGAGACAAGCAGGCTGTGGGATTCAGAATGCACACATACCATCTGACTTTGGCACATGTGTAGGTACAGTGAAGTTGGGAGATGGGGCTCAGGCCAAGAAGTCTAGATCCATTTCTTTCTGGGATCTTTGGGATTATCAGCTGCCATAGGTAAAGGAGCCAGGGTCTCTAGTGTGTCCCTGATTAGGGCAAACTTACTGGGAGAAAGGCAGTCAGTGGGGTTCAGAGGAAAGCCCAGTTAATATTTCCAAACCAAGACAATTAATGCTGTTCTGACTTTGGGAGTTAAATTAAAGTACTCATGACTTCAAAAAACTAATATTAACCCATGATTACTGAAGAAAAACAGCTACTGTATGTCCCTCCTTTGTTGATGTGATAAAACACCCAGACCAAAAACAAAACAAAACAAAACAAACAAGCAAAAAACAATTTAGGGAGTGGAGGATTGATAGTAACTTAAAGTCCCAAACCACAGTCCACCATTAAAGGTAGAAGAGGCAGGAATACAAGGCAGAAAGTTAAACTTATAAATGCTTGGTATTCGACACTGCATTACTTCTGACCAATCATCATACAACTAAAGAAATACAGCAGGAACCAGGGCTGCTCTTGCTGATGATGGTTGGCTTTCAGCCCCACTTATACTTAGCTAACTTTCTTCTATAACTCGGGACTTCCAGTCTAGGGAATGATGCTGCCTAGAGTGGACTGGATCTTCTTATAACAATTAACACTAAAACAATATTTCACTCTCATGTCCACATGACAAGATTACCCAAAACTTTCTCCACTGAAGACTTTAGGTAGTGTCATGTGGAGAGTTAGTGTTAACCAGAAACGCCATGTAATCATATATGATGCTTCATTTATTGGTCTTGATGAAATTTATGATACCTTTAACTCATACTGAGTGATCTGATACTAAACTTTTCTTTTGATATAATTTTCTTGTATTTTCTATAGTTATATCTCAAAGAACTATATTTGTCTGAATTAATAGATGAGACATCAGCACTACAGGAAGGATGGCAGAATCTAGCAAAATTGTGTCCAAGAACTCAGCAGGAATTACAACATCATCTTTATATGATAAATGACACTGATTGGAATCTGCATCCTGACAGGTGATGGGCAGGAGAAATGCTCTGGAGGAAAAGGGGCTTTTCCAAAACCAAGTCATACAAATGACATGGGACCATATGACTTTAATCGGGAATTAAAAATATAAACTCTGGAAAGATAGATCAGTATATAAAGTGCTTGGTGCTCAGGAATGAGAATTTAAGTTCTATTTCCCCAGACCTATATAAAAATTCTGGGCACTGTGGTGTACAATTGTAATTCTAGTACTGGCAAGGGAGAGACAAGCATGTCACCTAGGCTCAATGGATAGATAGCCTAGACAGATCAGCAAGCATCAGGCACATGAGGGTCTCTGTCTTATTGCTTTTGAGAAATGATGTTCCAAATGACCTCTGGACTCCAAATTCAACTGTACACACACACACACACACACACACACACACACACACACACACACACTCTAATATGTGTACACACAGGTGTGTACACATATGCACACATGCACACACACATGATGGATTCTACTTTTATTCTCCTTGGCTAGGTGATTGATATATTTCTCTAATCTGAAAGTGAATTCACGCAAGCCACAAAGCTGCTGTTTGTACCTCAACATAAGATGGAGTCTGAATACAAAGTGGATTCTGTAGTATTAGGTTGACCCTTAACTTGATACAAAATTAATCTTTCTTAAGTGTTTTATTTTGGCTCACAGTTTGAGAGTATAGTTCACAATGGCAGAATGCATATTCAGCCAAGAAACAGGAACCTTATTCTCATTTTTATTCACTCTGGGAGCCCTACCTAGAATGGTTGTAACAGTACTCTGGAGGCTTCATTAATAAGAGCAGGATAATTTAGCCACCTGTAATAACTCAGAGCAAGATTCTGGTAGTTTTCCCCTGTTCATCCAATGGGTAACACAATAGTGGAGACATCCATGGAATTCCTCTAAATTTGGTTTTGTGCTAATTTTGTTCTTTTCTTTTTTTAATTTCTCTCTTTTTTTATGTTTTGTTTTTGTTTCATGAAGTCAAATGATCAAACAGAGCTGTCCATGTCATGCTACCTTTAATTGCTTGCTTTCAGGGAACCTATATATGTCAGTAAATAGTAGCCATTCAAGAATTTTGTTAGGTTGGCAGACAAACATGGTCTGAGATGAATATTTTTTTCGTTGTCCTTTTCTTCCATTTTAATGTCCCCAGCATAGGGCAACAAAGCAAAAGAAATATTTGATTTACTCTTATCTTGCTAAAATTCCACTACTTTTGTGGCAAGAAAATAAGAAAAAAAAAAACAACATTAAAATTAACATGTGAAAGAAGCTATCTGGTAGAAATATACTAGAAGCTCCTCCCACCAGAGATTCCTGCAATAAAATCTGACAGCATTTAAATATGTGTGGAGATTGTGCAAATGTCCTATACAGAGTCCAGAGTCTCTCTTTTCCTGGATCTTTTGAGTGCATGCTTTTCTGTCAGCTACTACTCACCTTATCAAGATTGCTTTCTTTTGCTATGTCCAAGTACAAAAGAATTTAGGAGATTTGGGATGGAGAACCCATACCTGTAAGATTATCACTGTCAACTCAGGCATCTGGATATGTTTCTATAGGTTTATTTTCTGTTTTCTCTGCTACAGACACGGATTACTGGGCAAGTTAATTGCAAGGGAATGCAGATGCTTGAAGTAGTTCTTATTAAGGTGTGTGTCACTCATAACTTATTTCATGCACCAGTGAAGCTGCATGCTAATGAAAAGCTGTTTCTAATGATAAAGGAAAGAAGGATATTGTCTGGGAAGTGAAGAAGAACAGTTGTATATGCCTGACTGGGTAACCTGCAAGAAACACTAACTACAAATCCAAATAATATAAAACTATGTTTATGGCAAAGAATTCAAGTCTGTTTTCTTCTCCAGCTTGTAAAATTATTACATAGATGTTTCAACTTCCCTGCCCCAAACTCAGTAAGACTTTTGTGTACACAAAATTTCTGTGGCATTCTCACTCTGAGCAATGAAATTTCCTAAGCCCTTCTTCCCTTCATTTCTGTTGTAGTAATTCTTTTAAGATTATTCAGACAAAGAAGACTGTGAGGTCAGATGCCAGTTCATGATGTAAAGACACATCAACACCTGGGTTAGAATAAAAACAACTGTAGTTTCTCCATATCTGAGTTATCTCTTCTAAACACAGCCTCCTGGTCAAAAGTATTTTTGTGGGGTTGTGGGGGTCTGGACACTTCAGCAGTAGTAGTGCTCACTTTCTTTGTGACCCTGAGTTTATTTTTAGTACAATGAACACTATGGTGCTTGTATGTGGGGGAGCATGTGCCTGTGACACAAGCACTTAAATTTATGATACACATACCCCTGTGAACACATGTAAAGGGCAGAACTATTGTCTCCCTCTATTGCTGTCTTTCTTGTTTTATAAAGTAACAGCACCTCACCAAACAAGTAGCTCATTTTTAGCCAGAAGAAAGCTCCATATGTGTGTCATCTCTGATTCTTATGCTGGGGATACGTGTTCAATTTATGCATGGATTCTGTTGAAAGGATAATATAAACCCCATTTGTCTCCATTTAAGGACCAGGCATGATTTTTGAAAAACAGACCATAAGGCACCAGCTCCAGGAACAGACAGTAAGTCCTAGGATCTAGGCCATAATGCATCAGCTCCAGGGATAGACCATAAAATCCAGGAACAAGGTTATTAAAAACCTCTCCCAAAGAATGGCCTGGATATAACAAGAATGAAAAAATATCTTATCTCAGGATGAGCTATCTGTGCTGGGGAACCCTACCTCATTCTTATGGTTAAACATTCATTACATAGGAATGCTTACCACTGTTGAGCTGTGACCCCCTAGCACTGACAAATGAAATTTTAGATTGCCTAATATTTTTAGAAAATTTCCCTAATTCCCTCAAAGGAAGGGAATGTGCCTTTGTGTATGTTTGTCATTTTGAAGAACGGTTGACCCTCCCCCATAAGCTGGTTGTTTCTGCAGTATAAGCACTTTCTTTTTTAATACTATCTGAGTCTAGGGTCATCCTTCAGAAATTTTTGGATCCACACACTGGGGATTCAAATTTGGGTCTTTGGGCTTTCTGATCTGTAGTTCTCATCTACTGAGTCTACCCATACACTTGATTACTATTGCTTGACTATTCATTGTTGAGAAGGTATTCAAAGCAGAATAAAATTAAATAGAGGTAGGAAAAGAAGAGATGTGATAGAGGAAAAAAGATAGGCAAACAGGATGCATGTGCAGAGAAAAAGTAAGACAGAGATAAAGAAAGAGTAATTTTGGTTTAAGTGAGAGAATGTATATATGGCAGCATGAGAAGAAAACAAGACTGAGACACACAGAGACAGAGAGACAGAGAGACAGAGAGACAGAGAGACAGAGAGACAGAGACGGAGACATAGAGAGAGATTAGGTCCTGAATGTCAGTGTCATCTCCATAATTGCTCTGACTATGTTCTTAGAGCTTCCCATGATTGAATTTACTAAGCCAAGCCTCTTAAAGAAGCACAAATTGACACCTTTAAGTGTGCAGAATCTTCACAGAAATAGTGAGCTCCAGTCTCCATTACTGACAGACTACACTTCACACTCAAGCTCTAAGGGCTAACCAAGTCCAGAAAACTCAATTCATTTTTTTTACGTAGGAAATTAGTCACCCATGTAATATTAAGTTCCATGTTCAATATCTATAAAATATTTTGAATTTTCCTCCTCAAATAGATGGCACTGAAATTAAGTGGGATGACATAAACAAACCAGATTTCCTGTAAATGGATGTGTAGATATGGTATATGTTTTTCCATTTACAAGTGAATTTGGCCACACACATCATAGTTTCTGCAATAACAGGTTCACTGTTGGTGGTCAATATAGAGATAGATATTCCTGTATATTTTCTTATTTGTCATTATCTAGTCTGACTTTCCCCTGCTCTGGCTTCACTCACTTTCTAGAAATGAAGTGAGTGAATTGTTTATCTTTTTGCTGATTTAGGCTTGTGGGTGAATGTATGTGCTGAATCTGAAGTAAAAGATTTTAGTGAGGTTCAGGACAATGTCTCCACACCTCTACAGCTAAATTAGGGTCTAATTCTTAGGACTTCCCTGAGAAAATTGGTGATTAGCAGAAAACAGAGTTATCAAAGACGAGGAAGTTGAGTGTGCTGTCTGCAACACAAACTGGGAATGAAGGAATACTTTGACACACCACAGTGCTTTCCAACAGATGGCAGCAGGGTGTTGGAATTAGTGGAGAAAGACTGAAGTTTCTACAGTGCTCTGTATCTGGAAGATGTGGGCAACCCCACATGCCAGGTAAAGGAATGGATGCAACTGTCTCTGTTTTACTACAAATTTTTATCTGGGAATAAATCATAAACTTATCACTATCTTGTTGATAATCCCTAGCCTGGTATCCACATTAGCCCACTGACCAGAACTATACAAAAATTCAGAGGTTCTGCACAATAGTAATAAAGATAATCTGTGTCCTCTGGGAAGAACAGAGGTTAGAGCCACAGGATCTTCTCTCAATTGCAGGCATCACTCCTTTCTGCCCTCCCTTGACAGCAAAGAATCTTTTGCAGCTTGTGTAGGAGGTAGGATGGTAACAAAAGGAGAGTCTCATTGAAGCTGCATTCATGAGGTGGCCACCCAAGATGGAAAAGAAGTAGAAGAAAAGAGGGAGAAAGAGACCTAGTTCCTAGTGGAAAAAACAGGCAGCTAGAGGATCTATAAATAACAACTATCTCAATTCATCTATTGTCAAATGGCTACTTCAGGCTATTTGTAAAATATTCTGAGTCTTACTAGGTGTGAAAAATTAGGAAATTTTGGAGAAATGTCTCTTATTATATGCTCCTAAAATCTTTTGCTGTTGTTCATGAGAGGCAGAATCTTCTAGTTTCTAAATATCACTCACACACAAAATGATATACAACAGTTATAACTGACAAACCAATGGGCACTCAAGCACTAGTAGCACTTTTCTAGACAGGAAAGTTGAAGGAACAGTATCACAGACTCTCCCGACTTCATCTAGCACTCAGTATTTTTACATGATTTTCACTGAACAAGTATGAATATGGCTGGCTGCCATCTGAAGATTACTGGGAATTCTGGGTGATGTGTAGACTGATAAATGTCCTTTAATATTGGTACTCCATAAAGCTACTTAGCTTCAGACATGCTCCTTGGAGCCTCATCACCTCCATCATTCATGTCCAACTACTTCTCATATCACATCAAACCAGTCCATCACATCTCCCAGCCATCATGTTCTCTCCCTCTTAGAAGTTTACAACTTGTTAGTGTTTTCCCAAGATTGTAGGGGACACTTTTACACTACTTTTTTCCTCCAATGATCCATATCATTTTATTCTTCCTAAGTTCTAGTTTTCTCTTCCTCTTCTCAGAGTTAATAATACAGTGTGGGGTTCTTAAGACTTAAAACTTCTATCCAACTGTGTACCCACTTTTTTTTTAACAATGAAAAAATCAAACTTACTTTCCTTATCTTTCCCATGTAATCGACTTTTATTGCCTAAGAAATTGAGTAGCTGTAATTTTAAATTTTTAACTTTTCCTTGTCTCTGACCCACAGCTGTATCATTTCCTGTAAACAAATACAGAAGTTGAAAGCAGCTTTCTAAAAATATACCATCAAGACTGAGTATAATTGTTGAGCCTTGGATTAGGTAACTCCATTTAACCTGCGCCCTTTGGTCACGTAGCACACAGGTAGAGGGCATGATTAGCAGGTCTCCACCTCCAGAGATTAAAATATTAATGAGTTATCTAAAGGCCAGGGGGCATAGCTAATTAAGTTATCCCCTCCCTTTTCCCCCTCTCTATAAAACATCAGGGGAGCCTGGCTTTTGCGGGGATAGCACATACCATCTACACCCATTCACCACACCATGAACAATACAAGTTTTGGAAAACTCCACATGTTGCCTGGGCCTTCCTGCGCCTGCTGCCAAACTGCCAGCTTTTGGAACTTGGGACCTTGAACTTGCATGTATACCTTCCCATGATCAAGAGAAGAATGTAGGGCAAATTTTTCTTGTGGCCACTAAACACCTCTCTATTTCAATGAGCTGCATTGATGTTATTCTTGTCAATGCTCCCTGGCCCCATCAGTTAATTGTCAGAGTATGACCCTCTATCCTATTAAATAATAGGTAGTTTAGGGGTTTCCATAGAACCCCTCAGGCAATAATTCAACATAATATAACACAGTCAAAACATGGGAAGCTTTGTCTTTCTAGAAAATATCCATACCATTTATAACTAGAAGTCCTCATTAGGGCTCTTATAGTTTCCAGAAAATGTACATTGCACTTGGTTTAATTTCACACTGTCTCCACAAATGCACCCCAATTCCAGCTCCCTCTTCTTGAGACAAAGTGATTCTCAATTTTCTGAGTTTCTTAGATTGATCTCCACAGAGGATGTACAAGTTTTTCATTCCCACCAGGAATGGAAGTGTGTACCCCTTGCTCAACATCCTTGCCAGCATCAGCTGTCACATGTTATTGGTCTTAACCATTCTGTCAGGTAGCAGAGTGAATATCAAAGTTAGGTTGGTTTTGAATTTCTCTGATAGCTAAGGATGCTGAAGGTTTCTTAGCATTTCTCAGCCATTTTAGATTTCTCTTTGGAGTAGTCTCAATTTAGATCTGTATCCCATTTTTATTGCATTATTTTTTATATCAAATTACTTGATTATTTCTATATTTTGGAAATTAGGGCTCTAACAGATGCAGAGATAGTAAGTCCTTTACCATTCTGTAGGCTGCCTTTTTGATTGATGGTCTTCTTTTCTTACAGAAGCTTTCTAGTTTCTTGAGTTTTCATATCATAATTGTTGATCTTAGTGCTTGTCCTATAACTATTCTGTTAAATGTCTCCTATCCCAGTGCCTTCAAGACTCTCCAACACTTTCTATTCTATTAGAATCAGCATATCTAGTTTTATATTAAGGTCTTTGTTCCACTTAAGACTTGAGTTTTGTGTAGGGATAAATTGGAATCTCGTATCACTCTTGTTCATACAGATATGCAGTTTGATGTGTACCATTTGTTGGATATGCTTTTTTTTCTGGTTTCTTTTTCAAAAATCAGGTGTCTATATTGTGTGGATTTATCGCTGAGACTTCAATTTAATTCCATTGATAAATGTGTTTGCTTTTATGCCAGTACCCTGAGGTTTTTATTGATATTTCTCTGTAGTACAACTTAAAATCAGGGATAGTAATAACTCCTACAGTTCTTTTATCATTCAGAATTGTTTAGCTATCCTGAGGTTTGTTATTTTTTTTTTTTATGAAGTTGAAAACTGTCCTTTCACAGTCTGTAAGAATTGTGCTGGAATTTTTATTGGGACTGCACTGAATCTGTAGATTGCTTTTGGTAGGTTAGTATGGTAATCCTACTAGTCTATGACCATGGGAGACTTTCCGACTTCTAATGTCTTCTACAATTTATTTTTTTCAAAGAGTTGAAGTTTTTTTTTTTTTTTTTTTTTTTTTATCATGCAAGATTTTCACTTTCTTGGTTGGAGTAACTTTAAGATATTTTAGATTATTTCAGGCTATATGGAAAGTTGTTATTTTTCTGATTTCTCTTTCTATTGGTTTGTCATTTGTAAATGAATGCTACTTATTGTTGTGAGTTAATCTTGTATTCTGTCACTTCACTGAAGGTGTATAGCAGCTGAGTTTTCTGCCAGAACTTTTTGGTCACTTATGTATACTATCATATCATCTTTGAGTAGAAATACTTTGACATCTTCTTTTCCAATTTGTATCCCGTTAATCTCCTTTAGTTGTCTTATTGCTCCAGCTAGAGCTTCAAGTACTATATAGGTAATAGAGATGGAGAGAATGAATTAATGAATTTTTTGTGTTTTCCTTTATTTAATTTGATGTTGGCTATAGGCTTGGTGTAGATTTATTATATCATGTAATGATATACTTTTGTATTCCTAATCTTCGCAGGACATTTAATATGTTGGCTTCTGTCAAAGACCTTTTCTGAGTAATGAGATGATCATGTGGTTTTTTTTCTTTTTTCTCTCCTTATTTTTGTCTTCATTCATTTTTTATTCAGTAGTGAGTTGTTCAGTTTCCATAAGATTGAAAGCTTTGTGTGGTTTTTGTTGCTATTAACATCCAACTTTAATCTGCCATGCTCTGATAGGACACAGATAGTTATTTCAATCATTTTCTATCCCTTGAGTTTCTTTGTATCAGAACATAGAGCCACTTTTGAAGAAAGTTTCACGAGGTGCTGAGAAGAAACTCTATTCTTTTGTACTGGAAATATTGTGAAGGCATACAGCATTTTTCTGTTTACTTATTTTTCTGGATAACAAGTCAGTTGAGTTGAGAGTGGGGTATTGAACTTTCCCACTATCAGCGTGTGAGAACCAATATGTTATTTAAGCTGTAGTAATGTTTCTTTTCACAAAAGTGTGTGTCTTTCATACTTATGACATAGATGTTAAGAATTGATATGCTACCTTTTTTAATTTTTCTTTTGACTTTTATGCACTAGAGGGGGCACCCTTTCTTTTGCTTTCCTGGTGTAAGTTTATTTATTTCCTGTGTTTTCATAGGTATTGACAACATCCTTGGTTTGCAGTTTTTTTTTTATATCATTTTTGGTAGTGCTGAATTTGTAGATAAATATTGTTAAATTTGGTTTTATTATGGAATATCTTGTTTTCTCCATCTATGGTGATTGCAAGTTTTGCTGGGTTTAGTACTGTAAGCTGGCATCTGTGTTTATTTATAGTCTGCAACATTATCTTTTATAGTCTGTTCAAGATTTTCTGAGTTTTTCAATCCCCATTGAGTAGTCAAGTGCAATTCTAATTGCTCTGCCTGTATGTTACTTCATGTTTTTCTTTGTCAATTTTAATATTCATAATTTTTTTGCATGTTTAATATTTTGATTATTATGTGTTAATAGAGCTTTCTTTTATGTTCCAATTTATTTGCTTCTTGTATTCTTATACTTTTATAATGATTTCCTTCTTTGATTTAGAACATTTTTTTCTATAATTTTTATTGAAAATATTTTTGGGGCTTTTGATATTAGATTTTTTTTCTTTTTTTCATCTATTTGTATTACTTTTTGCTTTGGTCTTTTCATATTGTCCAAAATTTCCTGTATGTTTTGTTATATTTTTTCTGTTTTATTTAACATTTATTTTCACTGATATATCCATTTTTTCAGTTACACTTATCAATGGCTGAGATTCTCTCCTACATCCCTTTTATTCTGTTTGTCAAGCTTGACTCTATCATATCTGTTCTCATCACTAAATTTTTTATTTCCTTAGTTCTCTCAGTTTGTGCTTTCATTATTGATTCCATTTCCATTTTCAAGTCTTGAAAGTGTTCATTTTATTCAACTTTCCATTTTTTTCTTAGACTTTCTTTAAGATACTTATTCACTTCCTCTATTCTGTAGTGTTAACCCAGGATTACTAGAAAAACAGAAGAAAATGTGAAAATCAATAAAGTAGTTTCTCCCAGATGACATTCACACAGACAGACACTGGTTTCTTTTGTTTGTTCTTTCTCTTCTATTCCTTACATTTGTTCTTTATGGTTTGCAGTAATTTCATCCACTAAAATATTGTTTTCAAGGAAACAGTCCCTTGTTTGGGAACACCTGTGAGATCTGAATAGAGTAGTAGCATCAATAAAGGACAGGTGAACTGAGTGTCAACAGCTCTACTATATAAGTAAGGACTCTGTAAACTTGGGAGAAGGGGTGGGTGGAGATCATCCTAAACATTTTTACATTATTTACTTTAATATATATATATATATATATATATATATATATATATATATATATATGTGTGTGTGTTTACATATATATATATATATGATAGATATAGATATAGATATAAGTATAGGTATAGATATAGATAAGGTGGATAGATAGATAGATAGATAGATAGATAGATAGACCACCATGTATGTGGGTGTAGGAGAACTGAAGAATGCCTCTGACCCTCTAGTGCTATAATTACAGGTGGTTTTGGAGCTATACCATGTAGGTTTGTGGGTGTATGCATGCTGCATTGTATGTATGAATATTGAAGGGCATTTTTATGAAGTTTTGTAAGTTTTGGAATCAGGTAGATTCTCTTACTAAACTTAAATTTCAATGATACAGGGATTCACATGGAGGATGTGGTCAGAAAGCCCCAGGGATCTTCCTATCCCTACTTCTCCAGCCCTGGGGTTGCAGGTAGGAATCTCTATACTCATCTGATTTTAAACAAGTGCCAAGGATCCAAAGTCAGCTGCTCATTTTTGTATACTTCCAGATTTAGTTCTTTCTTTCTTTCTTTCTTTCTTTCTTTCTTTCTTTCTTCTGTCTGTTTGTCTGTCTCTCTTTCCTTCTTTCTTCCTCTCTTTCTTTCTTTTTTTCTTTCTTCCTTTCTTTGTAATATATAATACTTAAATAATATAAATACCTATATATGATTTTATTTTATTTTGCTAGCATAGTTCACTGAAAAATCACACTACAGACTTCACATTGCCTCCAAGATGAAGGTCTCATATTTGAGTCATTTATAGGCTGAATCTAAATTTTGACTTATCTAATTACCCATTTTCAGATAGAAGGCAACTTGCATTTTACCAAGGCCACTTCAGTCACTCTCTTTGAGTACTTGGAATCCACAACTCACTCAGCATTGGAAATAGGTTCAATTAAATCCATCCTAAAGCAGGATGACTTGAAGAGTCTTAATGAAGGGAAATGCAATTATAGCAAGTGCTTAGGAATACATGCTATTTTAGGATTCTATAAGTGTCATAAACTCTCAAAATAATTTCATTAAATATTTTACATGATTAAAATGTAGAAAAATATTCAATTTGCCTATTGCTTAGAATTATTGTCACAATTTCATCTGTATGCATTCTATGATAGATATGGAGAAATGCAGAGCAGAATTCAATGGCTAGTTAACTGCATATACCAGAATGCCACTATTTGTTCAGGCTTAATATTTAAAACTATGTTCAATGGTGGTCAGGCTTAATGCAAGATGGCCCAGAGCACTACATAGGAAAGAATGAGAGGCAGAGATTATATCCAGAAAGGGAAATTTTCCACACAACCTGATCAACGGCTGAGTTGCATAGTCATATCACAATTACAGCTTTCAGCTATATAGTTTCACAAATTACTTGATTATCATTTTGAAAGTAAATTTACTTGACAGTTACAATAATTACAGAGGTGGGAAAGTGTTGTCATTTCATCTATTTTGAAAAGAGAAATATTTATCTCTTTACACATTCCTCCCTGTAGAGGTTAGAGGCTCTGTAAATAGACCAAGGAGGTACATGAGAGATCACTACAGTCATTGTATACCAGACTTTTATTTCTTAAATCTTGTGTATGTGTGTGTATGCATGTGTATGTCTGCATTTGCATATTGACTTTCAGAATACATGATGAAAAATAAAAACTTACCTCTGAAAACTGTCTCATAATTGTCATATGTATGTTGTAGCACAAAGTATACAAGTACACACATACACACACATACACACACACACTGAGGGTGGTTAGGAGAGAGAAAGAAAGAGGGAGAGTGAAAGAGAGACAAGAGAGAGAGAGAGAGAGAGAGAGAGAGAGGAAGTTTTAGTTGTCTGTTGTTGTAGTAAATACTATAACCATAAGCTTCTTAGACAACAAAGGATTTACTTTGGCTCATGGCATCAGAGGGATAGCATTTGTCATGGTGGGAAGGCATTAGCAACAGGAGATTGGCTGATCATACTTTTTCCATAAACAGAAACTGACGTGAGGTTAAAAAGGCTCAAATCCTGTCTCAACTGTGTATCTCTATCAGCTAGACTGCATCTTCTAAAGGTTCTATAGCATCCGCACTATCAACTGGAGAACAGATCTAATATGGGAACCTATGGGTGGGAGACATTTCACATACTAACAAGAAATGATGATGAATTCCTGAAATTAATCTTGTGGAATCTTTTATTCTTTCTCTGACTGACTGTGTTTTGTACTGACTGTGTTTTGTTTTGTGTTTTGTAAATCAAGCAAACGTACATGGTACATGATTAGAAAACCCAAGCCAGCCAGATGACACTGGAACTCAAATCTAAATATATATTTATTGTTTTAAGGAACATAAAATGTTCTTAAAGCAACAGATTTTTAAGTAGTTACTGGCTAAACCAAGAAAACACCAACTTTTAATTTTTTTTCCATTAAATCACACAGATTAAAACAGGATATATGTATTGAAAAATAGTGACTAAAATGGATGAAACCTGTGTGGACTTTTCTCATTATTTGGTTTGAATGACTCTTAATATGCAGCACAGCATGGTTCTTTTCTTGTTGGTAGGACTGAGGTTCTCTTCTCTTTCTCTCTCTCTTGTCTGTCTGTCTGCTCCTCTCTCTCTCTCTCCTGTGTGTGTGTGACTGTGTGTGTATGTGTTTGTGTGTGTGTGTGAGTCTCTCTGTCTCTGTCTCTGTCTTTCTGTCTCTGTCTCTCTGTCTCTCTCTTTGTCTCTGTCTCTCTGTCTCTCTGTCTCTCTCTCTCTCTCTCTCTCTCTGTGTGTGTGTGTGTGTGTGTGTGTGTGTGTGTGTGTGCACTTGTAAACGTATGAGAAAGCCAGATGACAATCTTCAATTTTTCTCATGCCTTTTTTTATTTTGAATACAAATGTCGCTTACCTGAAACTGGCCAAGCAGACATGATTAGCAGCATGTAAGCCCCAAGGATCTACCTATCTGTATCTGTGTCATACTGGAATTAAGCACATTCTACCACACCTTGCACACCTTGCTTTTTTTTTTTTTACGTGAGTTATGTTATTCTCACCTACATAGCTGGGTTATTGGTATTTATTATACATTTTGTTTAGTGAAAATATGTAGATATATGCACCCAGAACAAACAGCCAATAAATATTACCTCACATTCTGTGACAGACTGCAAGCCTGTACATGGACACCAAATCTCTGTATGGAGAAACTGCTTTCACAGCTTTGTTTCAGTGACTGCATATGAATTTTTGCTGATTGGCCAACTTCTACCTAATTAAAGGACAAGCTACTTTTGAATGAATGAATGAATGAATGAATGAATGAATACTTCTTTTGAATTTTAATTTGTGTCAGTGAAAAAGACTAAATGAGGTGAGAGTTGGTTCATCAGCAAGGTCCTTAATTCACAAGCAAAAGCTGCTTCCCTACAACACACATTAAATAAAGCTTGCTATGTCACATATTTGTAATCACATCACTGAGGATAGAGAGACATACAGATTCCTGTGACTTCCTGGTTAGACAGCTCAGTTCCATGCTAGTGAATAACCTTCCCTCAAATATATTTCTACACACACACACACACACACACACACAGAGAGAGAGAGAGAGAGAGAGAGAGAGAGAGAGAGAGAGAGAGAAGCAAGAGGCAAGCTGGGAGAGGGGGAAGAAGACAGATACACAACACACATAGACACACACATTTAAAAATAGACAGAAAGATAAGCTGCTAAGATAAAGTAGAGAAGTAAAGACTGGTGATGTGCAAGGCCAGGTCTTCCATGACACACACATTCCACAACACTCCAGCCAACTGAAGCAGAAACATGACATCGAGTTCCACATTGAGTGTCTAGTACTTTTTCAAATGCTACCTGTTCTTGTAAACTCAAGACATCAAAATCATGAAAGCATGGTTTCAAGATATGGAATAATGTACTCAAAGAACTCAACAGAATTTTGAGCATTTTTTCTTAAGTGATTTTCAGCAAAAGCCTGTTAATAAACAATGGTCCACCCATAGCAATCAAGTAACAGTGATATTTATATTTATACACATGAAGAAAAAATAAAATCCTCATGATCATGGTTGTAATAACTTTCCTCTAGTGTGCACACTCTGCCTTATTTTTGTTTCACAAGCTTAAAGAGAAGAAAAATGTCCAGTAACTCTCCACATCAACAGGTCCTCATAACCTGGAGAACCTTCAAAGAAATGATCGAGCACTGGTCCTGAAAAAGATCCACTAGCATGGGGAAGAAATAATTTATCATTCATTTCAAGCCAGTACATGGGCCTGACATGTTTAAATTACAGCTGTCTATACAACTCCGCAACGAGCTTCAGAGTCTTCAGTTATTTTCTGTGCATATTTATATGTGCATATACAGGAACCACAAATGCATTGATGTTTGTGCATCTTCAGGGAGACCAGAGGTCAACTTTGGATTCTGTTCATCTGGAGTCTTTCACCTTGTCATTTGAGACAGGGACACTCACTCTGATCTGGAGACTTGTGAACTAAGCCAGCATGGCCAGCCAGTGAGGCCCAGGGACCTCCTGAACTCTACTTCTCCACACCTTGGATTACAAATGTACTTCACAATGCTTAGCTTTTTAAAAGAAATTAACTTTTTTTTAAACTCTATTTTTAAAATATGGGTAGTGAGCACTTTCTTTACTGAATCATCTCCTTGGCATTAAAATTGATGTCTAATTATTCCTTTCATCTGGCATATGTCACGTAGGATTCTGAAAGTTAATTGCATAGAAACTATTTAAAGCTATTCTGACATTGTAACTTAAATAATATATTTTAAAAGAAGTGGGTCATCTCAAAGAAAGCACGTGGAGCCTTGCAGCCACTGCTGCTGCTGGGATACAATGCTATGAACAGGGTAGCATGCTTGCTATTTCTCTCCTTTCTGCGAATAAAGACAATAGTGAGCTCTAAAGAGTACTCATGGTGAGGTTGGAGATCCTGGAATAGAGCATACCAAAAGAAACAAAAGAAAGTGATGCTTGAAAGGTAGCATCACTGAAAAGTGCAATCTGATCTTTGCCTTCACCATCCCTTATGCAGGGCAGGGTTGGCTAGAAAGGGGAGTGGAGCTAGAGTAGCACACACAGTTGGCAAAGGGAAGTGGACATAAAGAGATCAAAGAGAGTAGAGTCTTCAAAGTTTTTTTTTTTTTTTTCTGTGTAGGAAACAGGGGATTTATTGCCTCCAGATAAATCTCCGAATAGATTTGATGTTCTTTTTATCTTGCCAGAGCTTTTGCAATTTGAGTTATTTGGGGCATGTATGCATGATTTTCTGTATGAAGATGGTCTGTTTCTTTTAAGAGTATAATATATTCAAATCTACTTGATCTGGAATAGTTCAGATAAACCTCAGCCTACACCTGGAACAAGAAATTATGTAGTCTCGAGCTTTTACTGCTGCCAGAGGATGTAACTGATTTTGAATACAAGCTTCTGTGGATGAGACAAAGGATGGGGGAAACATGAGAAGGACATAAAATCACAAACCTAACATCTGGATTGTGTTCCATGACCCAAATATGTGAGGTATTGTAATGAGAACTAGCTACTTTGTGGGCTCTATTTGTCCTCGCGCTTCTTCATTGCTTTCCCATGCTTTTAACCCCCAAATACTTCATAGGAGAGGAAAAGGATAGAAGGGAAAGAAAGCAACATTATCCTTAGATTACTTCCTACTGACTAGGGGCATAGACTTCTTTGGAGGAAATTTGATCTGTCAGGATGTCTAATTTCTTCTTGTTGTTTCCTTTTTGAGTACAACTACTTATCAAAACACAATCAACAACAACGAACAACAAACAAACAACAACCCACACAACATCTATAATAACCCAGCCTCTAGGGCAATAGCATTTAAATACCTACCAAAAAGTCCACAGAATTCCGAACACCACACAATTACAGAAACTATATGCAGCTGCCAAAATCACACCCCTGCTAGAGCATGTGACAAATCACAGTCAGGTGCTGTGGAAAATCTAAAACATTCTGGTATCCCACATGTAGGATTAAAACAAAAACATATTTCCATAAAATTTCTATGTTTTCAAAGAAATCAAAATTGTCACTAGAGGAAAGATGCTGTGATGACCTAGAAAGGGAGTGTTTGGTGTGTAGGTATGGGGGTAGGGGTGGGGTTAGAATATTGGTAGGCAAGTAAGTGAACATGTTTGACCATGTGCATGTGAAGACCTAAGGTCGACTTTCAGTTCATTCCTCAGGCATTGTCTACCATGTGTGTTGGTATATTGGGCTGGTATGGCTGACTAGCTGTAACACCATGGATATTCCTGTCTCCTGGGTGCTGAGACTTTATGTATAGTATAGCCAATACACCTATCTTCTTTATAGAATTTCTAGGAACCAAACTCAAGTCCTCAAGCTTGCACGGCAAACTTTACTGGCTGAACCATCTCCCCTGCCTGCCTTGGAATATCCTTTCAATCAAATGAGTCCAAACAGACCTGGAATCAGGAAATTCTAGTGGAGCTATGGAAATAATTAAATCCATGAAGTAGCATTTTAAATAGTCACCTGTGGCTACATTTTAATAAATGTCAAGTGCCTGCAGAGGTCTCTCAGTCAGTGAAGCACATCTCAGGCATGAATGAAGACCTGCATTTTACCATTTATCACTCACATTTAAAAAGTTGGAAATGGTGATATGCTACTATAATCTCCGTCTTGAGGAAGTGGAGACAGTACTTGCCTGTGTCACACTCTCTATCCAGCCTAGACAAATGGGAAACTCCAGGTCTAATGAAAGACTTTGCATCAAAAAATTAAGATAGTGAGTGAATGATAATTCCATCCAATTAGACCTCTGACATCTACCTGTGTGTGTACACATGAGCATTCACACATACCATACATCTACAAAGAAATCATCTTGCTGGTCATCAAAGCATGGTCTGTATATGAGCCCCTTCATCGTTTTCTGGGAAGCTAATTAGCAACTACTGGAAATGAATTCAGAGGTTATCCCTAAGATGAGGGATCAGAATTTCTCTTATAGAAAAAGAGCCCAGAAATCTGTACTTTTAAGATTTTTCAGATTTTAACGTTCTTTTAAAGCTTAGACATCTGATTTAGATTAGCCTCATGAGTAATTTGGTATGATTTAGCTTGGATTTTAAGGTTGGAGTTTCTAGGAAACTAGCTCAGATTGTTGAACAACGTGAAATACTATAAAGTTGACGTTTGAGCTGTTGCTATGTATTGTAATGCTAAATTATGTACTGGAAGGTCTAGTTGCATAAGAATGAATTCTCAAGTTTACCAGCTTTTTATGCAAACCTTGTTTCTTAATTTAAAACTATTGGTTTAATAGAAATGACTACAGGCAGTTACTGGAGGGCCTAGAAGTGGGCAGGTTTTGAGTTACTTGTTTGGTCTTTGCAGAGGAAAAAAAGAAGAAGGATAGTGTGGGGATCCATACTGAGAGGAGATGGACCATGTGCACATGGCCAGGAGAAACAGCAATTAATTGGGGTACATTGTTGGGGAAGTAGCCAAACCAGCAGGAAGGAAAGTAGATTACCTCCCTCTTCCAGTAATTGTCAAAGCCAAACAAAATAACCACAGTTTAAGTCTCATTTATTTGTAACCTAGACAGGGATAAAATGAAATTGGCAGAATAAAGCTAATTCTAGGTTGCGACTTGCAAACAAGTCTAGTTGACTTGGTGAGCTTCATGATCAGTGAGGCATTTCATCTCATAATGTAATGTGAAAGTGAAGGGCCCTAGGGGCTTTCACCTGTCTTACACCCACTCACCTTGGGTCAAGACTAGGCCAAGTTCCAGCTTCCCACCTCTGGTCAAGGCTAGGCCAAGTTCCATTCCCTAACCACAGGATCATTCTTGAGTAAAAAAAAAAAATCTCAGAGTATATACTGACTGATAGTTGCCTGGCCCTCTAGAAAGCCCCAGGTAGAGTTTAAATCTATGCATGCTTGTTAGCCAATAGATTTAAAGGTCAATATGCTTAGCCAATAAGTATGAACTGTAAGCTTGGTGATGTAATCTGTGCCCCTAAAAAGTATAAAAACTGCTTGTTATAGCCATTTGGGGTTAACTCGAGGGACTGATTGATGGTTGACCCTCAAATGCTGGAAAATAAACCTCTTGCTTTTGCATCAATCTGCATCTAGGTATCTCACTCAGTGGCATCTCAAAGTAAGTACCAGTGACAGAGGATAGAGGTCTTACAAAAGTAGCTAAGAAGAGACTCAATTTTAGCCTCTGGCTTCCTCATGGATTGATACACAAGCACACACACAGAAGAATTTATACATATACATACAACACACACACACATACACACACACACACATACACACACACACACACACACACAGAGAGAGAGAGAGAGAGAGAGAGAGAGAGAGAGAGAGAGAGAGGAGATATTAACTGAATACTCACTCTGCACTAAAAATATACTTAGCTTAGTATTTTTGTAGTTTGACAAGCATTTCTACTTTCACAACTTTAGTAATAGTAATAACAGACAATATGATAATATATAAAATAGAAAGCTGGCAATGCAACAAGATTCCACAGGTAAAGGTGCTGCTGAATGTTTAAGTTCAATCCCATGGACACATGTAAATATAGAAGCATGGAACTACCTCTAAAATTTTCCCCTTGACCTTAATCCATGTACTGTGGCATTTCATGCATATACATACAAATACCAAGTAAAGAAACACATTTAATGATTTTAGTTTACCTTAAAGGCATAATTGTGCTTGGTTTCATTTTAAAATACTTTTACTTGACTTTCAAGTAAATAAATATTTGGGCAGGCTTTAATTATAAGGATGGAGTATTTCCCTTCTCCTAGGAACTCAGTAACTTCAACAGTCAGTGATCACTGACTTCATGGGGCAGGCTCTCCCATTCCCTATCTACCACCAAACAGGCTGCAGGAGAGGCTGGAAAATTTGCTCAAGGTTAGTTAGTTATTTAAAGTGTTCTGAGTTTGGCTCCAGCTCTTTCATAGCAGATTGCGTTACACATTTCAAGGTGCTGGAGAGTTTTATTTTCCTTTACTATCTTCCTGTCTTCTTTTTATTTCTTATTGGCATCTGAATGTCTGGCCATATTTTTTACTCTAACTACACTTGAATTCCTTTATGATGCTTTATTCCTTCACCTGGCAATGAACTGCAACAAGGATTAAGCCAAGATGATTATATTACATCTGTAATAGAAGATTTGGTGGAGTCTTGAGCTAAATCCATGGAAATACCTCAATAAATAATTAGTAGCTAAATCTATCATCAGTTTCAACACCCTAACATAAAATGCCCTTCAGCAAATGGTTACCATTAGAAAAAAATCTTGCCAGCTAAGAATGATCAAACTGTAGTGTTGTTATGAGGTACCTTAATGTATAATAAGTGACCTCTTTTTCTTTTGTTGGTTTGTCAAATTTCAAGTAATACCTTTTTTATTTTATTATATTTTATTTTGTTATATTTTATTGTTATCTTTTAGAAGCCTATTCTTTTCTAATAAGAGACAGAAAGGAACTGGATCAGATCGGAAGAGTAGTGGGAAGTGACTGGGAGGAGTAACCCTAATCAGGATATGTTATGTGAGAAAAGAACCTATTGTTAATAAAAGAAAAATAATTAAAAGAGAAGCAAGTTTAATTGTCTTAGAAGCTTCCATATAAAATTCATATAATAACTAATTATAATTCAATTGTAAATATAGAATTGAATCATATTTATTTAGCATTTACATTTTACATGCATATTCTTTTATGTATTTATTTTGAAGCAGGGTCTTTTTATGTTCCTTAGGCTGAACTTTATAATTCAAAAATCCTCCAGGCAAGTCTCCTGACTTACTAGAATCATAGGCTTGTACCATCATCTCCAGCTATCATACAGAAAAGAATTGTTAAAATAATGCTCAGAGTACCTCGAGTTCCTTAAATTTCATTAAGTTTCTTTCCTGATCCCACCCCTACCTACTTAATAATTTATATATTGCTTGCAATATTCAGGGAACCATAGCAAGTGTAGACTCTATCAAGATACTCAAATTCCAGAAATCTGCAGTCTAGTGCCCAGGTATATGTTATAGTTTTATATACCAGGATGTAAATACACTATTTTTAATCATTCCATACTTTTACTAATTTCCAAAGAGAAATAGTCAAGGTAAATAAGTAGACTTATAGAGCAATGTTGGAATATTTACTAAATATAAAAGTAGCATCTAGGTACATTAAAATTTTACCTAAATAATACATTTTTTTAATGTAAAAAATATACTTACTTTAGGGACTTGACATATAACTTAGGGGATAAAGCAGCTGCTGTTTAAGCCTGATGATATCAGAACTTGATCTCAGAATTTATTGGGATCAGGTGAAAAAGAGAACTGATTCTACAAAGCTGTCCTCTGATCTCTATGTGAGCATGGAAGCTGAAACACAAATACACACACACACACACACACACACACACACACACACACACACGCACACACATGCACACGCACACACATGCACACGCACACACGCACACACGCACATGCACACTCACGCGCGTGCGCGCTCACACACACATACACACACATACAGATGAAGACAGAGACACAAAAACACAAAGAGATGGAGGGGGAAGAAGCATGGAAGGGGGAAGGAGAAGGAGGAAAGAAGGGATGAAGGAAAAGAGGGAAGGAAGGAAAGAGGGAGAAAGGAAGAGAGGGAGACTTCCATTAAAATAAATTGATTTATTTAAAATGGGAGAGAAAAGGGGGATGGGTACATTAAAGGGTACATTATCACAGATATCTAAGATGAACACATCTAAAGGTTTAATATGAAATATAAATACAATATTAATAAAATTGTGTTGTATTAAAAATTTCTGATAAACAGGTTTTAGCTGCTTGCATCCCACAAACTCTGTAATTAGGTAAGTATGCAGTTATGTATAGGAACAGTAGTCCATTAGCTTCACCATAGCAACCATTGTTTAGCAGTATGTGTTCAATAACATCATGTTCTAATGAGATTTGCTTCTTAAGTGAAACTATAAGGAATATAATTATCCAGGATGATCTTGCATAAAACTATATCTGCTGTTTCTCTAGACTTCAAACACATAGCTGGGTTCCTAACTTTTACCTAGACTCCTCATCTCAAGTCCTCAAAATGCCATTCTCTCTTCCAGTGTGATAAAATTGCAGGCCACCAAGGCCACTGCTACAGTGTACACACCTGAGTCTCAGGCATTTCACATCAAACTGAGGTATTTGATTGAAAGTTAAAAAGTATTTATTATCTCATTTTCTGAAGAAGAAAATATGTATTTCATCAGGTACATGTTTTACTCAGAGAGCAACATTTTTTCTCATTTTAATCTGTCAGTCAGAAATATTGGGAGTGTAGGAATATTTTTAATATCATATGTCATTCAGGAATTTCAAAGCACTTTACAAGTAATTACAGGATGAATGTGTTTGTGGACCTTCCAAAATAGCTAGAGTTCATGTATTATTCATAATCACTTTTCCCAGGGAGAAACTGAGGTAAAGAAAACATTACAGATTTGATAAAGGTTATGGAATGAATTACTAGTCACTCTGAGAATAAAAACTCAGACCTGTAGAGCCGTAGTGCTGCATGTACAAACCATGTGGGACTGTTCATCAAGGATAAAATTTAGTTCTGCTTTTAGAACAAGAATTACCAGAATGTAAAAAATGATGCAATGATTCCTAATTTTAATATATTTATCTATTTACCACTGTGTGTATGGAAGCAAAGGTATACATGAAGCATATTTCTCAGTTGTTCTTTACAGCATCATTTGAACACAGAGCTCTCTAATTTGACTCTTCCAGCAATATGGCTTGTCCTTGAGTCCTGAGATTTGTGAGTTACCATGCTATACACGGCATTTACATATATTCCCTCACACTTATGTAGCAAATGGCTTTACTCAATGAGCCATCTCTGGTAGACTCTTATGAAATTTCACTTGCCAGTTTCTATTCACCTCTTTCCCACCATACTCAACATGCTAAATTTCCAGAGAGCCAGAATTTGTTTAGTTTTAGTATGGGCAGAAAGAGAGATGAGGTCCAGTACCCGTCTGCTCAGGTGAGCTGGGTGACTTCATGGGAGGCAAATAAGAGTTGAAAAAAGGTAGGTGCTAAAACTCAGGTTAGTTTAAATGGAAGATGTTCATTTCTCAAGGGGAAGTACATTAATCGAGCCTTCAGAGTTTCTCTGTAGCGTTTTGAGCAACAAGGCTAGCATCTAATGTTTATATAATTTATTTTATCCTAACTTTATATTTAAAATACTTTATTTTATTTATTTACATTAAAGTGGTTGTGGGTGGAGAGAGAATGCAAATGTGCTATAGTACATGTAGCAGTCTGAAGACTACATGCAATTTCTGAATGTCTTCTTCCAGCATATGTCTCAGGGCTCCAACTGAGATGGTCAGGGGTGTGGAGGAAGGTACATTTAAACAACCACTGGGCTATCTCTTCAGCTTATTTATTCTCATCAGTTCACACTATCATGAGGTTATTGATAGCAAACCTCAGAAGTCTTGTCTGGAATGAAAACAACATTATTTGATGGATTTTAAGCATGAAAAAGGTAAGGAAGCATCATTCAAGAATGCTTTCCAGATAAGTGGCTACCCCTTAAACAGTCTTCAACTTAAGACCCTGCCTGAGGTAACATGGCGGCTATAGATCTGTAAGTAGGGTTCAGATAATGTGAACATGTATCCATGTGTATCTCTCTCTCTCTCTCTCTCTCTCTCTCTCTCTCTCTCTCTCTCTGACTCAGAAAAGCATCATATCATAGGCATGACATTGAAGATATCACCCCTGACTGATACCATTGCTACTGCATATGTCTTAGCATGGTAATGATTTTGGACTTAAGAATGATTCGTTTACTTGGCCTTGAACAGGATTGAGATTGTTCTGCACCTCATTCACTTTATATGAAGAATAAGTGTAATGAAACCTAATGTACATGCTAGTTATATGAATTAAATGGCACAGTATTAGTCTTACTTAATTTTTTGAGTTAAATGGTGTGATGTTCCACTTTAATAAAGTGTTTCAATAAGTTAAATTTAGAAACCTTGCCTAATATGAGACAATTTTTAAGGCTGTTTGTAAGAGGGAACTAAATTATCAAATTACAGAGAAATGTATTTCTTAAAGGTTCATTGAAATTATAAAGGTCTCATTTAGAAGCCATTTGTCTCTTCTTTTAAAGTTATAAGGAGAACAATTTCCTTAGTTTAACTAAAAGGTTTTATTCTCTACGTAACAGCCCAATCCTTGGAAATATATTTTTTCACAGTTTGAATGAGGATGACCCTCATAAACTCATATATTTGAATAGTTGGTCCCCAATTGATAGAAATGTTTGGGAAAAATTATGATGTTTGGTCTTGCTGCAGTAGGTGAATCACTGAAAGGCTTTGAGATTTCAAGACTCAAGTCATTCACTGTATGCTCTTTGACTCCAACTTACAGTTTCAGATTTATATTAGATTTATATGAGACTTATATGAGGTTTAGTTCTTCCTGCTGCTGTGACTTTGCTCCATCATTATACAGTAGGATGTTCTGAAATATTAAGCCCAATTAAATGCTTTATTTTGAAAGTTGCCTTTTCATAGTGTTTTATCATAGAAATAGGAAAATAACTAAGATATGTTTTTATTAGATAAAGTAAATGTTTCTTCTATCATCAGTCAACTAAATATCCTCCTACAATCTAAAATATTTTTTAATTTATTGTGTTACACAGAAATGAGAAGAGAATGGATAAACTTGTAACTAGAGTGCAGCAGAATTAGTTCAATTCTTAAGAGCACTGACTGCTTTTGCTGACAAACTAAATTCAGTTACCGACACCTACATTGTGGCTCACAACCACCTGTAAATTCAGTATCTGGAACCTTGTAGCCTTTTCTGGCCCTGTACACAGCACTCATGTATATCTTCAAGCACATGCACATGTATATATACATATACATACATATTTAAAAACATATTTTTTAATTCCAGACATTTTTGGGAGCTAACTTTGTCTGCAGAGTGCTTGCCTGTACAAACCATGTGACCTGAGTTGAGGTGCCCAGATTCCATATGAAAGTAGCGAACAGTGTTTCAAATCTGTAACTTTTTGTACTGTGGAAGTAGAGATCTAAAATCTGAAATGTAAATATAATACCCAATAAAAAATTTAAATAATAAAAAAAAGAATATTACTCAGGCTTGCTATCCAACTCATTTGTAAGGGCTATATTCATTGAACTATATTTCACCTAACATGGGTGCTCTAAAACAAAGTCAGGTCCTTTGCAAACATAGCAGGGGATCTTCCATCCTGAACCATCTCTTCAATCCTTATATAATTTATTTTGTGTTTATTGTCTTGCTTGTTCCTTGACTATTTACATCTATTGTATTGCTAGTCGCACAACCCAGAACTGACCTTAATACTTGCATGTGATTAAAATCGTATAAAAATATAAAGGAGGTGGGAAGATGGGATGGGCATTTCTAGGGAGAAAAGGGGATGACATCTGAAATGCAAATAAATAAAATATCCAATTAAAAAAAATAAAAAAGATGATCTAAATAGAAAAAAGAATATAAATGTAAAAAAGCTGCTTTATTATTTTTAAGCCAATTTATTTTACATATTTATTCATGTGTTTTTTGCATTGCAGTGCTTAGACTTTGTTTTTAATTACAAGAGATTGAACTCAGAATCTCATATATCCAGATCTTTCACTTTACTCTCTCTCTCTCTCTCCCTCTCTCTCTTCTCTGTCTCTGTCTCTCTCTTTCTCTTTCTCTCTTTCTCCTTCTCTCTCTCTCTCTTTCTCTTTTCCTTGAATTTTGAAATAAAGATTGCTAAATTGCTTAGTTGAGAAATCTAACCTGGAACTCAAAAGCCTGCAAATGTTTCATTTTCCTTCATCAGATTTTCCAAAAGATATCATAGGTCTGTAACACAGCACTAACTTGTTTTATTAGCTATTATTTTAAAATATTTGTTATAACTCATAGATGTAATTATTAATGAGGAATTCCTAAAAATCTTTGCTTGTTTTGGTAGCTGGGCTGTCTAGAGAAACAAAAGCAATGCCATGCTGGAGGCTAAGATTTTATTATGCACATTGGCTCTAGGGCTAAGGAGTCCTACAGTATCTAGTTATCTGTAGCAATAACCAGAAGAAAGCCAGCTATGTAAATTCCAGCACCAGCATGAAGAACTAAAACCTGGAGCAAATCTTGATAGATAACAGAGCCACTCTCATGACTTTTATAGCCAGGCTTAGAGAGCAAACCTTTTATTGTTTCTGCCTTCTGTCATATCCAGGTCCTGAGAAGAGCATGTAGTGCCCACTAAGACTGAAGAGGATGATTTGCTTTAATTATTCATCATTTTAAGATGTAATATCTAGAATCAACTCATGTACACATCCAGAAATGATATTTAGCTAAATACCTGGGAATGTAGTAAATTCAAACCACATGTGTTAACCATAGCTGGTTTCAGTCGTCTATCTGCCATGCCTATTTTTTGAGTACCAGGTGTCTGAGAAAAACCTGTCTCAAAGAAATGAAGTGGACAGCTTCTGAGTACATCTAGAGGTGACCTCTGGACTACCTCAGGCTTATGTGTTCTTTCATCCTACATGAATGTGAATAAATTTAAATATGCACATCTGTGTACACACACATAATGAAAAGAAAAATTGGCTCAAAGGTGTTCAATTCCATCTATCTAGTTCTCACAGTAGTATGACCAGCAAAAAGAAAGCAGAATTAAAAAAAAAAAAACTGGACTCAAAATTGTCCAGATCCATCTAGACAGCCTGCAGAGAAATATTGCCAGTAACAAGAAAGCAATAAAAGGAAATAAAATGAAAGCAATAAAAGGACTAAAAGGAAAACTGTTTGGGAGCTTCTATTTGCTAGTGAGGTAATAAGTGTCTGTTGCCACTATCATTTGGATATGAGGTAGATAAAGGATTAGCTAAATTCATGAGAGTGAAATAATTATTGCTAAGACAAATTGCTCAGGAACAGGTGAGTCTCTTTAATCAGATTCAAAGTTTAGAATTTTGTATATTTTATCATTGCATCATGAAATCAAGTATGTAGATGGAATAAGCACTTTATTGTGTTTACCTGGTAAAATGGTGGCATGGGATGAACACAAAAGTGTGGAGATCAAATGAGACCTTGCTATCATATTATATAAACAGTGCCTTGCCGGGTGATTCCAGTTGACACAGCAGCTTTTGTTTCCACTTTGGGTATTTGTACTCAGTGCTGGAGCAGCAGTGTTATTGTGTATCTTTCGGGAATAGAGACATTACTAGCTGTCTTGCACAAACTCTGTAGCACATACTTTTAAGCAACATAGTCCTAAAAGTTAAGCTGATCAGTGTAGAATGGGAACACAGGAACCCAGGGCAGGGCTGGATAGATGGTGCCCCAATGATAATAAGCACTTACCACTCTTGTAGCAAACCTTGCTTCCATTCCCAGCAAGCTTGAATAATATGTGGTTTAAAAATATCTGTAGAGTCTGACTAATTCTGCTTGCTTTGGTGTATACTTACATATGCTTGTGTACATGCATGAACGTGTATATACATACATCATACATACATTCCTACATGCATACATACATACATACATACATACATACATTCCTACATGCATACATACATACATACAAGTAAAAATACAAACAATTGTAAAACATATCAAAAAGTTCACCTGAGAAATTATTAAACACACCAGATTATCTAAAAATGTTTGCATCTCAGGTCTTAATTAAGTTCATTTTCTCTGCCAGCTAAAGAATTAAAAGGCAGCAGGAGAAATCTCGGACACAGCAGACTGCATTGGCTGAAAAAGGAAGGATTTACTGGGGGCATAGAAAACAGGAAGGCAGGAAGGCACAAGTGAATGATGCCCTGCAGAGCAGGGTGGTGGGTGTGGGAAACTGAAGCCTTATTTCTCTTCTATGTTTGGAGATTTCTGTCATCAGTTTAGGGTTGATCAGTTTGATCAAAGACAGAAAAGGAGTTTGTTGAGTAAATATGTCCAAACTGGGCAACCTTGAGCTTGTCAGACTCGCCCACAAGAAGAGGGTTTCTAGTGATAGGAGAAAAAGCCCATAGAGCATTGATTGCACTTGCTAGGCTTTCATATAATGCAAAGTTGATGAAGACTGAGTCAGGTAGACTTCAAGGTTACCATTTTTTATTTAGTCTTGGCCACTTTGCAACTCTGGCTATCAGGTAATCGGCCTAAGTTCCAGTATCTGAATACAGTACTTGCACCTGAACTGCAAGAAGAGGATTCCAAGCACTAAACTAATGAAGCCCACACTGGGCCTTCATCTGACTTCCACGTTTATGCACCAAGTGACCAATATGCAATGGATTACTTCATATGTCACTTTTGGGCTTCAGGTTAGCATTGTCCTACTGATTCTTGTAGCCCACTTGAAATAAACTTCCTTCTTGAATGTATAATTTCATCCATTAATCCATCTGGCCCCACCCAGCTCCAACCTACTAAAAGTTCTCTGGTGTGTCATTCAAGAGAGACATTGAACCATGTTGCCTTTTTAAAGCAAGAGTTGTATTAGGAAAGTTGTTAATGCTATGGGAAGACACAAAGACAAACAGACAGTTTGATGGTCTTTGCAGTAGGTTCAACCTCCTGAGGCTAAATGGGAAGTTGTTTCTTACAGATTTCAGTGGAAAGCAGAAGACTTCCAATACCCAGGCTGTTTCTGATTCCCCAGTGTCTTAGTTTGCTTCTCTACTGATAAAATAAAGCATGGTGAACCAAACATAACTTTGGGTGGGTGGCTTACTTAGTTTACATTCTCAGTCACAATCTGTCATCAAAGGAAGCCAAAAAGGCAACTCAAAGCAGAAATCGGAAGTGTGGAATTGAAGCAGATGCTATGCAAGAATGCTGTTTGCTGGTTTTCTCTCTATGGTTTGCTCATCTTGATTTCTTATACAACCTTGCTCAGTGCTGGAACTGCTCAGAGAGCTTTGCTCATTCTCATATCATATCAATCAAAATGACCCATAGACTTGTCAATCTAGTAGAAAGAGTTACTCAATTTTGGTTTCCTCTTCCACAAGTGAATATAATATCTTTACAAAAAACTATCTAGTCAAATTGGCAAATCTCAAGATTAACAGTTATAGATAGTGAAATATTTGGACCTTGTTAATTTATTGTTATTCAATGATTTCCAGTAAGTTTGGCTATTTTAGCATGCTCTTTACCAGACTACAGTCAATAAAAGATCATTTGTTACATTTTCAGTGTTATAAGATTAAGAGAATTGTCACCAAAAATATGAAAAAATTCTTTGAACATGTGAGAGCACAGGAGGCCAGAAGAGATTGTCAGTCCTTTCGGAAGCTGACGTTTTACATTGACTCCCACATTAATTAGCATTTGCTCAGTCTCACCAAACATTACATAAAATGAGTAAGAAACACCTAAATAT
Source organism: Rhabdomys pumilio (assembly GCA_030674055.1). Classification (NCBI taxonomy): domain Eukaryota; kingdom Metazoa; phylum Chordata; class Mammalia; order Rodentia; family Muridae; genus Rhabdomys; species Rhabdomys pumilio. Next base: position 3,139,741 of record JANHMN010000009.1, on the reverse strand, counting down.
GCAAATTCTGACTTACAGAAACATAGGAGGACCCATCATATTGTGACAGTGGTCAAGAAAGAATTGAACAAGCAGTTGGAGTAGAAGCAGGATGTGCCCAGCTTATAGGAATACCACAGAAGTTTGTGTGAAATAGAATATAAATGCAAACATATGTAGCTATATGTGTCTAAATTTTAGAGGAATTTTATAGTCTTTGTAATAATCAGAGGAGAATAATAACACTATTGTCCTTTTTATAAAGGTGTGAACTGAGAAAAAAAGTTATTTATTTCATTTTACAGTTAGTAACATATAACAAATAATTGTAATGTATGAACTGTGGAAATAGCTCTATCAGTAACATGATTGCCAAGCAAACATGAAGCCCTGAATTCAGAATTCCATAACCCATGAGAAAGGCCAGGTGCAGCAGTGTGCACCAAGAATGTCTGCACTGAGTAGGAAGAGAGAGGAACCCTTGATATCTTAATAACCCACATCAGCAGAAACAATATTAAAAAATAATAATCTGGAATTTTACCTAAAAAGATATCCATCATTTACTTTTGGTGTCCACAGGCATAAATGCACAAACAAAAATATACATATGAACTCATGCAATTTGATTCTATATTTTCAAGGTTAAAAAAATAAGTACTCCAGGTATCTATATTTTCAAATTCTATTCTTTGGAGTGTATATGAGCAAAATAATGTGCCTGATTTTTTTTTTAAATATTCACAAAGCATGAGTTCCCAGGCCAGCATTTTATACTTTGGGTTGAAATCCAAAACAAAACAAAACAAAACAAAACAAAACAAAACAAAACAAAACCAAAGAAAATCTCCAGTTACCACATGAGTCTGACAGTATCCATCAATGCAGTGAATCTCTAAGAAACCTGTAGTAAAAAGAAACCAGTTAACTTTACCAATTTAAGAAACAAAATTTTCAAGGCACACTACTGTGTGTTTGCATATTGCTCAAGAGCCTGTGAGCTGGTATCCCCTTAATTCTCTATCTTATAAAGTGTGGCTGAGGTCATTCTTAAGTTAGAACTGACAGGTGATGAAGTTAAACTTCCTTCCAGAGAACATTTCTGCACACTAATTAGCTTGATGGTGTGCCCAGTTATGTCTTCATTAATCTATCTCCTCTCTTAGCTGTGGTTCCAAAAAATACCTGAAACAGATGTCATTTTGCCTATTCTTCCTCTACTGTTGTCATAGAAAATATTAATAAACAGGATTATAGTATTATTGCAGAATATTTCTTGGTAAATTAACACTATCTCAAGTATTTCATCTCATTATGAAGAAGTTACAAGTTGAAGATTCAAAATTTGACCTCTTTTAAAATATCCATTTGAAAATTCTTATAAATGGGTAAGTGGGCCTCATTTCACAACTAAGTCTAGACCCCCTCTATGGATCAGGAAGATCTTTCTATGAAGAAGGAAAAGAATGAGAAACAGAAGAAACAGGATGTGTTGTCACACCTTCTAGCATGATAAAGCTATTACATTCTTGAAGAGACAACAAGTGTGGCTATGAGAATAAGACTTAGAAAATGTTGCATATTTTGATACACTGTTATGAAAAGAAGAGTATTTATATGCACATAGAGATTAATGCTGGAGAAAGTGATATTTTAAAAGTAGAAATGCATGCATGTGTGTGCATATGCTTTTTGTGCCAGGGTTGAAGAGAGTAAGGCAATGGTATGCACACAAAGCTCTTGCATATTACTTAAAAAAAGGCATTTAGTAAAGTCCTGAATGTCTCAGAAACTAAGGCCTAAATAAAAGGTTGGAGGGTATAATTTTTTTAATCTGATGTTTTATTTATTTACATTTTAGATGCTATGCCCCACCCCATTATCCTCCTACCCCATCCCTCTTACTACTTTTTTGCTTTTATACCATTTAAATTTCATGCAAGCATTAAGGTCAGTTCTCACTTGAAGAACTAGTAATGTAATAGATGCAAATAGTAAAGGAACAAGCAAAACAATAAACACAAATAGTCAAAGAACAAGCAAGGCAATAAACAAAATTCTAATGACCAAAATATCTGAGCCTACTTCCCTGTCCTAGCCCAAAGTTGTTTTCATGTCTGAAGCCTACTTTTTTTGTTCTAGCTTAAGATTTAGATGCTTAACTGAAATCACTTCTTTATTCTAGCCTAATACTTTGATTCCTACATGAAATACATTCTTAGTTCTGGTCTAGGATTTAGATTTCTGCTTGAAATTACTTCCTTCCCATTGTTTTAAAGCTTGTCTTTAATAACATCAACATGTTGGCAGCCAAAGTACATGACTTGAACCTGAAAATGGACCCCCAGACAGAGTTATTGAATTATTAGGCTGGCAAGCCAAAGATGAGTAAAATTCTGCACAGAGCCCTACCAACCTAAAACATAAGTGCATTGCTTTTTATAATGCACATTCCATGATGGGGAAGGAAAGCATTCTTGTCAGAACAACCTAAGACAGGCTTATCTTGTTAATGAAATAAAAAAGGGGTAGAAATGTATAGCCTTTAGGGCTGCTCCGCAAGAATTTGACATGGGCCAAGGACAAGGAAATGGGCTGATTTGCAGAAATATGACATTGGCCAAGGACAAGAAAGTAGGCTTCAGGCAGGAATCTGACATTAGACTAGAACAAAGATGGTTTTGTGTGTGTGTGTGTGTGTGTGTGTGTGTGTGTGTGTGTGTGTGGAATTTGAAAAGATCTCTGTGTGTGTGTGTGTGTGTGTGTGTGTGTACATGTGTACAAGAAGAAGCAAGGCATCAGTTTCCAATGTCTTTCTCAATCACTACTATATTTTGAGGGGAGAAGCCTCTCTCACTATTCCTGGAGCTCCCTAAATTGTCTAGACTTCATGTCTCATTAATTATAAGGATACTCCTGAATCTATTTCCTCTATGCTGAGACTATTGGAATAAGGTCAGCAGGTCAGGCATTTTATATGTATTCTGAAGGTCACATTCTGATCCTTATCCTTGAATACCAAGTACTTTAACAACTGATCCATCTCCTCTGTGTCATGGTACTGATTTAACTTATTAATTCAGCCATTCACTAAAATCCATGTAAGTTCCATTCTCATACAAAGTGAATTCTGACACCAGAGCAAAAAATGAAGATCCTGAGAAGGTTGAATATATCCTTAGGGAATATATAATCAAACAATTTTATCTGTTAAATGATGACATTTTAAATTAATGCTTACCAAAAATGTCCTGACTAGAAAACTTACTATGTTCAATTGATAGATGAGAATACAAAAGCCCATGGAATGTATGCATAAATCATCTATATGGAAAGGGGCTACATTGTTATCCAAAACCAAGCTCAACCTATATGTGTTTCATTGTTCCTGCATTGTTGTGATGAACTATTGCACCCAGTAACTAAGAAGTGCAAAGGATATAGAGGGCTCTGAACCATATCAAAGAAAGCACCATGTATTTCCTACAATAAAGTGCACAGGAGAAATGTAATTTGGTATCAGGTATGAGGCATTTAGGGGCCTAGTCAGTGACTACTCTCAGCCTCTCTTTAGCTTAGAGAACAATTTAGGCACCATGGTAACTAAAACTATGTTCCATAGACATGTTTCTTTACTCTAGCTCCAGGAACTTACTGTATTGCCTTGCCTCACCCCCAATTAGTTCTTCATACATAAAGGAATTTGACTACATGCTCTTTGGATATTACAGGAGAGCAAACTTGAGACCAGCATGGGCAGAATTCCTAAAGTAGTAGGATGCAGGGATTGAGCAGAGTAGAAAGAGGGTCCTTGAAAACATCAGCCACAGCTCATTTGCCATTAGTAATGAGGCAGTCTGTTTTCTTACTCTCTGTGGACCAGTTTTCTTCTCCTTCACAAGCAGAGAAGAGCCATGGCAGGGCAACAATGGGCCTAAAATATTGTTTCCAACATTCATAGCTCTGCAGACTTCTAATCTCAGAGACTCCTCTGTTAAAAGGAAGAATGCTACCTTCAAGGCACACAGCAAATTAGGAAATTTAAAGTTATACCTGCTATTCATCTAAATATTCTCCCTGTTAGAAACTCAAACCATTGATTTAAGTAAAAGGTTACCATCAGTACAACCGAATTTTACTTCTTTTCTTTCTCATGTGATTTAGCCAGGGATGTAGCTTGAGTTAGCAATCACAGAACAGGAAAGATAGAAAAATACATGGACCAATTTTCCAGCCAGATGAATCAAAGTACAGCAGGGGAGGGCTCAGTTGAGAGAATGGAACATAGATGAAGAGTGGAAGCTGCTGGATTTCAAACTTAGAAAGAATCTCATCGTCTTGTTATTTTTGGGATGTCCTTAACTGCTCAGCAGGCTCTTTTTTTGGTTTGTTGAAAGATCACATTCAAGAAACTTAACTCTTTATGAGGATGATGAAAGGTGTTAAAAAAAGAAAAAAGCAAAATTCCAGAATGGCTTAGTTAAAATAGATGGTCTACATTCCAAAGACCATGGAAAGGTCCTAGGATTTGCTCTATCCTGGTAATGTTCTGTGATCTCTGGTTCCAAGGATTCTGATTGCATCCAATGACTATGCTGAGCTACAAACATGTCTGGATATGGATAGAAAAGAGGCAATCCTTCAGGGATTTTCCCATCGTACCTTGAAGATCCAATAGTATAGCAGGATGCTGGAGCAGGACCTAATCAGCACTAGGAAGCTGAAAACCAGAAGACCCCATTTTATGTATTATTATTTTTATGTGCTGTTCTGTATTCTACTGCACTCTCAAGATATTCATTGCTCCAGTGTGGTTTTTCCATTACTTAAATTGTCCACCATGTACACTTAATGTTTGGTATCTGTTCCTCTCTACTCTCAAAACCATTCACTGATGTTTAGATGGTTCTGTTGTAAAGGACTTAGTGTTCAAGCATAAAGACCAAAATTTGGTTCCTTGGGGACAGCACCAAATTAAAAAAATTTCTGAATGTAAAGAAAAATATGTGTAGTAACACATTTGTTCAAACCCAAGACCAAAGAAGATGGAGACATAGACCTTAATACTCAACTAGTCCAACGGCATTGCTGAGGCACAAATCCAAGGAAAGAGCCTTTCTCCAAACTTAAAGTGTACAGTGTCAAGGAAGATCATCCAAGATTGACTTTTGGCTGTTACCTAC
>JANHMN010000009.1:3111528-3123568 GCA_030674055.1 Rhabdomys pumilio | reverse complement strand
GAGAGAGAGAGAGAGAGAGAGAGAGAGAGAGAGAGAGAGAGAGAATTGCACTGCTCAAGTTGGAGAGTCGTCCTTTATTGCTTTCCAGTTTATTTAACTGAGAATCTCAGCTGGAAGCTTGCTAGCCAGCTTTTCCCAAGGATCCCTGTGTCTGGCTTCCTGCTGTCAGGATTACAGACAGCCACCACAATCTTTTACTTTTACATGGGTCATGAAAATTTGAATCCCAGTGTTCATAGTTGTCTGGAATTTGAATCCCAGTGTTCATAGTTGTCTGGAAAGTGATTTATTCACTGCTCCTTTAGTTCATTCCCACCTTCCCTTTAGCGAGAAAGGATGCATCATTAAATCTGGCTATCACAGATTTTGATAAATCAAATGCCCAGAAACTCACAGGGCTCTACTTGTGTTTGCCTCCTAGAGCATAGGATTACTGCTTCAAGCCACTACACTTAGCATTGTATATGTATTCTTTATCCTTTTTTTTTTTTTTCAGATTGGAGGATTGAGTTCAGGAGCTTGGCAACGCTAGAAAGAGAATGTGCTACTGAGGCACACCGGCAGCTTCCTGAAACTTCTACAAAATATTCCGAGAGCTTCACAGTCCAGTGTGAAGGCACCTTGTTACACATGGCTGCTTAAGACAACAAATATACTTCAGCACACTAGAATATTGTATGCAGTTCTTATATAACAAAAAGTACTATATGGTTCAAGATACTTAAAAAAACAAAAAAAAAAAAAAGACCAGCTAGTAACCATGTGTTGTGACATAGCAAAGCCAATCTTGGGCACCAATCTTTTTTCTTAAATGTAATGTCTATGTTGTCCTGGTTTCTAGATTTATATTTTCAATTTCCTGATTATGTGACTAATAGTCAACTCTAGATTGACTTGATTAATATACATTCCACTGAAATAAATTTACACCAGTAAATTTCCAAGTTACTTGACAAGAGGTATTTGCTGAGTTGCTTTACATTAAAATCAAGGATATGGATTCAGATGGATATAAAAAGTCGAGGACGCTCAAGTTATTCATAAAAAGTGAAGGGCCATGTGCATGTAACCTATGCCTCATTTCTTATAGAAATACCTCTCGTTAGTTCTTACACCCAAAACAATTCAATGGCCTGCAAATCATTATAAGTTGTTACTTAAGAAATGATTTCAAGAGAAGAAACATACTTATAAATGATCGATGTACTTTTTCTGAATATTTTTAACTCAAGTCTGCAGGATGTGTTGGTGTGATAGCCACATGTATACAGATGCCCTATATCTGCCACGTAGTAATTCTCTTATTGAACATATTTGGTTGCAGCGCCGTGTCACATCTCCCTAAAGATCAGAGTACACTTAGTTAATCTACGATTCACATCATTTCTAATGAGATTAACTCAGAAAAAATGATTTAATAGAAAGTGATTGAAATTATTTATGATGAAAATAGAAACTCATGTACATTGCCTAAAATATTTTTGCTCCTGATTTTGTAGTACTGAGCATGAACATACATTATCTACACTGTATATCTCTTTAAAGTATTACGGTAACATACATTTAATATACATTCTGCACGCTTTCTTTCACTTCCTACACTGAGCAACAATTTTGCATCCTACGAAGTTCCTCAAACAAAAACTTAAAATTTGTTCTCTCTCTCTCTCTCTCTCTCTCTCTCTCTGTCTCTCTGTCTCTCTCTCTCTCTCTCTCTCTCTCTCTCTCTCTATATATATATATATATATATATATATGTATGTAAATATACATATGTGTGTGTGTGTGTGTGTGTGTGTGTATTTGCTATGGGTATTTTACATTCCTACTAGTCAACGCAACTTCTACTGGCTCTAGTCTAACATGTTATTAAAATGTCAACAAAAAAGCATATTATAGAAGTTATCCAGTGTGTTTACTATTTTAGTTTAAATGAGAAATAGATAAAAGGACACTAAGTAAAAGGTTACATGGAAATAAATCCAAGAAGTCAGTTGTTTCTACTACAGATTGATTACTTGAAAATTATGACTAATTATGACTTTATGGAACATTATAAGATTATTAGATACTTCCTACTGGGATGTTGCAAGGAAATATCTTCTGTTCAGATATTTATCTGTAAAAATTAGGGAGGGACCTAAGTTGTAACAGGTATGTGTATGCCTTCACTAAATTCAGCAAACTTAGCAACAGCACGCTGGTTATTCAATTATTTCCTGAGGGAGGGGACTACTGCAGAAACTATTTTTTCACAAATACAAACATTTTAATCATATTTTATCTCAAGTGAAGAAACTCAAATGTAATATGTTTAATAAGGATTATTCATATTTTAGGAAATCTAAGTGTGACCTTGCATTTAGACTTTGTGTTACACTGTAGAAGTAATTTACTGTTGTGAAAATATTGCCTAGGGAGATTGAGAAGTCAGTCAAGTGTTTATGATGAACATAGAAGTTCAGTTCCTGACCCAAGTAAAAAGTTGGACACAGTATCAAACACATCCAGTCCCAGTACGGGAGAGGTCAACAGGAGGATTCTGTAATCATGTTGGGCATTAGTGTTGCCAAATCCAGTTTCATTGCTTCAAGTTCATTGAGAGATCTTGTCTCAAAAACAATTAGGTAGAGTAACAAACAGGTCAGCAGTTAAAAATACTTGTTGCTCTTCCACATGACCTGGGTTCAGTTCTCAGTACCATTTTTGGAGAGTACAAAATGGCCTGTAGCTCCAGCTTTAAGGGATCTGTTACCCTTTTCTGGATATATATATATATATATATATATATATATATATATATATAACATATGCGGACAGAAACATAAATAAGTAATTAATAATAAATATTTTCTCAAAAGGCAGAAAGTGATAGTGGAAGATACCCAGCAAAGCCTTCTAGCCTCCCCAAAGTTACACCGAATGGACTGCAGCTGCTATTATCAACCCCTGTCATCATAAGATGCTGCCACTGAGGCATAGAAACTGCAGAAACAATTAACTTACAATTCACACATTTCTCTGTTTATCTTAAGAAAAGTTGGACCCTTTCCTTGAGTCCTACTTATCAGATCCTGACTACACAGCAAGCACCAGATAAACACTCCTGAGTCTATAGCTCTTGTAATAGTGTTAATCTACTCAGGATTTATTATTCCTCAGTCTTTTGAGCAATCAGTGAAGTTGAAAACAGCTGGCAATCAGGAAACTAGTTGTGAAGGGAAATCAAATCCTAAAGATAGGACAAAATAGCCATTGGTATGTAATAAAAATCAATGATAGAGTCTAGGCATACTGCTGTTGTTCACTCAGCTCCTACAACTTGACTATACTGTATTAGTTAGTAATTATGCATAGTTTTCTATAATGAGTCAGCTCCTTTTGGATGTTTGCAGCTATTTTTCCTTCAGGGATTAATGAATACATTCTCTCCAATGTGCTAAATTTTCACATTGATAACACAAAATTCTATAACAAAAAGGATTTTTCTAAATATGGTTTTATACAATATTAAGGAACATCAAAGCCAAAAACTCCTTGAGTCCATATGGGACAGGTCTTATAACTTGTTGGAAAGATGGTACTGTAGTTAAGTATACTTGCTGCTATTCAAGAGGACCCAAGCTCTGCTCCCAATAACCAATTCATGTGGCTCATAACTGCTTGTAACTCTGGCTGGTCCAGTGATACAATGCCCTTTTTTGAAATTCATGGTCACACACACACACACATACACACACACACACACACACACACAGACACATACACACAAAGAGAGAGAGAGAGAGACAGAGACAGAGAGACAGAGACAGAGAGACAGAGAAAAAGACAGAGAGACAGAGAGAGAGAGAGACAGAAAGAGAGAGAGAACATTGCACATATGCACATGGAGAAAGCACAAGTACTTGATTATCCTCATGCATGCATACCAAACCTTCACACAGGTAACACCCACAAATTCAAATATATAGACATGCATTCATGCATTTCCTCAAACAAAGATATATGCACAAGCACACACACTCACAGGCCCAAAATTATATAAGTGCAAGTTCAGGAAACAATTTTTAAAAAGAAACTGGATGTCAAAAGAATGCTCTATGTTAAAGTTTAATTTTAATACTATGTAGTATTCATGCCAATATCTAGTCTCAGTTCTTCAACTTCACTGTCAGAACACATTTTATGAATCTGGATTCTCAGGAAACATAAAGTGTATCCAAATGACATCACAGTAATTTTGATAGGGCAGTTTTTTAAAACCACATAGACATAAGTGAAAAAGAGATATTCTTTTTGATCTCTCAGTCTGATTGTGACAAGTATTGACATGTACAAATGTAATTACACAGAGTATATGGAATTAGAACACTCTCCTGAAAATCAATTCAGTGAGGGCCTGGGATAAAATATTCACAGGGAACATAGAAGTTCTAGCAATTTTTTTTATTATTATCTAGCCCTGAACATTACTATTGATGTCCACTCCTCTGAAAAAGTAGAATTCTGCCTTCGTTATAGACTCAACTATCCTACTACTGCAAATATATATTTGACTTGGCCTAACACAAACAATGCTTTACTGCAAAGAGACAAAGAATTGATTCATTATGTCACCTTTGACTTTCCCTTCTCAAAGGACATAATCCTTGTCAACTTAAAATTTCCAACAGTGCTTGTAATGTGAGACACTTGGCACAAAGTCTCACGATAATAGCTGCTGCTATCGTAACTTTGGATGTTTCTGTCCTATATTCTTACATCAGTTTTTGGTCTACAGGAGCAGCAATTTTATACATTTTTTTAACCCTTTTACTGGCCATTTACTGTATGGAAGGAAAATAACTTAAAACAATAAAATTAAATTACAAAGAAAAAAACCCAAAGGAAAACATGACATCCTTCTACATCAATATTTTACAAAACCAACGCCACAACAACAAAACACAGCAAAACACAACAAAACAAAAAGAAAGACAAACAAACAAATAAACCAAAAACCTTTAAAATCTGGTGGTAACAGGAATTATCCTTCACTTAATAAAACAAAACATGACATGTAAGGTCAAAGTCATCACAGACATTGCTTTTGAAAATAGAGTATGTGATGTGGGCCTATGTATGCTATCTTCCTGTATACTCCAGCATTCACATTATAGGGACTGTATCTTACAGGACTTCAAATGTAAAGGAAAACAGGTCAGGAGGGGAGGTCATTGGTCAATAGTCCATGAGTAGAAGTTACTTATTTTTGTACTACTCAAAATGACATCACATCTTCATCTAGTATAACATCAATAAAATGAAGATGACCAAACATTTTTTCCAGATATGTGTATCAAGAGTAATATCAAATTAGTAGACGGGCCACTTGCTGATTACTCAACAGGAAAGACTATGTGATGAATGATTCCTTTTTTCATCTTCCGATTTGGATGAAATAGAAATTCTTCAGAGAAAATTAATAAAGAGTGAAATATGAGATTAATGTCACTTCTTTTATCTTTTCTTTATTTCTGTGTAAGAATACATAGAATATGAAAGTGTGGGAATATGTAGTATATATGAAGTGCATATAAAATGTGTAAACATGTCCATGTAGGTGCATGTGGTTGTGTCTGAATGTGCTTATAGAGGTCAGAAACTAAAATTTGGTGTCATCTAATAATATTATTTACCTTCTAAGAAAGTCTTTTATTTGAACTCAGAGATTATTGCTTGGTTAAACTGAAGAATCAATGAATGGGTGAGACCAACCTCTCTCCTCAATGACTAATATTGGAAATATGCTAAAGAACACCAGGATTTTTACTTAAAATGCCAGGGAAGTGAAATTCTGTCCTCAAGCTTGTGTGCTGTTTCCAAACCTATATAAACCCCTTTCCTTTTTTAATTTGAATAAGGTTCTGATTTGTTAAGATGTGCAGATGAATTTTTGTAAAGTACAGACATTCCAAGTCTACTTTGCCCATTTTTAAAAACTCTGCATTAATACTAAGCATCCAGTGCCTGTGCCAAACATGTGAGCCTCTTCAAAATCAGATGCTGTACAGGTATGAATTTTTCTATGTGCAGCAAAATGGAAAGAAATACAGAATTATTCAACCGGAATTTATCTCGTGGCAGCTGCATCTATCAAACTAAAATTCTTATAAAAGAAAAGATTTCAGTAGGAAAATAATGATCTGGCTGAACTAAAATCTTCAGATGATGTCATTGTTTATAGTACTGTCTGTGAGGAACAGCTGTTTGCCCCTCACCACAGTCTGGGGCACAGTCAGCTTGCTGAATCATTAGCAAATCTTATGTAATTATCTGCTAGTTAAAGCTCAATGTTGGTCAAGAACAGGTGTGTTTGAGACAAAAATAAAATAAAATGCTACAACTGCAAATAGGTTTGTAAGTTAGGAGTAATTTACATACTATACACTAGATCTGCATATGGACACCTAAAACAGGGAGTTATGGTGTTTATCAACAGCTTGAATATATATCACAATTGTGGACTCCATAGTGACATGTTTCTACATAGTTTGAACATGTACAGTATAACACTTTTCTTACCCTGATGGTTCATATTAAGTGATTCTGCTGGAATAGAGGGAATTGTTAAATGTCTCATTGTTAAAATATTTTACTTAGTTAAACTGTATTTTGGAGATATGAACAAGCTGTAGTACTATTGAGGAACACTAGCCTTTATTTTTCACTTTATTTTTTCTTCAAAAAAAGAAAGAAAATAACAAAAGAAACAAACAAACAAACAAACAAACAAACCAAGGATGCTTCCTTCTGGAAGAAGGATGAATTGAAAATATCTTATTGTGTAATACTGGAGAGACACAAAGCTCTAAAGGAAGGCATTTCCTAAGAGTGCAGAATTTTCACTACTAAATGTGAGACAGATTAGAAAATGGATAAAGAAATGTGTAATTTAAATTTAGGTCAAAAATAGAAATAACTTGGGCCTTAAACAGGACTACTAATGAGTAAACATTGGCACATTTATAACACAAAACACAATATTATAGGTAAGATGATATCATGAGTTTATACATCCAAACTCTTAATTTCAACAATGATATTAAATAAATAAAAAAGGAGAAAATAAAATAGCTTAATAACCTTTATATTACAGAAATAATAGGTGATAGATAGATAGATACATAGATAAATATATAGATAGATACATAGATTCATAGATATATAGTAAGACAGATAAACTGATAGATAGATAGAAAAGTCACATATGTTGTAGGGGAGATGATCCTCAAGTAGCCTTCCTGGCCTGGAATTCCATTTCTTTCCAAAGATAACCTTGAACAACTTCTTCTCCTTCTTCTTCTTCTTCTTCTTCTTCTTCTTCTTCTTCTTCTTCTTCTTCTTCTTCTTCTTCTTCTTCTTCTTCTTCTCCTTCTCCTTCTTCTCCTTCTTCTCCTCCTCCTCCTCCTCCCTCCCCCTCCTCCTCCTCCCTCCCCCTCCCCCTCCCCCTCTCCCTCCTCCTCCCCCTCCCCCTACCCCTCCCCCTCTCCCTCCTCCTCCTTCTCCTTCTCCTTCTTCTTCTACTTCTAATTTTGAGACAGGGTTTCTCTGTATAGCCCTGGCTGTCCTGGATCTCATTCTGCAGACCAGGCTGGCCTGGAACTCAAAAATTCACCCTCCTCCACCTTCCAAGTGCTGGGATTAAAGGAGTGTGTCACCACTGCCTGGCTCCTTTAACTTCTGATAATCTTCCCTCCACTTCTATAGTTTTGGATAATGGGTATGCAGCCCCAGGTCCAGCAACCTAACTCAGCTTTGTAGTACTCCAAATTGAACACAAAATTTCCTGCATCCTAGATAAGCAGCTCAACAACTGTACTGTTTCCAGCCTCACCATATCTAAACTGATGAAAGATAATCAAAATAATACAATACAATTTATAAGGAAGACCAAAGTGAGGAAGTTTCAGTGTTTCTTAGAAGGGAGAAGAAAATACTCATGGGGGGAAATACAGAGACAAAGTGTAGAGCAGAGACTGAAGGAAAGGTCATCCAGAGGCTGTCCCACCTGGAGATCCATCTTATATAAAGACACCAAACCCAGACACTATTGCAGATGCCAAGAAGTGCTTGCTGACAGGAGCCTGTTATAGCTGTCTCCAGAGAGGCTTTGCCAGAGTCTGGCAAATACCAAGGCAGAACGGTTATTGGACTAAGCACAGGGTCCCTCAGAGCTTCCAGGGACTAAATCACCAACCAAAGAGTACACATGGAGTTACCCATATTTCCAGCCACATATGTAGCACAGAATGGCTTTGATGTGCAATCATTGGGAGGAGAGGTCCTTGGTCCTCTGAATACTCTAAGTCCCAGTGTAGAGGAATGCTAGGGCAGGAAGGAGGGGGTGGGTGGGTGGGTGAGTGAGCAGGGGGAGGAGGATGGGATAGGAAGTTTCTGGAGGAAAAACTGGGAAAGGGAATAATATTTAAAATGTAAATAAACAAAATAACCAAAAAATAAAAAAAAATAAGGGTAGAAAGAGAGAGAGAGAGAGAGAGAGAGAGAGAGAGAGAGAGAGAGAGAGAGCCCAAGCTACTTTTTCTCCTTGCTTTTCCTGCAAGTATTCAAAGCACCCAGCAGCAGAGTTGCTTGCTGGGAACTTGCCCTAGACCAAGGATCTGTCCAGACCAATCTTTGCAAGGCAGGCTAGGTCTGGAGAGGGGTTGCACGGAGAGGGTTACTGTAATGAGCTGTCCGACACTCTGGTGCTGAATACAGCTCTAAAATACAAATGAAGTGCTTTCGTCTATTGGTGGAACTGGGTACCAAGAACTGCTCCCGAGTTTGGATCTGACCCTTAAAGGAAGGAAATCTGGAGGAAGAAGAGGCAAGGGAGAAATCAAGCACAGAAAGCAACAGTTGCCGAAACTGTAAACGTCGAGTCGATCGGAGCTGGCATCTCCAAGGAAGAGCCAAAGCAGGATGGAGTAAAGGAGAAGAGGAGGTTCCAGGAATGGTAGGGGTTCAGGCTGTGCAGAGAAGAAGCATTGAGAGAGAAGGAGAAAAAAAAAGTCAAGACTTATGCCCTTGAATTTGGAATTATATTGGAAGCTATGGCTCACTAGGGGGAAATTGATTCTATACCAATACTGAATAGCATTTTTCCATTGGTTCTCTCTGGCTTGTGGCCTTTTGGATTAACAGGCATAAGGTTTCATCTGCCAGCAATTTGTAACTTCCCTGTAAGGGGTTTGGGAGTTTGGGCCTAAGAATTTCAGGCCAAATGTAGTTACCCCAGATCAATGGCTGTCCTATTACAGGAGGGGAACCTTTAGTACCTCAAAATCCTGGTGCCGATGAAGGAATGAGTATGCACTGTGATACCCATATTTCGACTCCTGCAAGCATAGAACACTTTATTCAATAGGAAGGAATTCTTGACTTCTAGAAATCTGCTGCCTGCACTACGTATTTATGTAATCCAGTTTGCCAAACTTGAACAAATCACTGAAACTGTGAGAAATTCAAGCTCAGTTGCCCAGATGCTTCTCTGGGCAGTGCAAGGGAAGTTTTTCTTTTCCTGGGAACTCTCAAATGAGAAAGGACGCAATTAAACCATCTTTGCAAGAGTGGCTTCGCAAGAGTCCCTCAAATTTCTGTGTTCTATTTCTACACTGAACCTCTGAAATTGATCCTCCTGATTCAAACAATTTACTTTTGTAATTCATATATATTATCAAAACTAGTAACACAAAAAGAGAGAGAGAGAAGACTCACTACCGAGGATCCTTCTTCCTTATTTTTTAATCCTTAGAGGCTCTTATCCCAGAATTTGCATTCCAAGAGGAAGACAGGTTGATTGATGTTCAAAATAGAATCATTGTTTCTGTCATCCAAAGATTGGAAAGCTCACATTTTGTAATCATAATACTTTCTTAAAGTTGTGTTCTAAAGAAGGGTAAAAGAGGCTATCCTCTCCATCTGGTCTGGATAAGCTAGTAAATTATTTTACGTGATATATGGAGGCAAGTTACAGTCAGGTAATTTAAATTTTTCTGTTCTACCTTCTCCCTCCTCCTTCCTATGTTGCCCTTTTCTTTTTCTCTTCTTCTCTTCTCCCTGAAATTATTTCTCTTGGCCACCATGGCCAAGAGAAAGACCCAAGAGCCTTAGTCAGGAAAAGTAAGCATTGCTACTAAGCTTTTTTCTCTGCCTTCTGGAACACTAGAGGTCAGCGATGTCCAATTGATGCAAAGGTGTGGCTCTGAACTGTGCTGTCCCTTAGTGCATTCTGTCAAATGGAGAGAATGAATAGTTTGAAGATCCAAGAGTTGGAGGAGAGAGTAACTGTTGAAATGGATAAAGTACCTGACTTTGGCTTCGTCAAGTATAATCCTTCCTTAAAATTCCTTCTTGGAGCCATATTTTCTATAAGTTAATTTAACTATTATCAATGTATTTTAATAATGTACTTAAAACGAAATGGCATGGGTTTAAGACTTCAGTCTGTCATAGCCACAGCAGTTACAAAGCCTGCTCTTGGCATTATAAAAGAAAGTTGGTGATAAAGATCTTCAGAATTTCAAGTGGCAGCATCCTCCTCTTCCAAGCAGCATAGCAATTGAGTGAGTGCTGTTTGCTATGTAGTCTACAATTTGTGTTCTTAAGAAATTCCAGTGAGTGTTTACTGAACTTTAAA
The DNA here is from genome assembly GCA_030674055.1 of Rhabdomys pumilio. NCBI lineage: Eukaryota > Metazoa > Chordata > Mammalia > Rodentia > Muridae > Rhabdomys > Rhabdomys pumilio. The sequence continues at coordinate 3,112,887 of JANHMN010000009.1, read as the reverse complement.
AACTTTAAACATTTGGTAAACAATAGTTTTTTTCAGTTACCACAGATTCTGAAATCTATGCATATTAGTGGTTGTCCAAGCCTATAAGGCAAAACCTCTCAAGGCAATCTCAACTATTTTCCAGCTTCTCTAGGCTGGTAGCACAATTTTTATTCATCAAGTGCAGATATTGGATTTGCTATTGATGTACCATCTATTCTCATTCATATACATTCTTAGATGAGTTATATATGTCCTTTCCAAAGGCCTCATTTTGATTTGATTTGTGAGAAAATTCAAAGGGTATTTTCCCTAAATTTTAAGGAGTACCCTGTGTCATTAGTAACAGCAGCCTTGATGACATATTCTGTGCCCATGTTTTCCATGCTGGACAGTTATAGTTGTAAAGTTGTAGGTGTGCAGGTTTTTAAAATATAACTTTTTAACTGACTTGATTTTGATGTTATTACTGTGCAATGTGTGTGTTTCTCATTGTATGCATGTTTGATTTTCTCATACTCTATCTCAAACATGGCACTTATTCTACAGGGAAAAATTTATGGTTACCCAATTACAAAAGTTATAGTCTCTAATTAAGCATAATGAAAATAAAATCATTTTAGAAGGGTTCCAGCCATAATATAAATATTATGAATCTGTGGTAAGAATGCTATTACCTACCAGTAATAAAATTCTCTGGAAATTCCCCCGTTGTAGATTTTCAGGATATTAAACAGCTACAGTTTATACTTTGGTCATATCCTGAGGGAACTGGTTAATCATGAATTTTGATATATGCCACTATAAAATTAAAAAATATGAAATCAAATTCTTTGACAGAGGAAGCTATGGTATGACTTTGGAGTTTGATTAAATGAGACCAGATGACATCATCTAAGAAGATCTAAACTTAGTGATATCTCAGACTAATGATCAAATGCCTACTTTTTGTCCTTTCCAGTCTGCCAGTAAAACAGATAGCAATTGAGATATGTATCTACTCCAAATTGTACATCAGCCAAATATCTTACTAAGGATATTAATCTAAAATTAGGCAAGATAAATTTTGTCATGACAGAATTAGTCTTGAACAGAAGGACTGCATGTGACACATGCAAATATTGTTGATTTTATTTTTAAAAGAAACTTATTGCATAGTGTAATTTTTATTTTATAATAGCTTTAATCTTTGAAATAACATAATCACAAAGTACCTCTCTGAAGTTTACTGCTACTCATTAGATTCCCCAAAGATTTAAAATAAGAATATAAAACTGCCTGTTCTAGATTTTTCTGGATTTCACAAGATTTTCTAGACTGATGTTCATGATAGTAAAGAAGTATGAGACCTTGAATTACCAGAAAACTGTTAACAAACCA
>JANHMN010000009.1:3077495-3088599 GCA_030674055.1 Rhabdomys pumilio | reverse complement strand
GAGAGAGAGAGAGAGAGAGAGAGAGAGAGAGAGAGAGAGAGAGAGAGCACTTTAAGGTTGTCACCATTTTGCCAGTGGCTAAATATGCAAGTCAAGCACGCTGAGATTATCAGGGATGAAAATTTTAGTACAAAAAGAAGAGATTTTCATAAAAAGTTATCCACAGCCCATCACTTTGTCTTTCCTCCATCACTAAGAGTACACCTTCATAAGGGAAGAAAGGACAGAAAGAAAGAGCTAACTGTCTAGAATTTTCACATCTCTGAGTATTCACCTGTAACAGGTGGCACCTAATGTGATAGCATTAAGATTTGATCATCCACACTGCATTAAAAGAGATGTGGCTAAGGATCCTCTTTTCTCTTCAAATATTATGTGCCCCCAGCAATTATCTAACCATAATTCAGACAGGGATATTACGAGATAAGGTACATTTTCTACTAAGAAAAGAGACAGATTGGCGTTAATAGCTGGTGGCCAATCTAGAGATATATTCAAAGGGATTTTGTGATGTCAAAAGCTCCAGTGGGATGTCTTGACATTTTCTAAATAATTCATGCCTTACATGAAAGAAAGGGAACACAGTCAGAGGTAGGGATGAGTAGCAAGATCAAGAATTGGTCATCTTTTAAAAGATTAGATGAATACTAAAATGTCAGTTAATAATAAATTTCTTAGTTTTCTTCCAGTCTGGGCCTGATCACTGAGCCGATCCTGGGTGACAGCTCTGCCTCAAATCTCTAAGAATCCAGAGGAAGCAGGGCTCTCAGGAGCTCTAACCCAGGCAGTATTTTAGGTAAGCAGACAACAAGTTGCCCCAAACTGGGAGTAACTGGGACCCACTAGGACCCAGGATGTCACTCCTGGCCAGGAGCACTGGTACTTTCCTGTATGCGCCTGAACACTGAGTAGATTTTGGGCCCCAGCTCTTACACCAAAAGTAACACCCACCCTACACAGTTCAGCAACCCAGGGTACTTGGCATCATTAGAACCTAGTTCTCCCACACTAGAAAGTCCTGAATTCCCCATATCACCAGCAAAGCAAGATTCAGATTTAAAATCACTTCTAATGATGATGATAGAGAACTTTAAGAAAAACATAAATAACACTCTCAAAGAATTTGAAAAGAACACAGGTAAACAGCTAGAAACCCTTAAAGAGGATACACAAAAATCCCTTAAGGAATTACAAGAGAACACAACCAAACAGGTGAAGGAATTGTACAAAACCATTCAGGACATAAAAATGGAAGTAGAAACAATAAAGAAATTACAGAGGGAGACTACTCTGGAGATAGAAAACCTAGGAAAGAAATCAGGAGTCATCGATGCAAGCATCACCAACAGAATACAAGAGAAGGAAGAGAAAATCTCATGCACAGAAAATACAGTAGAAAATATCAACACAACTGTCAAAGAAAACACAAAATGCAAAACGTTCTTAAAACAAAATATCCAGGACATCCAGGACACAATGAGAAGGCCAAACCTAAGGATAATAGGTATAGATGAGAGTAAAGATTCCCAACTAAAAAATGCCAATAAATATCTTCAACAAAATTATAGAAGAAAACTTCCCAAATCTAAAGAACGAGATGCCCATAAACATACAAGAAGCCTATAGAATGTCAAATAGACTAGACCAGAAAAGAAATACCTCCCGTCACATAATAATCAAAATTCCAATTTCACAAAAGAAAGAAAGTTTATTAAATGCAGTAAGGGAAAAAGGCCAAGTAACATATAAAGGCAGACCTATTAGAATTACACCAGACTTCTAACCAGATACTATAAAAGCTAGAAGATGCTGGACAGACGTCATACAGACCCTAAAAGATCACAAATGCCAGCCCAGGCTACTATACCCAGTAAAAATCTCAATTACCATAGATGGAGAAACCAAGATATTCCATGAAAAAACAAAATTTACACAACATCTTTCCACAAACCCAGCATTACAAATGATAATAGCAGGAAAGCTCCAATACAAGGAGGGAAATTATACCCTAGAAAGAGCAAGAAAGTAATCCTCTTCCAACAAATCCAAAAGAAGATAGCCACACAAAGATAATTTCACCTCTAATAACAAAAATAACAAGAAGCAACAATCACTGTTCCTTAATATCTCTTAACATCAATGGACTGAATTCACCAATTAAAAGATATAGGCTAATGGACTGGATACATAAACAGGACCCAGCATTTTGCTGCATACAGGGAACCCACCTCAGTGACAAAGACAGACTCTACCTTAGAGTAAAAGGCTGGAAAACAATTTTTCACGCAAATGGTTTTAAGGAAAAAGCTGGAGTTGCCATTCTAAAATCTCCAGCCTGAGAACACAAAGGGAGGGACTCATGGCTCCACCCATATAGGTAGTTGAGGGTGGCCTTGCCAGGCATCAGTGGAAGTGGAGAGCCTTGGTGCCTGAAAATTTGGATTCCCTAATGTTGGTGAATTTGAGAGTAGGGAGGAGAAAATGGGAGGATAATAGGAGCACACCCTCATAGGAACTCCCAGAATTATATGGATTAGACATGACACAGGCAGTCTGCCAGAAGACTAGGCTCCAGAATCCAAACAAACAGTTATCTTGATACTAAAATTTGTTTTGAGAATTGTATATTGCAGAGCATATAGCCCTGGTATATATACTCATCAAGCAAGCTGAGCAAACCTATTCGAACCTCTGATGTCCTGGAATTTCAGCTGGATACAGTGAAGACACAGCATCAGAGGCTTATAAATTTACTCTTTCCTCTGCCCCTCTTCTAATATCTCAAAGCCCATAATCAGCTTGAAGAATTTAATAAAGAGTCAGCACCCCTATTCCCTGGGTTTGGGAACTGAGGTGGTTAATATTGTCTTTCTAGTGAAAAGTAGTGGTTTTGTTGGAACAGGGAGGATTAGCTAAGATTTATTGCATAGCAATAATCTACTGGTAGAGTTATGTATAATTATTATTAAGATGAAGTTATAATTTCTTAAATGGTACAAAATTTACTTTGATTTCAAATTTAAGGTTTTCATTGATACCAGCTTCTTATTTATATAAAAGTGAGATGAATATTGTTACTCTCATAGGCATTGTGCCTCTGTAACATATTTAGGAATACAAGGCTTAGACCCAGTCCTTCTTTAACTTTTTTAACTGATTTGAGATGGTTAGACAGTGAGTCAAGGGCCTATAGCATATTCGTGTCTTTGAGTTTATTGTTAGGGTATTTTCTATATTTTATTTAGAAATAGCTGAGAGGAGTTAACAGACAACAGTCCAGATTACCTTACATAGATAGTTGGTTTTCAAAACATCAGAAGTCCACAGAATTGATGTTACAAACATTTCTTTATTAATGTTCATTTTGATTAGAGACCTGTTTGCTCCTGACAGTTTCCTGTCTTGGATTCTAAGAAGAAATTGAACATCTTTGGAGTTATTGCAAATTTGGTGAGACAGCCACTAGGCAAGAATTGCCTCTTTCCATATACAGACAAATTATTGTCCAGAAAGGACACACTTGAAGAATAGTCGACTGATTATATCTGCCTAGACAGAGTAATCAGCCTTAATAATTCTGCATCACTAGGTCTGTCAGATAATCCTAGGCCAGAAGGCTGAAGGTCAGATGCTCCAAAGTTTTGTAGTACAGGGACTGTCCAGATGTTCAGTGGTCTCTATAAATTGGCTAAGTTTTATAAACTATGGTTTGTGATTTCCACAATTTCAGTTAACTCAGTAATTATAGATTTCTGGCAGGGTTGAAAACTTACAGTCTCATAGCCAATCCTGGCTATTTACTTTGAGAGAAAAGATTTGAGAGGATGATTTTCAACTGACATTCATTCTAAAGCCAAGAAAAAAGCCAGGTTCAGAACTAAGTTTCTTAGTTAGGAGAGATAACAGAGGTTCTGGTTACTCAACAAAATGATGGTCTAGGTATTAGGTCTATCTTGGACCTTACTGACACAAATTGGTATAGTTATGTTCTAATGGCATTTTAAAAGAAATGTTTTATTTTAAAAGGAGGGGTGATATGTAGGAGGAGCTAAGGTGAGAAGAGTAAGAAGAGGAAGAGGAGGAGTATGGAGAGGAGGAGAAGTAGTAGAGGAAGATCTAGGTGATGAGAAAGAGAAAAAGGGTAAGGGGGACATGGAGGAGGAAGTTTACATGTCTCCACCAGTCTAAGATAGTTGATATATCTAGGTTGGGTATTGGGTTACACTTCTGATTGATATTGAGCACTACCAAACTTAGAAAGCATTTGGTTAACATTAAAAAAAAATGTATAAAAGCAAAAAGAAGAAGGGGGCATGAGATAGGGGTTTTCTAAGGAGGGGAAATGGGCAAAGGGGATGGCATTTGAAATGTAAATAAAATATCCAATAAAAAAATGAAAAAAAGAAAACCAAAAAAATTTCTCATATGAAATTTATTTGATATAAAACTTTCAATAATTATTAACTTGAGCTTTGAGGGACCAGCTTGTTTATATCCTGTCCTCAGCCTCTACCGTGGCATAAGGACTATCTCCTAATATGAAAACAGTCGCAAGGCCAAAAGAAAACAACAGTGGTGAGCCATCATGCCTGTGACAAGTAGAAGGCCAAACCACTTAAAGTTACCTATAGCTCATCTAGCACATTGATATTCAATGAAACTGTAGTGAAGTATATGTTGATTTCTACTTTACAGAAAGAAAATAGAAGCAAAGATATATGTGGTTTGCTTAGGGCCATAGCTTAAATCATTAAAAGCCAGTTCAAGCTGTCTAGTCATTGGGTTTGCAGCTTTCAATATGAAGATTGGTGGTAAAATTCTCCCTTGATAGCTATATTGACTGATAGCAATTGACAATTTGTTGGAATATAAAATCAACTAAAAAACTACCTTTGGATATGTCTTTATGGAGGTTTCTAAACTGGGTTTAGTGTGGTAGGAAGGCCCTTCCTAAATGTGGCATGGTGGTTTGAATGAGAATGCTGCCTTAAACTAAACTTTGAGTACTTGTTCCTTAGGTGATGGAACTGTTTGGAAAGAGTTAAAATACCTGACTTTTATTGGAAGTGTCGCTATTGTTATTTTTAAAACCACACATATCCAAGTTCTTCCTTTCACTCTCTTACTGTCCTTCTCTCTCTCCTTCTCCTTCTCCTTCTCTTTATTTCTTTTTCTCCCTTTCTCCCTCTCTATACCTTCTTCCTGTGAGTCAGGTGTAATATCTTAGCTACTGCTCCAGTGTTATGTCTGCCTAGCAGTTGCCGTGCTCCCCACCATAATACCCATGTACTCTAAACACTTGGAACTGTGAGCCTCCAATTTACATGCTTTGTTTAATAATGAATATTGGTCATGGTATATCATTCCAGCAATAGAAAGTGATCAAAACATCTGGGCAGCATTATTGTTTGTTCTTTAGTCTATTAGATAAGAAAATAAAAAATGAAGTGAATAGAATATTACTGTTTTATTTTCTCCTGAATGCTGACACAATTTGACCAGTCCACACAGGTGGGACTATACTCTTGAATTTAGAAATGAAAGAAATTTTCTTTTTTTCAAGTTGCTTTAGTTGGCTATTTTGGTTCATCAAATGAATAGAGTGACTAATGCAACAGAAAAGAAAGCAGCTGATATAGATATACCATCTCACTTGGTTATTTCCAGCTTCTGGCTATTACAAATAGGCTGGTAAGAACATTGTAGATCATAAGACCATGTGATATTGTGGAACATATTTTGAGTATATGCCCAGGAGTGGTATAAATATTTCCAGTTTTCAGAGAAACAATCAAATTGATTGCCAGAGTTGTTATACCAGTTTGCAATCCCACTAGCAACGGAGGAGTGCTCCTCTTTTTCCACATTTTTGCCAGCATGTTTTGTCATTTGAGTTGTTGAACCTTGAGATTCTGATTGGTAAAAGGTGGTATCTCTTGGTTATTGTGATTTCCATCTCACTGAATACTAAACATGTTGAACATTTCTTTAAGTACTTCTCAGCCATTCGAAATTTCTCTTGAAAATTCTATGTAGCTCTGTGCCCCATATTTTAAATTGGGTTATTTGGTTTTCTAGAGTCTAACTTCTTGAGTTCTTTGCATATTTTGGATTTTACCCCTCTATTGAATGTAGGGCCTCTATTGGGTATAGTGAAGATCTCCTAAAATGTAGCTTGGAAATTTGTCCTAGTAACTGTGTCTTTTGTCTAACAGAAGTTTTCCCATTTTGTGAGGTCCCATTTGACAATTGTTGTATAAACCAATCTCTACTCTATCTCCAGTATATTATCCCATGAAGACACAGTTAATTCCTGTCAAATGTCAGGATTTGTTTGACTGGTCACTCATTAGAATAGAGGCAAATATTCCAGAGAACTAAGGAAAATGACCAGCTATATTCTGTGAATAAATAATGAGAAATTACTTCACTGGATGCTTCTCTGTAGAAAAATGTAAATTATTTCTCCTTTACATTTTTGTGGGTATTCATGACAAATGAGCCCATGTGTAGTTTTATGGCCATCCTTTTCATTTTCTCCATATTTTGTAAAGACTCAAAAAGAGCCCTATTGGTTCTTAAGAATGAATTAAATAAGAATTAAATCACAAAAACTCTTTTTTTTTAATCAAAGAATCAATTAGCTAGGTTGTAGAAGGAATTCATTCAAGTCTAAGGGTTATTTTTCTTAAATTATTTCCAGAGAACTTTTGTGTTGTACTGTATTAATATGTTTAAAATGTTATTGAAAGGCTGTTGGTGTAGGATCCATATGAACATCGATATGGATTATTTGTAGTGAAAATGTATATTAAAAGAGTTATGAATGTCATGGACAGAAAGATAGAGTATGGCTGGAAGTCTGAAATGTCAGGGTTTCTTTCTATTATCCTTTGAAAATTAGTTTTTAATGGTAGGCACATGCAGCCAGGCATTAATTTCCTTGGCTAGAAGAAAAGAATGTAGTGAGAAGCAGGATTTGTAGCTTCCTATACCAATATTCACACCTCACTGCCTTACTTAGTTACCTGTAAGTCTGTCAGCCACAGTCTCACAACAGGATACTTACCTACACTTGTGTTGGAAAAAAATTTTTAACTCAGAATTGATCCTGTCTATTCTTGTCCACTATTCTTGATGCCCCAGCATAGGGGAATTCTATGTCAATGAAGAGGGAGTGGGGAGGGGGAGCGTACCCTATAGAAGCAAGGGACAGTTGGAGGGAAAACCGGGAAGGGGGAATAACATTTGAAATATAAATATGTAAAATAACCAATAAAATTTTTTTAAAAAGAAAGAAAAAACTTGGAAAGAACAATATTGGAATCTGGAGAGATGTGTTCACAGTCAATATCATTTAATGCTTAATCATGAGACCTGGTGCTCAGTTTTTAGCACCCAGAGCAGGCAGCTATCAAACACCTGGAACTCCAGCTACAAGAGATCAACACCTTTGGCCTCTGTGGGGCACCTGCACATAATATGTGTGTATAGTTTTACATAGGCCTATATACACAGTCACAGGCACACACACACACACACACACACACACACACACACACACACAAATTAAACAAAACAAGGCTAAAAGACAGCAATTCCATTCCAAACTGTTGATAAAAATATAACTTGAAACTATTATACATAAAGAGACATCAAGAACAAAGAGAACATTAATACAAGAATTACCAAGTCACAGAATCGGTAATGAAAGAATCAGAATCAAATGTCAGAATCTGGACATTGATTTTATTCTCTCTCCCTCAAACATCTTGATATTCATAACAGACAGGAACTGAAAATGAATGCAAGTGTTTTTACTATGCAGAATTTTTAACATTTTATAGATTTCCATTCTAGTGTCTCTCCTCAGTAATTTTTAATAATCCTTTGGCTCTCTGGATGTCTTGAGATCACTAGCTTTGTGGTAACATTATCCTCCTACTTTTCATTGAACCTCCCACCTCAGGGCAGAACGAGCCCTGTGCAATATGCTCCTGATCTTCTCATGTCTCTTCTGTTTGTGATTCATGCTACAGAATCACTGCCATAGTTCTTGCTATATTCTCTGGATTCAGCTCTACTTTAGAAAGCTGTACTTCATGTTATAATTTCTTAGAGTAACTTTAATTATTTTATTTTAATTGTGTGTGTGTGTGTGTGTGTGTGTGTGTGTGTGTGTGTGTGTGTGTGGTACATACATGTGTACAAAAATGACTGACCTGTGAATTAATATGTGGAAGTCAGAGGTGGGCTTCAGCATGTCTTCCACTCTCACATTTTCAGCTATTCATTGCTTAAGACTTATTTATTCATTTACTTACTATGTGCATGTGTGGGCCCCATCTGGTGTTTACACATTGTGGTTATGCAGGATCTACCTCATTTTGTAGACAAAATTTGCACTGAACATCACCATTTCAGCCAGACTAGTTACTTACTGAACTTCTTAAGACTACTTACCTTTGTCCCCTATTGCTATGGTTTCAGCTGTTGGCACCAAGTCCAGATTTCTATATGAGCACTGGAGATCCAAACTAAAGCATGTCCTCATGCTTGTACAGTCAGAACATTACCTACTAGGTCCTCTCCCTAGCCCCTACTCAGAGCTTTTGTCAGTTCCTGTTTCATCACATTTCAGTTCTCTGTTCTATCCTTTGTTTATAGCTTGCTTAGTTTAGCATTAGTGATGGTTTTACTGGTTGAATTTTATTTACCCTTCCAGACTAGAACAGATATCCATAATCTGTGTCCTCATACCTTCCTCTCAAAACCTTAATCATTGAACCAACTACATTGCTCTAAAACCATCTGTTTGTCTTCACACCTAAGTCATCAGCAGGTAACAAACTGTAGTTGGAGAACTGACCATAACTGAATCATTTGACAAGTTGAATTGAGAGACACTCAAGAATAAACCTGCATACTGATTGGTGAAATGTAAACATCAATGTGTATATTTGAGTGAGATAAAACATAACCACAATTCATCAGTCAAACAAGAAATTCAGTGACCAAAAAAAAAAAGAAAAAGAAAAAGAAATGTTCAATGTTCATGAACTACTCTTGGTTCTAGTTTCCTTAACAGAAGTTAAACACTTGCGCATACATATTAGGCACAGCCACTAAGGCCCCCAGTACTGAGACACAAAATCTCTTCAGTCTAGGCAAATAACTTGAGTCAGGTGAGACATGACCTAGAATCACAGGCACAATCAAGTTTAAATTGTAACTCTTACCTTACTGTTTATAAACTCAAATGTCTTTTGGCTTTTCTGAGTCTCTCTTTCCTCAAATGGAAAAATACAGGATACAATAGCCTATTGTCATTGTTATTGAGTAAATTGAAGATTAAATTGAAGATTAATTAAATTAAATTAATGTCATGATTCACATAAAATGTGTGGTGTCAAATCCAACAAACTGTAAGTTGAGATCAAATAGGAAGTAGGGCTGAGCTAAAACCACTCACCTCCTGTGACTCACCTAATTTGACTCATCTCCTTAATTGAGACTCCATCTTCCTAAGGATTTACAACCTTCTCAAACAGTGCCACTAACTGGAGCCCATGTGATCAAATGTGAGCCTCTATAAAATGTTTTATACTCAAACTACCTCAGTCACATTGGCTACATTATTAATAAACATTGTTTATCTCCTGGGCTGAGCAAAGCTGTTCAAATGGCATGAAGTTTGGCTTAGTGAAGCTCAGAGTAAAGGCTTTCAGAGCTCCTTCAGTCAGGACAGTGTCAGAAGTACTCTAGCTTTCAGTGAGAAGACAGATTAATACTACAGCATAAAGGTATTTATGTACCTACAAAGGACCAGGCATTTCATGCTCTGTATGCCCAAACGGGTAGTTGAGAAGATGGCTTTTGGTGTCTCTGCTTTAGGAAAGTAACATTCATAGTATTGATAGAAATGATTTTAGAAAATTCAAATAACAAAAACCAGATGCTAATTCCAAAAATATTACTGATGCTTCATTCAATGCAATGACAAACATAAATTTTAGTGATTCAGATACACACACACACACACACACACACACACACACACACACACAGAGAGAGAGAGAGAGAGAGAGAGAGAGAGAGAGAGAGAGAGAGAGCGAGAGAGTAATAAGTGATAGAAGCTTCTCTGATTTGTTAAAACAAAAAATTCCACCTCTGGAAAAATTCAATAATGAGAATGAAAAAATAAACAATAAACTCTAAAACATTTTTTTATTCTTATGGTCAGAAACAATGAAGGGTATATGTCATCTAACTCTAAATTTCCTAGCTACTGAGAGCATTCTACTTAAAAGCAAACAAACAAACAAACAAACAAACAAACATATAGTTATTGAAAGAAAGTGTAATGGAGAGAATTCCCCAGATTTCCATGGAAGAAGACAATTCAGTGGATTTGTTGAACCAAAGTCTTTAGGAGGACTACATAGATAAGGCCTAAATTTGACTGGCTGAACTCATCAGCTCTTGGGTCAACTTGAAATGTGCAGCTCTGGACCTCCTAGTTACTTCTGAGAAGTTTGACTGAGGAGTCTCCTCATAACTTTAGTGTAAATATATTTAAAGGTCTACAATGAAGCATTGCTCCTCGTTTTAAATAAATTTTTAGAGTTCTGAATAGTCTAAAAATCAACAAAAATCCAGAATTGAGAAAACACAAGTTGGAGGTCATTCTAGACTACATAATCAATTCAAGACTAGTATGGCCTTTATTGGATGATTTACCATAAATGTAAAAAGAAATTATACAGATGCAATACAGCTGGTAGCAGGCTTACCTTGCAGCCCTGCTGCATAAACCATGGTTGTGTAGCATTCCTGTCATTCTTATTTTTCAGGAGATAGATGAAAAGAGATTAGCAGTTCAAGGTTAGCCTTGACCTCATAATAAGCTTAAGGCAATCCTGAGATACAGTAAATTCTGGTTTTAATAATAAAGACACATATTAAAAATATGAAGGAGAAGAAGGAGGAGGAGGAGGAGGAGGAGGAGGAGGAGGAGGAGGAGGAGAAGGAGAAGGAGAAGGAGGAGAAGGAGAAGGAGAAGAAGAAGAAGAAGAAGAAGAAGAAGAAGAAGAAGAAGAAGAAG
>JANHMN010000009.1:3058156-3077485 GCA_030674055.1 Rhabdomys pumilio | reverse complement strand
AGAAGAAGAAGAAGAAGAAGAAGAAGAAGAAGAAGAAGAAGAAGAAGGAGAAGAAGACTAACAAACCCAAATCACTCTTGTCAGTGAGATTCCCTAAAATCTGAGAGGGAATTTGATTTAAATCTCCCTTTTAGACTCTCTTTCCATATAATTTATGGCTTGTGGGATTCTACACATGTTCCCATATGCTGCAGGCTAAAGCCTTTCTGGTTATAGCTGTATAAGGTACTCAGCTAGGCAGGGCTGGTCTTAACTTTATGTAGAAAAAATAACAGAAAAATAAAATAAAATAGGATAACTAGAACTATTTTTAAGGATTTGATTGTGTGTCTCTCTGTGTGTGTCTGTATGTGTGTATGTATGTGTGTGTGTATGTGTGTGTGTGTGTGTGTGTGTGAGAGAGAGAGAGAGAGAGAGAGACAGAAAGAGAGAGACAGAGACAGAGACAGAGACAGAGACAGAGACAGAGAATGTACAAATGAGCTGTAGCTACCCATGGACAAAGGAGTGAGATCTCCTCCAGGGTAGAGTTGTAGAAAATTCTGGATGATTGACATGGTTGCTTTGACTTGAACTTGATTCCCATGCAGAAGCACCAAGCACTCTTTAACTATTCTGACATATCTCCATCTCCTTCTCTACTTTAATAAAGGAAAACTTAAGGATTAGGAACATTATCCAGTTTAATAAGTTATAGACAAAACCCTAGACTTCTGCATTGATTCTAGTGAAGCATAAATTTATAATTCAAGACAGCACCTAAGGCATAGATCTCTAAGGACATCCTTGTTCTTAGACATCCTCAGTTGTACTAATCATATTTAAACAAACAGAGAAACTGTAGACAATTACAGTGTTATACTACAAAGCTTATGCATTCATTCACTTTTGGATAATTTAATAATACTGCTTAAAACAGCTGTCATTCCTTAAGATAGCAGTGAAGAATAAATTTAAATTATACATGTATTATTTTTTGAGTATGCATTTTAATAGCAAACATAAAATAGACATAAAATTTCAAGAAAAGCTAAATCTTAAATAACATTTCCAATTATATTACTTCTAGTGAGTTCAGTTCTATAATTTAAATGAAGCCAAGACGATAAGAGAATTTTGTCACCAGTTGAAGTTTGGGATACTTTACCTTACTCAACAGTTTACAAGCAGGTACAAGGCCAAAAACACATCCTTATCATATTAAACCAACAAGATACATATCAAAAAATAATTTGATTAAAAGTAGCAGATCCAGAGCTGTTGCAAAATATCAATACATAAAAATTCCAGCTACTGAGTATGAAGACTTGGCTTCAATTTCTGGAATTTACACTAGTTGTTCTCTAAACTCCATATAGCAGTGTGTTTGTCAATGGAGCCTCACACATTGGCACGAACACACACAATAAATAAATAATTGTGAAAAATTAAGCAAAAAAACCACCAACAATCATAAAGATAAGAATGACATATTCATGTGTAGGTATCTCTGTTCTTTGATACTCAGAAGGCCATTGATGGACAAGATATGACCACAGAGCTGGAAACAGCTGACACACATGTCAATTTAAATAGAAGGTAATAGAAAAATAATATTTGAGCATTTTGTAGTTCCAAAGTCTATTTTTATGAGTCAGAAACCAACTAGGATAAAAGAATGATCAAGTAGAGAGATACATCCACTGACTGGTTTTAGCATCAGGACTGGATATAGCTCAGAGTGTAGGACTATTGAGGCAAGAGATCCAGTGTCTTACTAAAAAAGAAATGGGCACCCACTGTTCTTAGAAACATAGGCAGAGGAAAGAAGAGTGGAAGGATATCCATGGAGGACATATTGCAAAATGGTCAATGTAAGAGTTATATTGATTGTCAACTTGAAAGAAACTAGAATCACCAAGGACCAAACCTCTAACACCTGTGAGAGATTTACTATATTCAGTTTATTGGGGTGGAATATCTTAGCTTCAAAGTGGGTTAAAATGTCTCATGGTACAGGATCCTCCTATGAATTAACAGATGACAGTGAGCTGAGTGAGATACATCATTCATCCTGATTATGAAGGGATGTGATCAATTCCCATCACCATTGTGCATCTATCAAGAATAACACTTCTCCTTTCCTGATCTGGCCAGAACAAAGTAGGTTTCTGGATCAGTGAGACCCAGAAACTAAAAGGTTTCTGGCACATGGGAGATCATGGACCACTCTTCTGCGGCTGTCATCATGCAACAAAATAAAAATATTTAAATATATTGAATTGCAAAGCAAATTATTTGGATATTGAGAAAATAGGAGGTACCTCTACTCAATATTTGTGCTCCAAAAGATACAGTAGCATTGAAACTTAGTGGAATACAATAAAGGAAGGTGTGGAACAGTATGGTTACTAAAGTTTGCCTAATTGGTGATAATTTTCCAGTATCCAAGAGAAGCAGAGAGGCAAAGACAGTGAATGACATAAACACATATGGTGACCCACATTCAATTTCCCCTACCCAAGGGGCAGAGAAGACAAAGAGAGACAGTGAGTGAGAAACAAACAAACAAGAAGAAAAAGAAAAACGTGAAAATAGGCAGTACAGAAAGACAAAGATTCAATTCACAGTACCTATTAAAGGCAAAGAGAAAGAGTGGGAGAGAAAAGAGAAAGAGAGACACAGACAGACAGACAGAGACAGAATGATTTTGGTTTGTCTTTATTACCTAAGAGAAGCATAGGGGTAGAGATAATTCTTATTTCACAATTTGCATTTTTGAACGACTGGAGCAACTTATGACAGAGACTCAGTATTCCCCCAGACACTCCCTCCTTTTTACCAACTATACTTGAGTTACAAAGTAGAATGTCCCACTGTACTCAGCATCAGCAAGTTCCCCAGATAAGAGAAGTAAGAAAATTCCCACATGAGTTATGACGTGCTGAGTAAAGTGAAAACGATTGCTGATGCCCTTAATCACCTGTCACAAGCCTCACTGGTTTTCACTGCTTTCCTGAATGGTAGTACTCTGTCCTCATAAACCCACCCCTATACTCATTTGACTGGATAAAACAACAATGATACATTTGGTAGCTTGCCTATATTTCTTAATATATATTTATGGGATCACTGTCTATGGATTTCAAATAGGAAATGTTCAGAAAATAGAGCTCGATAGTGAAAAACATTATTGCATTGAAAACACTTGCAGTTCTAAGGTAGGAGCATCACAAGTTTGAAACATATAATAAAAGATTGTCTCACCACTGATATACTTGTAAAAAATATCAAACAATTCAACGAGTTAAATCTATATTCAACAAGCCTCCTCTCCTTTTCTCCCCTCCTGTTCTGTCTCTATTACCTACAGTTTCTGTATGTACCATAACAGTTATTCATAAGAATCTCTATTTTATTAGTTACTATACTTAATTAAAAGATTGTTTAGAATAAGTATTAGGTGTTTTAGGTTTTTCTAATATATGAGACATGTATATGTGTATATGGGTGAGAATAGATATCGCATGGTAGTTGTACAGAAATCAATTAGTGTTCTAGTTGCATTTCTACGCTGACCAAACAAACTTTGGGAAGAAAATTATTTATTTGTTTTGTATATGAGATCATAGTCTATTATTTCAGCGAAGTAAAGCATGGACCGAAAATGAAACTTCAGTTCAGTGATGAAAGCTACTCTACACAGCATTGCCTCCAAGCACAGCCAAAGAGTTACATCAGAGGTCATGGAGCATGCTACTTGCTAACTGGGTTAGTGTCATTCTTATATTCAGATAGCTTTCTTTTATAATCAAGACCACCAATGCAGGAACAGTACTGATCATACTAATTTCAGCCTTCCAGCTTCAATTCATAAGTCCCCTGTCCTATTCATCCCCACTGGCCTATCTCATTTAGGCAACATCCTAGCTGAGGCTCTTTTCTCACATGACTTTAGGCTTTATCAATTTGAAAGTTAACACTAAGGAGGACAGAAGACCAACCTCTTGCTATTACTCTTCAACGGTGTGTTTGAGGGAGTCTCACATCATTATATACTGCTGTGCATAACAGAAGGTCCAACCCATGAGGTTTTAAGTGTTCTCTTGTCTTTTCATCCCATCTCATCATAGTAGCATTGGGATTCCAGATGTGTGTTACTGCATTTGGCTTTTGAGGGTTCTGCTAATGTAAATCCAAGAACCCACGATTGTGTGTTACATATTGAACTATATTCCAAAACCTGTCTGTGAGATTTATAGAAATATTAATACATTGCACACATATGCTTGAGTTCCTGACTCCAGTGCTATCTTGGAGCCATGGTAGATATGGAAGGACAATGTATTAATCAAGAGATACAGACTTCAAACCCATACCTAGACTCTCTGACATCTGATCCTATATGTATAATAGGAACCCTTCATTGCCTTTGTCTTTATTGTTGTATTCAGATGAAATTACTTGGGAATATCAAATTGGAGCACCAGAGTTAGAAAACAATAAAAAACCCATGGTAATTCCAAGCAGAAATTGACAAAGAAGAAAAAGCAAGGGATGTGCTTTAAAGAGTTTTCAAAATGGTATCAATTTGATCCTAGCAGCACGCAAGCCTCAAAATCAACACACACACACACACACACACACACACACACACACACACACACAGACATATAGGTTGCACATACATGCACACACAGGTGAGAGACCTCAGAAACAGACACAGACACAGATTCCATCCCCAAAACGACTATGGATTCTCCTTAACATATAATCTTTCTTACGTACAGAAGCTAATAAGTAAATCTGGTAAAAATATTTTTTTTTCTACTTGTTGAATTGATCTTCCAGGTTTAGTCAAAAGGCTATGTAATTCATCTATATACTCTTATTAGCTGTCTAGAAGTTTTGCAAGTATAAACATGGTCTTGCTATTTGGAGTCCTGTAGAACTGACAACAAATGTTGACATTACTGCACCATTACTTAAGGCCTCTCTCTCTCTCTGAAGATGCTGATTTTCTGATATTTGGACTCTAGGTAATATGAACTATCCATTTAGACTCATATCAAATTCTTGTCTTCATGCATGACATTCATGTCACATTGGTTTGCCTCCACTGCTCAATCCTGGAAGCAGATAAGCCTTTAATACACATTGTACATGTTAAATAGTAAACCATAAATTCCTTATGAGCTGAACTCTTTCCAAACATTGAGCTTTCAAATCTCTCTATTAAGCACTGCATCAGATCTATGTATTGAGGAAACAGAAAATATGGAAAAAGAAAGTGAGCTGTGAGTTTTCCTTGAAGATCTACGTCTGGGTCTAGGTCTGAGTTTTACTATGGGTCTACAAGTGCCACAATGTGGCTGTTAGAACACAACTGTGTGGAGCAGATTCTATCTTTTTACCTTTACAGTAATTCCAGAGATTGAACTTATGTCATTGGACTTGTACAGTAAGCACTTTACCCAATGAGCCAAACTGCAAGCCTTGAACCAGGTTTATACAAAGACATCATCATATTGAAATAATAAAACTGGAACTTCAAGGAGAGTATAAACTCAGAGCTTTCATCCTGACTGCATAATTCAAGCTCCTTTTCAGTTTAATAACAATAATCAGTGGCAGCTTAAAGAGCCCTGACCAATAGAGTCACTCAAGGTCAGAATGCTCCTTATCTAGACATCCTTGAAGTTATGAAAGATGTAATCTTTGAATTTTTATTTTGGAAATAAAATTCCTAGAGAAAGAACATGCTGTAGGGTCATTATAGTGTTTGTTCTTTGGAGCCAATGCAACTTTAGTGTCCCGATTGCTTATGTCTCATATTCTGCCCAACACTTGCTCTTAACATTCACACAGTGTATGGATGGTACAGACCTAGAGCACCAATCTCCACCTCACTCACACAGAAATGTGAAGGCTGATCACACATTCCAGTGTCATTATCTTGAGAAAAGACATAAAAGAATATGCTCCTCTAAGCTGTCAATATCAGTAGAATAGGAAGGCAGCTAACAAGAGTCAAGTTCTCATCAACTCCTCATTCAGGCATTATGTTCTGAAGCAGGACTTGCAAACCATTAGACTGGAGAGAGAGATTCTTGCAATAAAACTCTGACTTTTTTTTTACTTGAACATGTTACATCATTGAGGGCCTGGCAAGAAGGCAAAGTTCTATCTGATGAACCCCATGTGTCCTCTTGCCAAAGCCCAAGGGGTTTCAGTTACCTGCCAGTGTCTGTACTGTCTTCATATAGACTCCTTTCCTGAAGGGTGTTAATAAAAAGTACAAAAAAAAAAAAAAAACCACAAAAAGGTCAAGAGAGATGAGAACACATAATGTAATTAAAATATTGTATTAAGTATATTATATATGAGAGTTTTTCTTTCTCTCTCTCTCCTTCCCTCCTCTCTCTCTCTCTCTCTCTCTCTCTCTCTCTCTCTCTTTCTCTCTCTCTCTCCATGAAACTTGAGTTCTCAGGCATGCATAAGTGCTGTGCCTGCACAGTAGCTCCTATTTTCTTGTTTTTGAACCAACTTTTAATCGATATTTTATTTATTTACATTTCTGATGCCATCCCCCTTCCCCATCCCCCACCCCATTAATCCCCTTTCCCATCCCTCCTCATTCTTTGTTGCCTTTATACTGTTTAAATTATATTCAAGTATTAAGGTCAGTTCTAGGTTGAGGAACCAACAATACAATTGATGCAAAAAGTCAAGGAACAAGCAAGATAATAAACCCTGATAGTCAAAGAACATGCACGACAATAGACAGAGTCCTGTGATCACTCCTGTGATCACTATTTCTAAGGGATTACCAAGATGACCAAAATATCTAAGCCTACTTCTCTGTCTTAGCCCAAAGTCATTTTCATGCCTGAAGCCTACTTCTTTGTTCTAGCTTAAGATTTAGATTTCTGCCTATGATTATTTCTTTGTTCTAGTGTAAGTTTTAGATTTCTGCCTGAAATTTCTTCTTTGTTCCAGCCTAATGTCAGATTCCTTCCAAGCAGCCCATTTCCTTGATCTTGGCCAATGTCAGATTCCTGCCAGGCAGCCCCAAAAGCTCTCCACATCTCTCCCTTTTTATTGCATAAACCATATTGAACCTGTCTTAGGTCATTTTGACATGAAAGCCTTATTTACCAGTCATAGAATATGTAGTCTCCTCTTATCACATATTCGTTTAGCTCTACAGGTAATACACATATCAGAAAATTTTACTAAATTATCTAACTAAAGGGTATGCATTCATACCATAATACACTGGCAAAAGCTCTTCTCTGGGTTTACATTAGTCAACTGAATATGCTGAATGTCTCACAATAAATGTCTGTATTTTATTGTATCAGTGGATACTCACACTTTCAGGATGAAACTCCTGGTTTGTACATTTTCTGTAAGCTCTTAGAATACATTTGTCTGCTTCATCTTTCCATTCAATTATGAGTACATATGCAGGTACTTTCTTTTTACCTAAGCACAGTGACCTCCTTTAGCTTTAAGTGAATACATATAAAACTAATTAAAACACAGAGTGGAGATTGCACTCTCAAGCTTAGACATATCCAAGAACCAGGTTCCTATGCATATTCCTGACCGTGTTTGGCCCCAGAGGGAAGGTAGGACAATAAAGCAGATCTGTATCTCAGGATTGTAGGCTCAAAATGTCAGCAGAGCTCACATTAAAGAGTTGTAAGTAAAAAGAAAAGGGTTCACAAGAGACCTAGTGAGCAAAGCAACAACGAGCAAAATGGAAGATTACTGAATGCTTGTTGCAGGTGAGACTTGGATGACGTTACTGTCCTGACAGTGTAATGTTCCCTTTTGCTTTGTGTATACTTATAGTCACTCATGAGTGTGTTATATATTTATGTTTTCATGTACTTGGTGGTGGTGGTGGTGGTGGTGTGTGTGTGTGTGTGTGTCTGTCCATATGGGAGGACAAATATTGACTATGGTTATTATTCCTCAATGGATTTTCATGTCACTTCTTCAAATAGTTCCTTACTAAACCTGAAACTTATCAACTAGGTTTGTCTCACTGACAAATGAACTTTAAGGATCACCTTCTTCTCTCCCTCTCCACTACCCAGCACTGAGATGACAGACACATTTGCAGCCATGTTTTCCATTTTACATGGGGTCAGGGATCTGAATCATGGTTTTTGTGGTCATATGTAAGACAATTTATCTACTGAATGCATATTTCCCTAGTTTTAAATAGCAAAAACTTGGGCTAAAAGAGTTTACATTGTTCTTAGAGGTCACTCACATACTTTGGCACCCAGAAGTCAGTCTCTGTGATTACAAAAGTTTCTACTCTAAGGCTTTGATCTTCAGAAAGGCCCTGGCCAGAGGTCAACAACTCCAGAAAGGGGAGAAAAGGACACTGAGGGGGTAAAGATTCAACATTTATTATCTATTCATAAGTGTGTCCCTTCTGATCTCTAGCTTGTCTAAGAAATGAATGGACTGAAAAATGACTGTACAATTAAAGTGTGGTTTGCTGGGGTGGTACTATATGAATAATGCATGCAGCATAAACAGCACTGGATGAAGCACTTAAGCAAGCCTTGGATCAGATGCCTCTTATTATCCAGCTGTTAGACAATAAAAAAATGCAATGCAATTTGCAAAAAAAAAAAAAAAAAAAACACACAGCTTAGAAATGACTATGTAGACCAAGAGAGCAAAATCAGAGAAAATTCTTAAGGATTCAGGGTATATTTGGATGCCTGAGACATTTAGAAACCCATTATTAAAAAAAAAAAAGCTTCCATGCAGTCAATATCTTAGACTGGAAACTAGAAGTTTATGCAGTACCTCTGACTACATGTAGGCAATAGTTTCCTTTTCAGCATCATTAGGGTAAGTATGGCAGGTGAATTGTTTCATGAGTTTTCAGCCTAAGTTGATATACTGGCTTAAGTATGAATCTAGAGCAGCCAATGAAGTTTTCAGGTCTGTGTGTCCCATGAAAAATAATTATACCAAGACTATGTGGTTATAAGTAGAAATAGATACATTTTATTCAAAAAAAAGGGAAAACACTTTGAGAATATAAGAGTGCCAGTGGTCTGGAAAGATTTTTCTTCCTAAGTCTCTAGGCATGAGACTCATGACCCTTCAGTGGTCATTTTCATAAAATCTATGTCTTCTAAATTTTTCTATCACTGGATTTTTCTCATGCATCCTCTTTTTGTTTTTTCTTTAATGTTTCTATTTTTCTTCCTTGCTTCTTTCATATGTTTTATTTACTTACTTTATTATGTATTACTCTTTATGTGTGCATGCATTTGTGTGTATGTATGTATGTGTATGTATGTATGTATGTATGTATGTATGTATGTGAGAGAAAGATACAAAGAGAGGGGGTGAGGGGGAGATAAGGAAAGGAAGGGGAAAGCACAGGGAGAGGGAGAGAGAAAGAAAGAGAAAGAGGGAGAAGAGGGAGAGGCACAAGGAAAAGGAGAGGGAGAAGGAGACAGAGACAGAGAGGGAGAGAGAGAGGGAGGGAGAAAGTGGTATATGCCACAGAGCATTCATAGAGGTAAGAGAATGATCTGATTTTCCCTGGAGATCCAACTCAGGATTTTTTACTTTGTACAAGAGCCCCCAGCTGCAGGACAATCTATACATGATTCTTTTGTGTACCAATCTTGATGCTATTACTTCCATATTCTGCTGTAGCAGTTTGTCTCATAACCACTGTCTATAACAGTGAGAGAAATGGATGTTTCCCATGAGGACAACATCAACTAAATCTGATACATATGTGCCTCTTACAGCATTCATCTAATTACCCAGTGGAATGGTGGCATGGATCTCTCCGTGCTGCTTGAAATAATTTTACTCTCAGTCCAGATTCCAAAATTCATGTGATTTACTGTAAACAGTTGAGAACCTGTCACATAACTGATGCAATTCCAGAAGGGCAGCTACAAGAATAAATAGCAAATACTCCAAATTCCAAGGACCGACACTAATGAATTACTAGTGCTGACATCAACATTTCTATGACACAAATTCATCTTCTTTTCGGCCATTCCTCACATTCATCATATACCATTTCCTTTTTCCAAGTAGTAGCTTTCATTTGTGATTTTGCAGTTTCTTCAGTATAAATTCTGAGTCATTAGATTGTATTTAATCTGGGTTTTCCATCACTGCATAATATAACACATATATTGAAGACCTAGTTCCTCCCAGTATGTTCTAGGAGACATCTCTGATGCTGAAGGTCACACAACAGTGACATTCCCTAGCCAGGCCACTGAGGCTAGATAGGATGGAACCAGTGAGCTCCAGTATGGTGACCACAAATGTATACCACCACACACAGAGTTTTTGCATACTTATTGCAGATTGAACTCAACTTTTTATGCCTTCAAGACCAGTGCTTTACAAATTGAGTAATCTCCATAGCTCCCATTGAAGGAGTCCTGTGATGCTAAATATCAGTTAGTTTAATGTTTAAAACACAGTTCATTTTTCTGTGATATATATATATATATATATATATATATATATATATATATATATATATTCCTTATCTTCATTCCTTCATCCTGGGTCATGAATATTTCAGGGCTGTATAAGTTTCACAACCAAGTGTCATTTTCCATGCCAATATTTGTTATTGCTTTTTACTTATAACCCAGAGTAACGGCAAGCTACATTTCTTACCCATTTTAAATCATTTTAAATAGAATGAACAACTGCTCACATGCACACACACACACACACACACACACACACACACACACACACACACAAAGAGAGAGAGAGAGAGACAGAAAGACAGAGAGAGAGAGAGAGCAAAGAGACAGAGAGACAGAAATAGAGACTGAGACAGAGAAGAGTGGTAGGGGTGAGGGAAGAAAAATGGAGTTTCCTCCTAGCTCAAACTTGTCCAGGTCTTGTGTGTGATGTCACAACTGCCATGGGTTCATATGTGCAACTGATTTATTGAATCCAGAAATATGCTTTTCTTATCCCTTTTTCTTCTAGTCTTTCCTCCTTCTCTTCCAAAATGATCTCTCAGCTTCAGGAGGAGGAGTTGCAATAGAGACACCATAAAATTACATGGTCTTATTTTCTACATTTTGGCCAGTTATGGGTCTCTGTGCTAATCACCATCTACTGAAAAAGAGGGATGTGCACTAACCTGTGAGTATAATAAAAACACATGAGGAGTCTGTCTAAATATGTAGCCATTTCTGAGTAATAAAAGTAGGTTCTATAACTTGTGATCTGTCTTGATACACTTATTCGTGACCACAATAACCATGCTGAGAATGTGTTTTGACTTAAGGATTTGGACTTTATTCTACTTACAAAGTGGTTAGTTATTCCTGTGATGTTTGTGCCACTATTACACAAATGGACATGCCTTGTGAAGTCAGTCATTTTAAATCTCAGGGTTCACAGCTAGGTTAAGTTGATGGTTACTTTTCTTCTTTAGTATCTTGAAATTCACAAAGGCACCCTCTGGAACTACAAAAGCTCTAGAGTAAATTATAGATAAATTAACCAGGTAAGTACTAGCTTGACTTTTTCATGTTCTGTGACTTAGAGTATGTTGTTTCATAATCAAAAAGGTCTTATCAACAAGTTCTAAAGGGTAAACAAGTCTTGACAATAACCTGAACTACTTTGGGAGAATCTGTTGGACTTCACTGTTTAATAATGCCAAATGAGATAATCCATGACTAGTAATTGGTTTTTACTTGTTATTCTGCACTCTCCAATAAGGATTTTGTTGTTTTGCTATAGGATAATTTAACTGAAACTCTTGTTTATGTTTATTTCAATGGATAAATATTTGCATGTTTTAGGGAGCTTCTACAGTAGTAGGTGTCCACATCAATTTCTTCAAAAGTCTTTCATGTTAGTTAACCTTTTATATAGTCCTTCCTTTACTGTGCCATCTAAACTCACAACCCGTTTAATGCTTCCTACAACATTATTCTGTTTTAATCCTTTATATTGTTGTATTTCATCTCCTCTACCTTGAAGTACTCCTTCATATATGAGCCCTTAACAATTTCATGATCACTTCTGATATTCCGAATGGAACCCACATATTTAAAAATCTAAAGATCACCTCCACAAAAGAGAGAAAACAGGAGATATTTTTCTGAGTCTGGGTTAACGTAAGAATAAAACTCTTTACTGAGTGTAGTGGTATACACCTTTAATCCCAGCACATGTGAGATTGAAGCAGATGGATCAGAACTTCAAAGCCATGTTTGGCTACACAATATGTTTGGAACTAACCTAGACATAATGAGACCCTGATTCAAAGAAAAGAATGAAAGAAAAAAGGAAAGAAAGAAGGGGAAGGAATAGAGGAAGGAAGCAAGAATGAAAGAACAAAGAAATGAAAGAATGAAGGAATGCACAAAGGAAGTAAAGAAAGAACAAAAAAATGAAGGAAGGCAGAAAATGACAGAAAATATAACTGGATAATTTAAACCATAGATCCTTAGATGGGTTCTGTCATGTTTTATCCGTATATTTATACATAAATATTTTATTCTCTTATAACTTCATTCATTTCTAACATGTACTTTGATCATATTCCCCTCATCATTTCATCCCTCTCCCACTACCACTGAAACATGTCTTCTTTCCACAATTTCCTACCTTCTTTATCTTTCTTGTGATGTCCCACTTTGCTTAGTTGGACTTTCCTATATGACTGTGGTATGAGATAATTGCTCTAGAGAGGACAATTTACCAATGGTTACACTGTTGAATAATTTAGTTTTTCTCCCCTGCAACTCATTAATTATTTTTATCTCCCCAGGGATAATTCTTCTGGACCCTCCTTCATCCTTGTAGGGATGCTAATTTACTTGATCTTGATCTGGCAGCCACTATTGCTGTGAGTGCATGGAGGCAGCAGTCATGTCATGCCCAAAATAAAGCATTTTATGGCAATTCCTGACCCATATGAATGGGTGATATAGAATCTCTGATTGAATCTGAAGACTCAGCATTCACTTGGTCTCATCATTTTGATATTATTGAACTCATTGCAGTCACTGCAAAAATAAACTTATTTGGTGTCCTTGAAAGCTCTGAGTGTTGAAAATGATTCTTTCCTCTGAACTCTTTCACTGGTCACATTTTCTAAAATTTCATATTTAAGATTTTCCTTTGCAGCAGTGTGACATGTAGCATTGTTTTTTATTTGATTAACTTGTTTCTTTTGCTAGCATCCCACAAAGGAGGAGATCAAATGCTGTGAGTTCCCAGTGCTTTAAACAAACAAGATATGCTTTCAGTATATATTGTTGAGAATATTTATTTCATTCTATACCAAGACATGCTGAAGTCTAAACTCTCAAAACGGTTTGGTATAAGAAATTCATGTTCAAGGTGAAGGAAAATAATTCTAGTTCTAGACCAGTATGAAGTACTAGTTTAATGAGTACTGAGTTTTCTACTGTTTCAAATCAATAAGGCCTTGGTCAAAAGCATTGATTTCCTTCCTTAATCTCTAGTACTCACATACCCTTGGAGGTCTCTCCTACTCTGCTTTCAAGGATAAAACTTAGTAAAAGTAGTAAACTCTAAATGTGAATTCTAAGGCAGGTACCAGATGATCAAATTAGACAATGCAAGCGTAGATGAATATTGATGTTTGAGCACACTTGTGAATTTTTTTATCTATGTGAGCTTACTGCCATTGTGCATAATGAATTTGTAATTTTGTACTAAAATTTTCCATTCATACCAGGGGATAAATTATTGTTTGTAGAGTGCTGGTCTTGCAATTACACAATCCCAAGTTTGCTTTCCATACCCGCATAAACTGAGCATCATACTTCATGCCTATAATCCTTGCATTCAGGACAGAAACGCAGGAGAACTAGGAGTCCAAGGTCATCACTGGATATGGGGAACATTAGAAGCCAGCGTCGGTTACATGAAACCTTGTCTACAAAGTTATTTTCCAGTCCTTTCATGAAAATATAACAGAAATCAAAACAGTGATAACAAAGAGATAAGAACATGCCCATGTATTTTATTACAAACATTTGAATAGCACAAGTATGTATATGTGTATTATACATGTGCACATACATTACTCTGTACATAAATACTCACAGAGAGTATTTCACCAAAATTTATTCTTTCATCCATGTTTTGAAAACTTCAGATCCGCAAAGCATAAAGTTTTCTTTTAGATTCCAGTTTATCCAAGAAACAGCAATGTTTAAACTGGAAGAGGTGACAAGGTAATCCCAGAATTATCTACCTCAGAAGAAAGTTCTGTCACTGAATAGGATGGAGGGTCAGCAAAGTGTACTCAAAAATAATGAAGTTGCCTTCCCTTGGAATGTGCTGTGATGATAAGTTGATTTAACTGCAAAGCAGCATGATCTGATCAGCTGTGGAAAATCCCTGTAGAGAAATAAGGCTAATTGGAGGTCAAGGATACATAGCAATATGTGTTTCATAATGCAAGCTGCCTGCTATGGGACCTGTGGTGTTGCTAGGCACCAGGTAGATGTCATGAGGTATGAAAAAATACATTTTAAACACTCAGTATGTCTTAGGAATGTGTGTGGATAACTGTATCTCTATCATAACCCACATACTAATATCAACATTGAAACACAGCTATGTCCTCGAAGAAAGTAAGAAATTATTTATTAAACAGTCAAATATGAATGTCGATATTTAAGACCAAGATTTAGATTTTCTCACATACTATGTTTTAACATAATAAAGTTGCATGATGTATGCACAGTAATAGAGCAAAGAAAGTTGTTGGAAATTTTTTTAGAAAACATGAGGCAGGCACTTCTCAAGCTACCCAAATGTTGTCCTCTGATGATACTTTAGCTGTTAGGTTTTATGGAAGCCAGGCATCTACTACTGATCACCAAGTACAGGGAACTTTTTAGATCACTCTCAGATGGTCACCTTGTCACATTATCCTCCTGGTCCTCATAAGCTCAGAATGGATCAGTGTTTATGCTGTTTGTAAATTCTAGTTTCTACATCTCTGTTAAAATAGAAACTATGTATTAACAGGGTGCTTTTTTGTCTTCTGAATACAAAAGGACCTTTAGAAAAATGGAAAATAATTGGTACATAACTATTTTAACCAAATAATTTTCAATTTCACAAATAAGAACAAAACACTGAATTTTTAAAGTTCTGTACAAATAATTTATAAGTAATTTTTCATTGAAAATGTGGGTATTGGTCAAATTATACATGGATAATACCACGCTGTGTAACAATAATTTATGATAAACTAAAATACAGAGCTTTATTTGACTAAATTAGATCCACTGGTTACAGGAAAAATCTACAGTGAAAGAACAACAAACAGAAAGGCAGGGAAAAGATGACTGGTCTTTCCACTTATTTTACTGGATATTGTATTTATTTACATTTCAGATGTCATATCCTTACCCCATTACCCCAACCTTAGAAACCTCCTAACCCATTTACCCTACTTCTTTTTGCTTTTATACCATTTTAATTATATGCAAGTATTAAGGTCAGTTCTAGGTTGAGGAACTAGTTTTTTTCAACAGAACAGATCCTACTTAGCATGAAACAGATGAAGTCAGTTGTCTTACAACTCTGTGAGTACCTTTCTAACAAGGAAAGTCTTCTTGGCTGTGGTACTCAAAGAAGCATCTGACAGAGTTGTTCTGTGGAGTATAATGGACTCCCAGAAGAGTCTGCTATAGTGTCAAGTAGGAGAATCTGTTATGAAGACAAAGTAGTGGCAGGTTTTGGTATCGGGGTCTGTGGAAATTTGGAGACAGAATTATGGTATAGGAATGGGCATAAATGTTCAGGATAATCCTGACCATGACTTGCTATAGAAACACAGGCCTAATCTTCTAAAACTATTCAATGATTACTTCTCAGAACCTCAGCAGAACAGTGAAGAACAAAGACACACAGTTGAGGTAGTATACCTGAGGCAAAAATGTGAAATAAACATAAAGAAATAAAGAGCAGTTAGAGAAAATTAAAGCATTTGGCATTTCTTTGGTCCTTGAATATATGGAAGAGGGGAAAAAGCATAATCTAAAATAATTATTTTTGGAGGCCTCAAGATATAATTTCTAAATGACAGATAAGATAGAAGTAAACATCATAAACAACACTAATTATGAAATTAAACAAAAAATACACATAGCAGAGAATGATGGAAATGTCTACAAAATAAGTTTTTGGAAGCTGTGTCATAGTCATGTGAAAGTTAAAGGCCAGTTTGAGCTATAGAAGATGTTGTCTTTTAAAAGAAGAAACACAAAGAAATGAAGGAAGTTAGGAAGGAAGAAAGGAAGGAAGGAAGGAAGGAAGGAAGGAAGGAAGGAAGGAAGGAAGAAGAGAGGGAGGAAAGGAACAAAATGAGGGGACATGGGGAAGAAGAACAAAAATAGCATGAAGAAGGAAGGAGGAAATGATAGAGAAAGACAAAAAAAGATCTTGTGAAAGAGATGAATAGAAAAGAAAGTAAAAGAGAAAATGGGTACATGCAATTTTATCTAAGTAGCTAATTTTACCAGTGAGAACTTTGTGACATAATACTTTTAATCATTCTCCTCCAAAAAAGCAACTAGATTTAGTGAAGTCACAGTCTGAACTGCTATATATTTTTGGCGACTTTCTTGCAAGACTCTCTCTGAATTAGGATATTAATTTGACATGGCAGAAACATAGATATCTACAGAACACAGACATTCACCATACATTCCATTGTATGACCTGACAGGAATTTCTAGCTCTTCAATTATGCTTGTATCAGACAGTTTCCCAAAGATTATTTTCTTTTACAAGATGATAGATCTTAGAATAGATAGATTACTCATCTTGTAATGTCCCTGCCATCCAAGAATGAAGGATCCATGTAAAAAAATGGGCACAAATATAATCCAGACTTGGGTGGGCAGAGATAGGCAGATCTCTGAAGCTCATTGGGCATCCAGTCTAGCAAGATTGAGTTACAAGTTTTCTAAGACATTTTGTCTCAGAAAACAAGGGAGAACAACAACAACAACAACAACAAGCAACTGGCCTCCCTTGTCAAAATCATATACATATATGCATTCACACTCACATCAGTGTGTACAGACACCCATCATTACCACCACATACTATGCTTTCCTAAAAACTTCAATGAAGGAAGGAATCAACTGGGAGTGAGTACTTTGAGGTTTTATAGCTTGGTACAACTTCCTGAGCCTTTTCTTTTCTTCTTAAATATGAATGAAATGAAATCACTGAACATCTTGAACTCATGCTCATGATACTATGCCTTCCCACCCACTCCCATCATACACTGTATTAACTTTGGACCTGTAATACAAAATAGTCCCCTTTTCCCTCCAAAGTAGAGTCTTTTCACAGGAACTAGAATGAATCTAACACAGTAAAATGATATGGTCATATGCTGATTTTTCTGTGTGATTAATTGATCACTCAGATAGTTCCCTGGCATTTATGCTTTAGCTATTTTTTTTTAACTGAGAATGGTTACCAAATGTTCATATATTTGAATTCCTCATCCTTAGTTGAGAAAACTATTTAGAAAGGATTAAGAGCTATGACCTTGTTGGAGGAGGTGTTTCACTTGGAGCTGGATTTGAGGTTTTAACACCAGTACCCATTCCTAGTTAACCTTTTCTATTTTTTACATGTAGATCAGGATGTGAGCTCTCGGTTATTACTCCAGCACTATGTCTGACTGCCTGGCTGTTTACATGCTCCCCAACATGATGGTCATCACCTGTAACTTCTTGAAATGCTGAGAAGTAAATTAAAGACTATAAGTTGCCTAGATCATAATATTTTTCATGACAATTGATAAGTGATGTAAAAAGCTACCCACATCTTTTTGCTATGAATTTTCTATATTAAATGTATGGAAGTTTTGGTATTGTTAGAAAACCTCAGAATACAACACACACACACACACACACACACACACACACACACACACACTGATGGCCTTTTCTTTCATATAAACTAAAATCTTTGCAAAGTTTTCCCTGCAACTCTTAACTATTCTGTCAGCTAGAGGTTGACTCTTTAAATCAAGTTTCAGCAGAGTCAATCCTTGACTACAAAAGCCCACTGAATCCTTTCCAGCTGGTCTGCAAGCACACAGGAACACATCTTTCCTTTTTCTGCTTTCTATGTTGGATTTTTTTTCCTGAAATAGTTTAGAGGCATTCTCCTTTTACAGCATTTTGAATTAATTAAAATCAGTGTAGCAGAGGCAGTTGAGGTGCAAAAGAGTAGAAGCCTATGACTGATACATCTTCAGTCAACACAGTGATTGCTTATGTCTGGTTTCTGGGACGTTATAATCTTCTAAGTGCTAAATGCATATGTTTTATGCTCAAATCCTGAATTAGACTTAAAGACAGTCTACAGATGGGAAAATGATGAGTTATTTTGACTCATAAGCTGTGCCATAGGAAATGAACTAAAGAACTTGTTTCCCATCTCTCTATCCTTCCATGAAGTTGCCATTGTATTCAACTTTTACACACTGCTTGTAGACTTGAAAGCTTTCCAGTCAAGCAACCCATGTTGATATCTGTCTTCTGAGAGCATTATCTGAGTTTTATAGTGTATATCAAACAAAGTAACACTTAACACTAATTAAATGAGGTTAAATAAAATCACTTCTTCAAAATTGCTGTGAACAGTACTAAACAGATGCATGGCACTATTAATGCTATTAATTAGATTAATTGTCTGTTGTGTGTTCATTTATTTTTTCCTTAGCTCTTCTGTGAACTGTATGCTGGAGGTTCTGTGTTACCTTATGAAAGAAAAAGAGGGAGATGATAGATGGTGAAACTACTTTGTAAGCCAAAGTCATGATGATCTTATTCCTTGTTTGTGTATTCTTGAAAATTTTAACTTATCATCACAAAAGGAATGATGTCCAAACCCACATCCAGCTACATTTTGTCAGTCATAAATGAAATAACTGCAATATTATGGATAAGCTTAAGTCCCCAGAAATGATATTATTAACTGAATTGTGAAACACTGGGTGGGTGGTCAAACAGTTATATTTGAGGTCATAACAGCTCTTGCTTATTTTTAGTGTTTGCTTATTGACTGATTCACGTGAAACTGTTTCTATTTGTAAGCCCAAGTCTGAAGTACTCATCTCAATTGAATTGACAAGGGTACTGGTCAATCTGAAATATCTCCAGACCCAAGAGGAAAATTTATTCCACATATCACGTTCTCTCTCTATTTTTTGTGAATATGATCTTTATCCAACTTTAGAAGCAACATCGAAGCTTTTCAGTTTCTAAGAGCCAAAGT
>JANHMN010000009.1:3050656-3053156 GCA_030674055.1 Rhabdomys pumilio | reverse complement strand
TACACTAGTACCATAAGTGGCACATAATATGCATGAGACATATTTTTCACTAAATTACTTTGTAAATATAGACGTGTACTTCACCTGTTGAACGACAGAGCTTCTATCATCTCTGTGAAGCAGTTGGGATGTGCTGGGCTCTGAAGCATCTGAAGCAGCTGCCTCATTCACTGGCCTTTATTTGTTGTTCTTTCCTGCAACACTACTGGTATAATGTGCTGGTTTTTCCTCCAAGTCATCCTGACACACTTTGCAGATGTGTATAACACCTAATTCTAATTGTACTCATTTATAAAAGCCAAAATTAGGAGAATGCCAATTTCTAACTCTTGTAACCAAAACCTTCTCAACAGTTCATTCTCTAAGCCAAAAGTGGTATAATTTTACCCTTCCCATCTTTTTACATTAAAAAAAAATAGAAAAGCTACAGAGATGACTAGACTGACTTCAGAAAAGGAAAAGAAGGGTGATAGAATTTAGAAAGGTTCTCTAGACTAAATAGCCCATGAAAAAGCAAAAAGGAAGGTAAAATCGTGCTGAAGTTTTTACTAGTGACCATAGATTCTAAGTGGAAATTATCTGGCCTATTAATAAAATTAGTTTTAAAACAGCAGCACAGTTTGTCCTATTTTATGGCAATCTCTTCTGCAAAAATGCAATTAGTAAAATAAACCCAGCATGTGGCCGGGCACAATTTGTATTCAACTCATAAAACACACACAGTTTGTTTTTGATCCAGACTATATAATAGAAACACATTAGTAGATGATCCTGAGGTAACTGAAATGAGAAAATCCATAAGGATAAATAATTGCCTATTGTCAATATTGGTTATAGTCAATACTGCTAACATCTTGCTCTGTGAGGCTTTATATATACCTGCACTTATGAGCACATTTCCTTGTCTATGAAAACCTCGTCCTCCTCAAGCCAAAGATTTGATCCATCCTAAACTGAATGCTTTTCTGAGAAATGGTGTCCTGAGACTGGAGAGGTGACTGAGTGGATAAAGCGTGTTTTCTATAAGTATGAGGGTGTGTGTTTGGATCCCTAAAACTCACACTAAACTGGACACAGTCACACTACCTGTAATCGCACACTTCTAAGTTAAGTTTGAGGTAGTGACAAGAGAGACATTAGATAAAGTGGAGATATTCATAATTTTAAATTAAAACATAATTACATAATTTTCCCTCCACTTCCTCACATCACACTCATGTCTATACTGTCTTACCAACCCTCACAAGTTCATGTACTTCTCTTCTTTAACCAGTCTTATTACATATAAAGTAATGTACATATAAGTAAAAACTGAGGAGTCCATCCAGTAATGATGTTCATATCAGAATTGTGGAAGGAAATGTTTATAAATCAATTATATCAAATTGTACATTTGAAATACTCTAGTTTATAGATTATAATATATAAATGATATTTGTTTAACATATCTCAGTGGCAAAGCAATTGCCTGGTGTCTTAGTTTTGGAGTGTGTGTGTGTGTGTGTGTGTGTGTGTGTGTGTGTGTGTGTGTTTGTGTGTGTGTGCATATATGTATGCATGTATGTATGTATGTATGTATGTATGCCTGTATGTATGTATGCATTTCCAATTACTTTGTATCAGCTACATCAAGTGAATGAGCTAAGTAACTCAAATTTGAAATTCAGGTAACCATAGCTCTGGGTGTGGCCAAGGAGTAAGTGCTGTAGCTTATGTTTATTCATGTTGTAAATTCATTTATTTTACACTTTGGGAGTTATAGTAACAAACTAAAGTTTTAACAGGCAGTATTTAAACTGACCTTAAAGATGTATGATGGAAATCATCAGTCTTGAATAATTGCATGTCTTGTTTCATGCTGTTGTTACAAAAGTATTATAAGCCAGTCATGTAAATCAATAAGTATTTATTTCTCAGATTTCAGGACTGGAAATTTGAACTTCAACTGTCACCTGATTCTCATACTGGTGAGAGATATGCTTCCTGGTTTCAGATTGCTGTCATCAATATGTGACCTTATAGACTGGCAGTGAGAAAAGTCAGAAAATATTTTTTTCTATTTTTATGATTCTGCTAATCTCATCACATGCTGTCTTCCATCTTGATATAACTCTGAAACATTCACATTGGCAATAGCAATCTCTGCATGTATATTCAAGAAGCACACAAACACACACACACATATACATGCATACAAACACGCACACACATAAACACACACATATATATACATATATTCATAGACATAGACATAGACATAGACATAGACATAGACATAGACATAGACATAGACATCATATACATATACATATACATATACATATACATATACATATACATATACATATACATATACATATACATATACATATACATATACACATACACATACACATACACATACACATATACATCATATACATCATATACATCATATACATCATATACATCATATACACATACACATACACATACACATACACATACACATACACATACA
>JANHMN010000009.1:2985760-3041504 GCA_030674055.1 Rhabdomys pumilio | reverse complement strand
AAGGAAGGAAGGAAGGAAGGAAGGAAGGAAGGAAGGAAGGAAGGAAGAAATTGAGAGAGGGAGTGTCGGAAGGAAGGAAGGAAAGAACAAAAGGCCATTTACACTTAGGATTTCAAGAGTTAAAAAAATAGTAAAATAAGCCAAGGATAAAAGAAATTTACAGCTGCTAACTGGACTTGTGGTGCTGTGACAGAGTAGTCTACTGAAATGAATCCTCTGTTCCTGATTATATAAAAAGCTTGGGTATGTCTCCTTTATATGCATAAATTTCTCTAAGAAACTCCATATAATTAGAACATCAGTTTTGGAACCTGTAATTATTTCATTAGCAGAGTGATTTATACAGATATTTTTACTTAGTATTGTACACTCTCCTTATAAGGAAAGTAATTTTTAATGAAACCCTTTTGATTCTTAATACCAAATGACAACTTAATGAGGTCTAAAATTATTTGAGTGGCAGACTTTTAGATATGTTTGTGAGTGACTGTCTTCATTAAGTCAAGTGACATGGGTAAATAAGCCTGATACAGGTGACAAAATTCTCTATGCTGGGATTCTGGGAGGAGCATAAGCATTCATTACTCTTTGTTTCTCAACTTCATATACAATTAAATCACTTTCCTGTTGCTGTGACCTCCCATACATGAGATAGTGTAACTTCATACTGTGAGTCAAAATAAGCCTTTCTCCCTCAAGTTTCTTTATCTTAACACAGGAAATTTTAACAAAACAAGAAGAAAAGTAACCAACAAAAGGCTCATTAGATATTAGCACCCTGCATTTCAAACATAATTTATACTTAGCATTGAGCCAAACACTCATTGATCTTGCTTTATTCAACATAAAGACAACAATTAGAAAATCAGCTCTTTTATTATCCTTATTTCACAGACAGTATGTTAAAACACAAAGCTGCCATATTGCTCCCTGGACTCAAGATCCAGAGCTGAGATTTATACTTATAACCTGGAGAGAATGATCTGATGACCTTTACATTGTTTCACCAGTTGTAAGGACAATGCAGATTCATACATCCCCGATTTGGAAATGATTCCATTGGCACTCAGATTGAAGAAACAGCATCTTCCCTGTTTATTGCCATCATCCTTCTATCCATAGAGTGAAATGCGGCTTGAAATGTAAAAATCACAGCTAGAAAAAAAGAGTGACTTTTTAAACAAGATTTTTATGTAAAATGATCAAAAATGGAAAACACTAATTGTTTCTTATGTGAAAAGGCTAGGGCTTATTTAAATAGTACTTGTCATAAAAATAATAAACCTAAGATTAATGAGCCTTAGTAGCCTGTATATATTTTGCTTTAAGTATTTACTTGTTTGGTTGAGTGCTCACTCATGCATACCTAACACAATATGTATGTGGAAATCATCGGATGCCATTTCAGGGTTGGATATCTCTTATTATGTGGATCCTATGGATCAATCACAGGTAATCAGGCTTGGCAGCAAGCACCCTAACTTCCTGAGCAATTTTGTGAGATCAGTAGCTTACATTTATAAGCATATTTTGTTTTCTTTTCTCTATGGTTCTTTTTTTTTCTTTAATCGCTTTTTACAGTCCAATTGTTATCTCACTTTCTGCCCTCCATTGTTCCTCATCCCATTCCTCTGCCTTAGTCTCCAAGTGGATATCCCACCCCCACCCCACCAGACGTCCTCACTCCTTGGGGCTTCAAGTCTCTTGACAATTAAGTGCATATTCTCTTACTGAGACCATACCAGGTAGTCTTCTGCTGTATATATGTCAGGGCCTCATATCAGCCAGTGTATGCTTTCTAGTTGGTGGCTCTATCTGAGAGATCTTACTGTTCCAGCTTAGTTGAGACTGCTGGTCTTCCTATGGGGTAGCCCTTCTCCTCAGCTTCTTCTAGCTTTTTCCTAATTCAACTACAGAGTTCCCTCACCCCTGGCTTCTGTCCATTGATTGTGTGTAAGTATCTGCATCTGACTTTTTCAGCTGATTTTGGGGACTGTTAGATGGCAGGCATACTAGGATCCTGTCTGTAAGCACACCCTAGCATCAGTAATAATGTCAGGCCTTGGAGCCTCCCCTTGAGCTGGATCCCAATTTGGGCCTGTCACTGGACCTTCTTTCACTAATTTCTTTTCCATTTTTGTCCCTGCAGGTTTTTTTTGATAGAAATAATTCTGGGTCAGAATTTTTGACTGTGGGATGGCAACTCCATCTCCCCATGATGCCCTGTCTTTCTACTGGAGATGGACTCTACAAGTTCCCTCTCCCCACTGTTGGACATTTCATCTAAGGTCCCTCCCTTTGAGTCCTGAGCATCTCTATGGTTCTTACTTATCTTTATTACTTCATATATGCAAATAACTTCACAGAGTTGGCAATCTCATTGAAAAGCTGACTACTCTAAAACCAAATTTTATCTAAAGTAAATGCTAATTGAAAAGTTGACTAAAATGGATCCTGATGGTGGAATCGAGAGTATACTTCTGAAACATTATTTGATTGAAGCTTTCTTGAAATATTTCACTATGATAATTAATCAGTTGGTATCACAGAATTTTAAAATCAGGACTGATCTAAACCCCAACCATCTTTTCATTCCCCAAGAAGGAAAACTGAAATTCGAACATGAGAATATAATTACTAATGGTGGAGCTGGACCAGAAGTCGCATGACCTGATACCTACACTGTTCTTAGGCTGTAGCCAAGGTGCTGATGTGCTGACTCCCACCTAGGAACCACAGCAGTTGCAGGATCACATTATTCATTAAAAGTTATTATGACTGGAGATCCTCAGAATGAAAGCATCTTATTATCCAGATGGCAGGTAGTTTTTATTTACTAAAAATGTCAGAATGGTATCAGCATGTTTGAGGGGTTGACACAGGTTACTGAATATTATATCCATGCAGGAACTTCAGCAGATAAACAATGGCTTTTGATATCATTATACATAAATTAAGGAAGCAAATGCTAATCATTTGATTACTCTTATTGTTAAGTAAAAAAAAAAAACAATGTTTGTTTGAAGATCACATTTTGAAGGTAAGCAAGATTTTTCCTTACATCTAAACTATAGAAAAGATATAACATTCTGGGACAAACATTTAGTTAGATTAGACCCTCTTCTATACCACTTTGACTCTTCTATATACTCCAACCAATTTCTTTAGATTTCCTGTGTGTTTACATCTGTTTGTGTTCATGTGCACACATTGGCCTTATGTGTACCTGGATACATGGAAAGCAGAGGTCAACGTTGGGTATTTTTCTCAATTAAATTTCATTGTATGTTTTTGAATAAACATCTTTCCCTGACCTCAAAGCTTACAGATTCTTCTTGCTAGGCTAGACAGCAAGCCTCAGATAATTTCTTTGGTTTCCCTAGACGAAATTACAGATACATATGACTGAATCTGGCTTTTACATAGGTCTAGGGTCTGAACTCAAATCAAATTTGTGTGGAAGATAATTTATTGACTAAGACATTTGCCATGGTCTCCCCAGTCCCATGTAGACTAATCTGAGTGATGATACCAAGCATTTAAATATGTATCATGTAAAAGGCCTACTTGTCTTTTAACTTCAAATTATCTTCTCTGTGTGCATTTTATTTTTCTAAATGAAATACCCTTCTCAACAATAAGCAGAGCTTTATCATTTTCAGTATTCCTTTCAAAATGTATGACACTTATTGGTTAGCTGTAATCTATCTCAAAGCATTCTCTCCTTACAATTGTGATTAGCACTAATACATGTCATAGTGGATTTCAAAACATAGAAGTTGTAGTATTTCTGGCTTTAGTGCATAGTTGAAACCATCCAGTGCTCATGCGGAAACCTACGCAGATCATACTTACTTGAATATCATGCTGAGTGTAAGAACTGTGTATCTCTCAGTTACATGCCTGAATGGAGCTTAAGCTAAAGGAAAGGAAATAGAAAATAAGAAAACACATAGATTACACTGTAATATATATTATATACTCTTAAATGGAAAAAAAGCCAGATTATTGTTTTCCCAAATGGACTATTGATTGTGTTTGTTGAGGTAGGGAGTATTTTCTTTAGTGGTTTTGTCCCAAAAATATCATTTACTCTTGCAAAGTTGAATGACAATCCACCCCTGGCTGAACAGCTAAGTAATTAAACTCAGGAACTCTTATATAAAAGCATACATTAAAAGAATGCCAAAGGGAGAAGAACGTAAACATTCATGCATATAAAATAAAAATAATAAAAAAGAACATCTTTTAAAAACTCAGATGAATGAAGGGAATCTATTTCGAATCATATATATTTCTGTTCTTCTTTTTAAAATAATGTCCTTTGAGTAAGAGCTATTTGAACAAATACCTAAATCAAGTGAGAACAAAGTTCAAAAAAAAGAGAATTTTAAGTTGAGAAGATAATCCACCATGGCAAGACTTCTTTCAGTTTTCAGAGCATCGTCAAAGATGAAAAGGTGATAAGAACTAGAGAATGGGCAGTTGGGAAGTGGGAAGGTTAGACAAAGATATCACAGAAAGACACAGGAGTCACAATAGGGTTTAACAATGCTATTTTTATGTCCTTGAGCTCAGCTGGGAGACTCTGTAAAGATGAGCCTAAGCTGAGGAAAGGGAAAACTAAGGGCTGCTCTGAGCTTCTTAATAAGTGCATAGGACATGTTTGTGGGTACCAGGAGATAGAGTACCAGAAAAATGATCACAGTGTCTTGACAGGCAGAACAGTAACATGGTGTCATACATGGAGGACGTTGATCCCTTAGGCTGTAATCTTTCTCAATGTGATTATTATCATATCATGTGTATTAGGGACTGGCCTTCAAATGTGAAGTGTTTACAGTTTGTGAAAACCCATTACTGGACATACACAAATGTAAGGAGCCATTCTATGATGAGACTAACAGAGCAGCCATTGATTTTTCTTGGAAAAGACATGATCTGATTTGAGTTAGACTTCACATCACTTTAAATCACATTTGCAGAGTCAGTTTTTCTTTTTTATTCCCATATACAATCTTATCACTAAAGCTCCTGGGGAACATTTTCTTTTCTAAAACAAACGTATGTACAATGTAGCTTATATAATGTTTTGAGAAATAAGTTATGTTTAAAGGCAACAAATTGCAAATCGTGTGATTCAGTGTAACAAGAATTTGGACTAATATTCTTAATTTCTGCTATAATTTATTTCTTAATATGTATTTCTTTTTCTAGGTGTGTGGCATGTATATGTGATGTACATGTATACACATAATTTCTTATTGTGTATTAGTGCTTATTGAGACCTGCAATTGATATCCAAAATCTGATTCAGTTAGTCTTCACCTTATTCACTGAGACAGGATAAATCAGTTTATCCTAGAGTTCAACAATGCCTGCAGTCTAGGCAGCCATATTGCTCCATAAATTCTAAGAGGTGGGATTACAGCTTACTGCCACAAACTTCGTGTATAATTCCTGGTCTGAGAATCTAAAGTCTAGTCTTCATTCTTGTGTGGGAAGTGCATTACCCATTGATCAGTCTTCCAAGCCCAGAATTTCATTTTCATAATGTAAAAATATATACTTTCAAATATTATTGAAATACACTTATTAAATAGAATGATATATATGCACTAAAAGTTAAGGAATAGTGATGCCACCAACTAGTTACTGTTGTACCTCTGTCTCCGTGCATTAGTCTGAGACACATTTCTATTGAGGATATCATTCCTGAGTGACACGGAATTTCTATTCATGAAAACTCTTCTTTCTGTCTCTTTATGTCACCAAACCTGGAAAAATGGCAGGATACAATCTAATGTGGAAATAGTCTATCTCTAAGCTTCATCTGATGTGTACATGAATGAGCCTTATTGTGTCAACTCTTACAAACATTGGTGTCATAATTTAATTTACTCCGCACATACATATCATTTGTGTTAACATGCAGAATACACCAAGAAAAATTTGATCTAATATCTATTATCTATCTATCAATCACTAACTCTTCCCATGGCACCCAGAGCTGTTCTTTGCTATTGTACCTATGATAAAGGTAGTGAACAAAATCTATCTTGTAAAACTGTTAATCTTGGTGTGATTTACTTTATCTGGGAAAATAGGTTGCTTCTTTGGTATCTTGCATGTCTGTGGTATTAGGCTCTAGGGTCACTCACTGGTGGGGAAGCAGAACTTCTTGCCTTGCTAAAGTCTAGATAGTTTGAGATAGTATTATTATTTTTCAATTTTCATACTAATGTTGATGTCAGTGCACATACCATTGCAGCATGTTGCAAGCATAAATTCACCATGGAGTTTATTCCGTCCTTCAAGTTTTATGTGGATTTTGGGTATTGAACTCAATTTTTTCAGATTTACATAGCATGCTCTTTTATCTGCCATCTCACCTATCAAAGACAGCATCCTTAATGTTAAACATGACTCTGAAAAGCAATAATTGTACCTTAACATTATTGTCAAGTTATAAATGAAAACAAAGATTCTCTTTTTATCCAATGTGAAAAAAATAACATCTCTATAAATATAAAATAAGCTGACATTTTACCTTTATTTACTTACATAATAAACAGCTTTGAATTTTTATAATTAAACAAAATAAACAAAGAGATAAATGGTTAACTAGTATTTACATTAACAGAATTAAATTAAAAATTGTATTCAGTGTCACATATTTTAACATACCCAGCTGCATACAATAGGACATGTTTTAAAAGTCAATATACTGTTAGGAAATCAAAATTAGGCAAAGATCAGTTCTTCTGGTTTTCTGTATGTGTGCATGTTCATGGGAGTGGGTGAATGTGCATGTATATGTGTGCATGGTGGTCTTAGAGTATCAGTCACCTTGATTTTTTAAACTCAGTTTTTTCAGACTGGCCAGTAAGAAGATCCAAGAGCCTGTATGTCAACAG
Source organism: Rhabdomys pumilio (assembly GCA_030674055.1). NCBI lineage: Eukaryota > Metazoa > Chordata > Mammalia > Rodentia > Muridae > Rhabdomys > Rhabdomys pumilio. The sequence goes on along the minus strand of JANHMN010000009.1, from coordinate 3,034,587 downwards.
CTCTAAGATTATACTTTTGTGCCACTAACTCCAGCTTTTAAATTTAACAGTGTATTTACTACTGTATGTATGTATGTGTATGTGTCATATCATGCATGTGGAATCAAAGTGTAACCTATGAAAGTTAATTTTTTTCTTTTACCATGTATGTCTAAGGATGAAACCCCAGTCCTCCGGCTTGTCAGCAAGTGCCTTTCCCTGTTAATGATTTTGCTTCTCAGGTATCATGTGGGTTCTGTTAACTCAGGCCCTAATGTTTATACAAAGGTGCTTTACCAATTGAGCCTTGCCTCTTGTTCCTTCTACTTATCATGCTTAGATGTTTCTAAGTACTAACTGTAATCTTTTAAAAACAAACGATCCTTCCCACTTCCAACCATGAAAACACAGTTGTTATTTTACACACATTTATTTCCAAACACAAATGTACTTGTCTTGCCTACTTTACTCTTGTAATGTCAGTGGCAATAATTTAAAATTTAAATGAGGTATTTCAAAATAGTCAGAACAAATAGGACATGTTTTATTGTTCAGTCAAAAATCCCTATCTGGAGTCAAATCATTACTGTTACATCAATAACAGAAAGGAAATTAAAGCCCAAGGTAAAACTCTGCTCATCCTGGATACTTTACCGGGGTCTATTGCTATTTCTCCATCCCAGACATATTCTGTGTTCTCCAGTTACAATCACTGATGGCTTCTCATGTTTCCCAGTGTCCTAGGAGGAGAGAGGTCTTTATAAAAACTGATACCACTACTGTTCCTCACTAGTCTTATTGTGAAATAATCTCGTGGCAAGGATGGTAGGGATTCGAGGAAAAGGAGTGGTGATACAGCATTCCTAGACAAAGGAGAGATCAGAGAACTGCTACTTCCTGTAAATTACTCATTCAGTGACCCTTGATGTGAAAGTGTGGAATGGAATGAGACTGAGACATCAGGCTAAGGAAGTCAGTAATGCCTGAGCTGTGGGGAGCCAACAGAAGGAGGCTATCATTCTTGCAGCTATCTTGAGCCATATACCCTGACAAGAGACTTGATTACAACAGCCTACAACAGCTGAGCAGACTCTGATAACATCTTGATTTAGATAACCCAGGATCTTCCCTTGGGTGTGTGAGACTTAAAGGTGTGTGACTTAAGGGCATGACTTAGAGATAAGATTTAAAGACAAGGCCTAAGGGCATGACTTAAAGGTTTGACTTAAAGGTGTGGCTTAGAAGTGAGACATATAAAAGGCGAGGGGCAGACAGAAGAAATTATTACAGTTAGTTATGAGGCATTAGGTGGAAGAGTACAATTTGGAACTAGGAATTAGGTTAGACACTTGCAACAGAGAATTAGGCACTTAGCACTTGGAAGAAGTAACTTGTAACGTGGAGGCACTAGGGACTAGGAACTAGGGACTAGGAACTCAGGACTAGGGACTTGGACTAGGAAGAGAGACTGAAGAATAAACAGGACTGAATCATACTCTGTCTGGTCTCCATTCTTCGAGTCCATCCTCACTCTCTCTCTCTTGCTGAACCCCAACCCTCGGACTGGAGTAACTTGAGGCAGTAAAGGCTCTAACAACTTAGCCCCCAAGGCTTTTGGCAGTGCGGGTTCCAACATTGACAGAGCAGTCCCCAACATTTTGGCCCCCCAAACGTGGGGCAGTGAGGCTCTCAACATTTTCGGCACCCAACATGGGGCAGCAAGAACAAGAGACCCAGTGAGGAACATTCCTGGAAGAAATATCTGAAAATTCAGATGTGAAACAAAAGTAATCACTGAGCGAATCTGCTACAATGAGAAAGGTAAGTCATGTTATTGAAAATGGGACAAGAAATGAGTCAGCCTGAACTCAACCCTCTGTTTTTGTTTTTTTGTTTGCTGCTCACATGTGTTAATTGTCTGTTTTTCTTTTATTGTTTGAATGCTGTCTTTCATGTTCAAAATAAAAAGAAACATAAATTAGAATCTAAAATACAACCAAAGGTTGATGACAACTGGTCAGAGCCAGATTGTGCTAACCTAGAAGAAGAGGCAGCCGAACATTGCTATCCTGAATAACCCCCTCCCTATGCACCTTCGCCTTCAAATGCTCCCATAATGGAGATGATGGTTATAGATCCCATAAGGGAGTTACAGGAATAAATATCTGTTCTTAAACAACAAATAGAGCTAGAAAAAGAGTATCAGGACTTAATTAGTCAGCTACAAAACTTAAAGACAGAAAAGATGTCTCAAGAGGTAAACTGGGAAAATCACCCTGCTCCTTGCATTCCTCATCCAGGAGTCTGTGCCACTGCTCCCTTTACTCTTGCAATTTTAGAGTCTGCCGCAGAGGAGTGGCTGACTCCTAGTGATTGGAGTTAGTGAGAGCAGTTCTTAGCGGTGGTGACTATCTTATTTGGAAATCAGAGTATCATGAGAATTGTAAAGAAACAGCTAGGAGAAACATCCAGACAGGCAATGGTTGATCCCTTGTTGCTTTAGTAGGAGAAGGGCAATTTGCTTCTAGTGATAACCAGATGCAATATGACCCAGGCTTATTCGCTCAAATTCAAATGCAGCCATGAAGGCTTGGCATAAACTCCTAGCAAAAGGGAACCCTAGTGTGTCCCTAACAACAGTCAGACAAGAGCCTGGTGAACGATATTTTGATTTGTTCATCGATTAATGACAACAACAGGGAGGATTTTGGGTAATGCAGAGGCAGGAGTAGATTATGTGAAACAACTTGCATATGAAAATGCCAATCATGCCTACCAAGCAGTCATTAGACCCTACAGGAAAAACACAGACCTTACAGGGTATATCAGACTCTGTTCTGACATAGGTCCCTCCTACTAAAAGGGCTTAGCTATGGTGGCTGCCATGCAAGGACAATCAGTAAGAGATTTTTTGGCTAGTAGAAACAAAAAGGCCAGTTTTAAATAGTCCCTCACTGGGTCTCTTGTTCTTGCTGTCCCATGTTGGGCACCAAAAATATGTTGTGGCCTGAGCTGCCCCATATTTGGGAGCCAAAAATGTCAAGGACTACTCTATCAATGTTGGAATCCACACTGCCAAAAACTTTGGGGGTTAAACTGTTAGAGCCTACACTGCCCCAAGCTGCTCCAGCTTGTGGATGGGGTTCAGCAAGAGAGAGATTGAGGACAGACATGAAGAATGAAGACCAGACAGAGTGTGATTCAATCACATTTATTCTTCAGTCTCTCTTCCTAGTCCAAGTCCCAAGTATTGACTTTCTAGTCCCTAGTTCCTAGTCCCTAGTGCCTCCAAGTTACAAGTTACTTCTTCCAAGTGCTAAGTGCCTAATGTCTAATGCCGAATAAGCTGTTGCTTTCTTCTGAGTTTTCTAGTCCAAGTATCTTCCACCTAATGCCTAATAACTACTCCAAGTTGTACTGAACTCTTCTGTCTGCCTCTTGCCTTTTATATGACGCACTTCTAAGTCATGCCCTTAAGTCATGCTCTTAGGTCTTATCTCTAAATCTGATCTCTAGGTCACACCCTTAAGTCTCAGCTCTAAATCAGACCTTTAAGTCTCACACACCCAAGGGAAGATCCTGGGTATCTAAAACAAGATGTTATCAGAGTGTGCTCAGCTGTTGTAGGCTATTGTAATCAAGTCTCTTGCCAGGGTATATGACTCAAGATGGCTGCAAGGATGATAGCCGTCTTCTATTGGCTCCCCACACTGAACCACTAGGTTATGACAGGAAGTTAAAACTTATTGATGGATTCTAATGCAAGTTCCCTGAAGAGGAAAACCAACTCCACTTAGTGAGAATACAAAGCCTCCTTCAGGCTTACTTCAGAAGGTGTAGGCTTTTTACATTTTCAATTTTCACACTGAGAGTTAGGGATTAGACCTGGTGACTTAAAGCTTATGGAACTCTTTCATTCTCTGAAAAAGCACTGCTTTGTAGGTTAAGGTTCTTTCTTAGGATTTTGGGTTCTCTCTATCAGTTAGTTTCTTACTGCTGTGACCTGACAGAAGCACCTCCATGGATGAAGGGTTTATTTGGCTCTGCTTGAGATGACAGCTTACCATGCTGGGAATAGGATGTGGCTAGCCTGTTTGCATTTGCAGTTGAGAAGCAGACACATGAGTGCTTAAAGTCAGATGGATTCTAGTTGGCCCTGTATTTCTAGCTTCCTACCTAACTCTCCAGGAGTACAGTCCACTTATCACTGTCCACTGTGTTCTTTCAAAACCAAGCTTTGCTCAAACACCCCACAATTTTGAGATAGTATCTTTGTTATATTCTTCTTCTTTGGAGTATCAACTGCTTCTCCACTGTTACCCTCTTAGATACAATTATATCTGTTATATATTTTACATTCAACATATAAGGACAAAATTCCACTGCACTCCCTACTGGCAAGCTTTTGTATCCTCTTAGTTGTGGCAATTCCCTTTCACTGGTTGTCAAACTCTAAACCTCAGAGGCCATTTCTCCACTGCCTTTTGTGAACCACACAGAATTACTAAGGAAATTACATTGGCTCTCCTTTTAACATATATCCTATCTACTCTCTACAGCAACAGTTGGACACAAATTCTAGCTTTGACTTTTATTTTTCCATTGCTCAGATTAGTACATTTGTGCTTCAGTGGCACCTTGTTTCCAGGTGTTGGCCTCAGTTCAACCATCTGTGTGACTGACATCATATATATGATGCTACATGTGTGGGTCCCAACTAAAAATGAGGCACCTGCAAGGGTAAGCAACACAGTTCTTATATTTCAACCATCTTACTCTCAGCCCCACCAGTTAGAATATACTAAAGGCCTTCAAGAAGTCCCATGCCTGCATGTCCTTTCATATGATCTAAGGCCATCCTGACCACCCTACATAAATGTGTATCATCTTTTGATGCTTTTAACACCTATCTTCAACATTGTTTTCCTATTTTCTGTTTCTCAGCATGGTAATTCTCTAATGTGCATGGTATGTTACTTCTCTCAATGTGCTCATATTGGTTACTTTTCTCAATTATGTCACAAAGTGCCTGAAAAACAGAACTTCAGAATGCAAAGGTTTATGTTAGCTCACAGTGTGAGGACACTCTTATGGAGGGGTAGCTGGGAAGAAGTGTGAGGCATCCATAGTCAAGAATTAGAGGTCAATGCTGATGTTTAACTCATTTCCTCTTCTTGATTCATTGCAGGATTCTAGAGCATAGGATGGTGCTATCTACATTTAGGGTGTGTCCTCTCACCTCAATAATCCCACTCTAGAAGCCTATGCATAGGTCTGCCCAGGAGTTTGTCTGCTGAGAAATATTAGACTCTGTTAAGAGCCAACATTAGCTATCATACTAAAAATTACCAAATGTTAAAAGAGCTTAGAACAACAGAGACACTGTTCCTCAAATTCAGAGGCTAACATAAGATATCAAGGTTGTGGTAGGGTTTTGGTCTTTTCAGAGATGGTGGAGAAACTTACCTTTTTTTTTCCCATTCTGGCAGTCCTGGACACTTTGTCACTTTGTATTTCCCCCTATAAACCATCATCTTTCTTCTGTGTGTGTGTGTATCACCAGGTGATACCATCTTTACCTTTTCACAACAACTCACTTCAACATGATTACTTCTACATGGACTGTTTCCAAATGTAGCCTCAATCAAAGTTAGAATTTTGTACTTTAACATATCTGTCTATTCCTGTCTCTGTCTCTCTCTGTGTCTCTGTCTCTTTGTCTTTTCTCTCTCTCTTCCCTCTCTCTGTGTATGTTTGTGTTTGTGCGTGTGTGTAGGGGTGTGTATAAGAATATTTATTCTTCATTTTGTGCATTTTGTATTTATAACTGTGTGGATCTAAACACTAGAAGTCTGCATAGTGTGTTGTGTTCAGTCTTCATTTTATTTAGTTTGTAGATTACTAATTTAGATAAACTTACAAATTACCAATTCAGCAGGTCATCATGCTGCAAGAATTCCCCTGTCTCTACTTCCTCTAATCCTATGAAATTACTGGTGAGTAACAGCAGACCTGGCTTTAAATGGAATGCTAGAAATTAAAGTCAGGCCCTCATGCTTATTTAACAGGTGTTTCGCATACTGAGCAAATGAATCTCCAATATATGTATTGGAGGATTGAAAAACTGAACCTAAAACATCCAGTTGATAATGTTTAAATCCACTGGCCATCCTCAGTATCAGAGTCAATGTGGGGATTTTTAAATAGAAATTTCTGCTTCTTTTAGCACTGTTGTGGCTAAGCATGCAGAGCTGTGTAGGATAGAAAAGTTTCTTCAATAGGCACTTTTTTAATGAAAGAAAAAAGTCTGATTAATAGGTTATTTTAAGAATTAATGTGACACAAGTCACTCTACCAGATAAATAATGCCAAACTCAACATGTACATGTGTAATCTTTGAGATGAGAGCATAGTTAATCTATACCCATATCTTTCTGACAACAGCTTTGTGACAGGCCATTACCAAGGCTCCACTTCTCACTCACTCTTGAATCTGTTGGTTGTCTACATACTTTTGTGGGTTCCAGAATCTTATGATGCTATAATACCTTATCATTTCATACAACTTCCTAGACAATATCAGGCTGATTTACTCCTCAGAGAGTAAACATACCTTGTATCCTTTTCTAAAATGAGTGACTGAATTACAAGTCAAGACAGGCCAGCAGTGAAGGAATACATGAAAGAGCATGTATGTGATACATGGTCTCATTTTTGCTACAGTAGCAAAGTTCGAAGAAGGTAAATAGATTACTCAGGAATCTTCATCCAAAAACCTTAATTGTTTTACATAACACCATCCTCCTTATAGGATTTGGCATCTGAGTCATAGAATAATGCTCATGTCACTCCTGAGACTGCCTCCTGGGAAATACAGACATCAAGGATCAAAGGAAGCAGTAAGGGATGAGGCCAGTGGTGAGTCTGGAAAAAGACCACAATTGGGTAGGTGAGGAATGAGAAGAAAAGGAAGGAATACATGACTTGATACAGGGCAGTGCTTTGCTTTCTTTTCTGTTACACTTGCACAGAAAGCCACTTAAGAAAGAAAGGAATTTATTTAACTCACACTTCCAGGTCAAGGACTGTTTTTAATGGAGGTCAGGACAGGAATGAAGTCAACACAACATAGGAGCACCACTTGCTGGCTAGTTCCCAGGTTTGTCCTCAGCTAACTTTCTTATACAGTCCAGGACTACCTTCCCAGGAATGTGCCACTCACTGTGGGATGTATTCTCCTACATCAATTAACAGTCAAGATAATCACCTCAGACATGCCCACTGGCCAATATAGTCTAGGTAATCCCACAGATGAGACTCTTCTCAGGTGACTTGGGCTGAGTCAAGTTGACAAAGCCACATAAGGAAATCAGGAGCTGGAAAGATGGTTCCACAGTTGAGAGCAATGACTGATCTTCTAGAAAGCCCGTTTAATTCCCAGCAACCACATGGTTTTTCACAATTATCTTTAATGGGATCTGATACCTTCTTCTGGTCTGTCTGAAAAAAAGTGACAATATACTCAATTATATGAAATAAAATAACTTAATCTTTAAAAAAAGAAAAAGAAAGTCAGGAATTTTATATACTTAGATCTGTTCTCAAATATCTATGAAAGTACAAAAGTAATATTTGAAGACACTGCAGAACTCAGTCTCACAACTCAACTTAGATAAAACAAACAACATCATAGAATTATATGAACTTTTTCAGTCAGCATTGCTTTAATTTTGATTTTACATTTGCTGGAACTCAGAGCATGCCTAAATGATATCTAAGTCAACTGTAAATCTATAGAAGATAGATTAAATAAATCTTCTATAATAATATAGAATATATTATATATTCTATATTATTATATAATATATATAAATCTATAGGAGATTTTGAGGCTGTGTATATAATGTCTATTGTAAGGTAAAATAATCTGCTGTAAATTTACATATGTATATAACTCTTGTGTGTGCTCTAAACTGCTGGAGGGAGTGAATATCAAAAATATTGTTAGAACCATTAAGTTCGGTGGGATGCTCAAAAAATGATTTTTGATGCCAAGCCTGACAGGCTGAGTCCAACTGCTATAACCCACATGGTAAGAGAGAAACCTCAACATGCAAAATAAGTAAATGTAAGCTTGCTATCTCTAAAAATGGAGAGAGTTCTCTATCATTTCTACAAGGCTCCTGGGAGTCCAGACTAAAATATGTCCCAATCTTCCATTCTCAATCTGGATATTTTAGTGATCATTTCAAACTATGCAAGAGCTACAATCAGAACGAATTATGGAAGTGTCAAACTCCCTCTAACGCATTCACTTAAGTGCATAGATGTCCTGTTTTGGTTTTCAGCTTTCTACTTTGTCAGTGTTGTTTCAGTAGTCCAAAGCTGAAGCATAACCTTGATGTGGTCAGGTAAAAGCCTGAGTTTGTAGAGTCCAGACAGGCTAGTATAAGGGTCGCATGAAGATATGATACTCCCAGTGCCTGAAGGTGAGGATCTCAGGGTGATGATGAAATTTATAAGTGATTATTTTTTATTCTTGCTACTCCTAAATAAATAAAATAGAAACTATAAGACATATTTAATGAACTTTACAGCACAGTATCTGAGTATTTCTTAATCTATTCTAATCTTATATTCTAATCTGGTTACCTTAAAAACAAAATTCCTGATATACTTGCATTTTAGTATTAATGTGGCTGGACAGTCCAAATGTTTTCTCATGGTGTCTCTGTGATCCTTCGCATTGATGAACTACCCTCTTTCTCTCTCCACCCCCTGTGACTGGTCAAGTAAAGGCCTGTTTTCTTTTCTATTCCATTATTGGCTGATCAGGTTTTATTGACAAGTAAAAGAATAAATGTGGAGCAATGTTTGCACAAACTTGAGACAAGAGATTTTTAGAATAAGCATGATAAAACCATGTCTGGATTGAAACCAGATATGGAGGCAGAGAAATAAGCATTTGAATAACACAAAGATAATCTTTCCACAGTGCACAAAACCATTATGTCAACATTAGGATCCACATCCTTGTCTTCTAAGATGATCCTTTGAATCCAAAGTAAACCTAGTAAATGCAGTTAGGCTCACTGCACAAACCATATTTTTGTATCCAGGACACAAATTTTCCTGTTTTTAAAAAGCTGTAGACCCATTGCCAAGTGCTGTAGCGTAGTTGTTATGTGACATATATGCACCACAGTTAAGGAAACAAGGGCAGAATAGAATGATTTTTCTACTAAAGTTAAACTTAGAGAGCCAACGAGTTTATTGTATTAGTTTCATGTGCAGTGAAAGGTAAACACAGGAGCAGGATGGCTCAAACACAGCTGCATCATCTTAAGCCCATGCCAGCATGTGATGTCTTAGGAAGGTTTCTACCCTGGAACTCTGCATCATCACTTTCAGGCAACTCAGCACATCTGAGAATCTCCCTTCAACAGATCTGATAAGTAGAGTCTCCCCCTCTAGGAGATGTCTCTTGTGTTTATAACCTTGAGGAGGGTCCTAGGAAACATCGTTTCCACACTCTCAGACATGGGACATTGGTTTGTGTCTGGAGTCATAGAAGCATCCCATGTCCTTCCATTCAAAGGATTCATAGATCTAAACATAACTTGGACATTGTTTTCTTTCTACTGTTGTAGTGCATCTTTCAGGATCTGGAAAAATGAGGTACCAAAACTAAGCCAGGAATCTGACCCTTGTCCTAAGGGCAGCCTGATTTCAATCACATTTCTTTCTACCCCTTGAACTTCTTTCTCTCATATGTGGTTAAGAACAGCTATAAAATAATCCTGCAAAATGATTGTTTAACTAATGAAGTCTAAGTATATATTGCATTTTTCCATCAGTCATAGAATTTGCCACAAATATAGAGAGAGCAAGTCATTTGGATAGCTAAAGGTTTAATTTGTGTGTGAAAGCAGTACAATAATGCTTCATTCAGTGTTGATTCCAGTCACTTGTCACAGTGGTCCATTGTCTGAATTCAGTAACTGATGCATGCTGTCATAATAAGGGAAGTAAATATAAATGAGAGCAAATCAGGTGTGGATGGTCATTTTCAGGTGGAAAGGAATATTTTGACATGTTCCTAAGGAAAATGTGCCTCCTGATTCTTTTTCATGAACCATTCTGTTTTTCATTAGTAAAGGAATGAAATGCATTTTCCCAGCTCCCATGTGGTTAGCAGATGCCTAAGGCCTTCAGGAACCAGCAAGTAAGATCCCTTGAAGAAACAAAGTAGAAGAATACTGGAAGGAGAACAGATGATAAATGTCTTTGGGCCTTGTAGATGGAAGTATGATTCATGGACCAGCTTCATGACAAGCAGTTGAGAATTCAATATAGAATCAAAATCTGTATATTACCATGATTACTTTTCATGATAAATATTCTCTGTGTCAATTAGATGCCATCCACATTTTCCCTGTCTGTGTAAACTGTATTTATCCCTTAATTAAAATTTTATTTAAAGAAAAGGTAGTCACATTTAAGTTTAGGGCTGGGCAAACATGGGGTACAAGGAAGTCCACAAAGAATATCACAAGTTCCAGGCTCAAAGATAAACCCCATCTCATAAACTAAGCTGGGAAGATATTCATAAAAACACCTGATGCTGACCTCTGATCTTAAAGTACATATTCGTGCATATGTGCCTTCACACACACACACACACACACACACACACACACACACACACACACAGGATAGATTTTGTTCTAAATGAATTTTGCAGACTCTAAGGAAATAGGCTGTGATCTAGTTATTCCAAATGTACTTGAACAACTATGTCTGGATTTCTCACACCAAGATTAAGCACCAAGGCTTATTTCTCTTTCTCTTCTAAACCACTGACTTTATGTGAGATGGAACTAGAGCTGTTGTAGAAATTCTTGTCTTTTATCTAGTAAGATGACTCAGTGGATACAGTATGCGCCATGCAAGTGTTAGGAGAAGTTAGAGGAGGGTAGAAAATGAAAGTTGAATTCATCTAATGTTAACTTGGACTAACATAAATGTTATTGATGGTTTCAAATTATGAAACAGAATCTAAACTACTGTCTATGTGACATTAACACTTACTGCATTTTATTTCCTCATAACTATGGCCACGGTTTCCTGAAGAATCATAGTTGTTATTTAAAACAAGCAAGGAGAAAATTTGACAAGAAAAAGTAGAACATGCTAAATCATTTTGCCAGGAAATAGCTCTTTCTTTTTAGTCTGTTGCCAAAAAAAAAAAAAAATCATTATCTTGAGTCTGAAAATGTAGGTAATTGGCTAGGGAATGCAGAAAGGGTTCCTTCAGGCTGGCAGTGGGTAGTTAGGTGCAGCTGCTGTAGCTCCCTAAAGGCCTCCTCCATGGTTTCTCACAGGCAGGGTCCCAATGACATGAGAAAGTCCATGGATTTTTACTGGCTTTAGTATTATGGCAGATGATGGATAGATCTGGATGCACCCTCCAAAAACCAGGTCAGACCTGAGATAAATAGGGAGGGAGAGAGGAAAGAGGGACTGGGGAAGAATGCTTAATTGACTCCACCATCTGGCCTTCAGGTACCTCATTAGTATGTAAATCTTTCTAGGGCCTGAGGCCTGTTCCTCATGACAGTTGGCCATAGACCTCTCAGTGGGAATGGTTGTTGGAGAGCTGAAGCTAAATGAAAAGAACCAGGGCCTGGAAGCAGAGCCCAACTCCTGCCATCCAATAAGGTTCTGGGGTTGCAAGCTTGTGCTAGATCAAGCACCCAGCTGCTTCTCACAGCCCATTGACCCACATGAAAATGTCTCAAAAAGCATTAGAGAAGCATCAGGCCATTCCATAGAGTCTATACTATAGGAAATGTGTTGTCAGATGGCTGTGTTTTCATACCAGAGAACTTCATCTGCAATGGATGGGCACTATTGGGACCAGACCTCCCTCTGTCGTCCAGCATGCCAACTGGCTCTGTCAATGATGCTATAACACAGCACAGTCCATAGTTTGACCCAGTGAAATCACCCAGGGTTTTTACTGTTTTGTAATTAAAACTAATATTTCCACAAATGAAATCTGGATTTTCTCTCTGAATTAGATACATTTTTAAAACAATGCCATATTAAAGGACACAAACACCAAAAGTGATAGATCAGGAATTAAACTGCAAACTCTGTCCTGTCTCCATTTCAGTAAGAAAATGACTATCTAGAGACTGGGAAAATAACTTCCTGAACTTTAAATATAAAAGCATGAGTTAGAATTTGTAATATCAAACTTAAAATTTAAGTCACAGAGTGTGTTTAATTTCACAGTTGCAGTAGAGCCTCGAGGATGCTCACAAACCACTGACCTGACTGCAGAGCTTTGTGCATTGTTTTGTTTTTAGGGACAACATTTTTATCACATTATAACTTTTTGTTTTAAATACCTGCACAATTTACATATATCATCTTTTTTCAGCAGTCCTCACAGTATATTATCATCACAGTGCTGTAGTTACTGCTAACTGAGCCAATCCTTTGGACAATCACCATTCTCTGCCTATGAATTCTGCTGTCTGCTTGAAGATTCCCTTGTGGAAGGGAGACATCATCTTTTCGATCCTGAGCATACATTGTAGTACACGGAAGAGGGTGGTTTGCTTGAATTACCAAGCCATTATCATTGGATGAGTGGCACAATTTTAGCAAGAGGGTAGTACTGACAACTATGAAATTTAATTTTCTTTGTATGGCTTGCACATTCTTAATAATTCTGAGCTGCATATAATCGGAATCTCTGTATCTCTGCTACATTTTGTGTATCCCTACTAGTAAAATATGAATTGTTTCTAGATTAAGTGTCTTGTTCCCAAGGAGATCTCACATAACTTTGGATCCTCCACTTTGTTGTCTGTCACAAGTTTGTTTTTTTGAATGATCACTATTCTTGCTTCTACCTGCCTAAAATTCATTTATATCAAATAAAGAAGGATTCAAACATTACACTTGTTTGGGGAAGGTATTGATATTCTCCACATTCACCTTAAGTGCTCATACTTCAACCCTGTGTGAACTGGTAAACAGGAGTTTTTAATATTTGGTGATGTTTTCTATTGAGAAGTTAAAGTGTTTTCCTAACAAACACTATGATCTATGGTTGATCAACAAAACTCAGATTGAAAAAAAAAATCCCATGCAATGGCATACACTTGTACTCCCAGCACTGGTTGGAAACGTGAGACAGAAATGACCTGTCACTCCCTGACCAGGCAACGTAATGTAATCGGTGAGCTACAGTGAGATCCTCTATTTTAGAAATTCCTCTTCATCCTTTAATGCACTCTGCAATCCCCTTCACTCTCCAATATTTCTGTTACAAGAGGTCTGCACATGTATATGTGTGGGTGGTGAGTAGAAGGAATTCTTGATTTTTTTAGATTTCCATGATATTAGAGGTATGACCACATGACTAAGTTCTTAAGGATAAAAGTAGACATTTTGTTATTTTCTATGCTTTCATGTTTCCTCTTCTTATGACAAACATATTAAACAATATCTAAACCGGTTTTAGAGTACTTAAAACTTCAGTAGTCAGTAAAAGTTTGTAAAGATTTATTTTTTTCCTATTTGAGATAGAGACAAAAACCTTAAGCCATGAGTCTTCCAGTTCCATGAGAATGAATATTGAGTATGCACAAAGTTCAATTTTCATAAATAATCTTGAAGCCAAGCAACTGTTGCAATTTCCTTGTAAGTCTTGGTACAGTGGGATATACATAAGTGATGGGCTTATTTATGTACTGTGGTTGTATATATAGCATTCTCTCTTCTGTTCCCTATGCATGGGTAATTTCAATATTGTCCATTTCCCACTATCTAGACATGGCTATCCTGGTCTCAAGTGCCAAGAACCAGCCACAGCTTTGAGACTGGTTCATGAGATAAGGGGTGTGAAGGAGCAGCAAAGCAAATGACTTGAAGTCAAATTGTGGGTTATAAGCTGATATCCTATATTCTGCTTGAGACAGCTTTCCAGATTGCTCTATCCTTAAGACAGCTTTCTCTTGCAATATCAGAAACTCTCTGAATAGCTAATATTTTTTAATTATATATTTTCTTTATTTACATTTCAAATGTTATCTCCTTTACCAGTTCACTTTCCCAAATCCTCGTCCCATCTCTCCTCCCCCTGCTTCTATGAGAGTGTTCCCCCATGCATCTACATCTTGTTAAAATCAATCTACAGATTCAATGCAATCCCCATCAAAATTCCAACCCAATTCTTGATAGAGTTAGAAAGAACAATTCTCAAATTTATATGGAATAAAAAAACTCAAAATAACAAAAATTATTCTCAACAATAAAATCACTTCTGGGGGAATCACTGTCCCTGACTTCAAGCTGTATTAAAGGACAATAGTGATAAAAACTGTAATGTACTGATACAGTGACAGGAGGTAGATCAACAGAATAGAATGGAAGATCCAGAAATGAAGCCACATACCCATGGTCACTTGATCTTTGACAAAGGAGCTAAAACCATACAGTAGAAAAAAAAAAAACCAGCATTTTTAATACATGTTGTTGGTTCAGCTGGTATTCACCATGAAGATAGCTCATCTTTTGCAGTTCAAAAGCCCAGTCTTTCATTTACACACCAATTCAGTCATCATTCTAGTTTTCTTTTGATTATTCCATGAATCAAGATTTAATGACCCCAGTCTTTGCAAGCACATTTTTTTAATATTACAAAAGAATTCAGAGATCTACATGCCTTTGTTAAGCAATGACAATATGCTAGCTGGGTAGGAATTTGTCCTATGATAGCCAACTCCTAAATCTCTTTATCTCTTTCCACAATCTAACTCCTAGGGCAGCTGCTTCTCTTCTTTTACATCTATGAAGCTCCTTATAAATATTCATATTGCATCCTTATATTTTACATAAGTGTGAAATTATATATTTTTGAACTTAAGTTTTCAGAGTTTTTTCTCACAACTTTAAGGGTTTTCCTGATGGTCTCAGCAGTAACCATATTGCTGAGACATTAGCTGTACAGTCACTTCTGGACTCTTGCTGTGTCTGATTATCATGGAGTCATTAACTTTGGCAAAGAGGATATTCCTCAAAGAAAGAACATGAATATATAATTATTTTACAAACAAACCTTATGCCCACAACAACCATCAACACTTATGGATGCCCATGCCCTGCTGGCTCTGTTCAATGGGTAGGAACCATTTCAGGATATTCTTTTAACACTCACTTTTCAGCTCTAATGGTACTGTCTTTGAAAGGCCTCTATGAGCACCTCCTAGGACATTTAGTCCCCTGTGTCAATATTGTAACTTCTGTCTTTCTTCTGTGAAGGTTCCTCACATGCTTTCTTTGACCTTTTTTCTTTCCACTTTACCCAGCATTCTCCTCATGGAAAATAAAAGTTAAACAAATAAATGATGCCCATGTAGGTCTCCATGAATATCTTCTTTTAGTTTTGTGCCAATAGTGAGATAGAGGTCCTTTTGTAGTTTTACAGAACAGAACTTGACAGAGAAAATAAAGAAGGAGTAAAAGAGAAAGGAATGGGAAAAGAAAGATATTGGAGAAAGAGGGAGATACCGTAAACATTGCACTTTCCCTCAACCTGGAGCCCTGGGATACAGAATAGAAAATTGGTTCTGAAAGTACTAGGAATTTAAGTTCAGAGACAGCAAATGTGCCTTAATTTAACATAGTTTCATTGATATTTGGCGTAGGAAAGTGTGACTTTATAAAGCACTATTAGAAGTATCTCTTTTATCCTATTCCAGGAACTGGTGGTTGGTCTCCAGAAATTTCTAATGCCCAACAGTGGCTCCAGATGGACCTGGGAAACATAGTGGAGATTACAGCTGTGGCTGCCCAGGGAAGATATGGGAGCTCTGACTGGTGACAAGCTATTGCCTGATGTTTGGTGACACAGGGCACAACTGGCAACAGGTACACACAGGAAGACAGCATCTGGTTAGGAAATATTTTCCTCTACTAGTGAATAAATTGAGCTTTGCTAATGCTAACCAGTGAGTATTTCTGCCACCTTACTATACTCAGACTGTGAGGGCTTAATTGCTATTCTGTGCCTATTCAGAAATATGACATCACATCTAGGACATGTCTCCTGTGCAGCTCTATACCAAGGGCAATTGGAGTTTCAGCTGTAAAGGGTTCATTGTGTTCTTCCCTCTACTGGAACTTTGATGGTTTTAAAGCAGAGTCTGTTACATCACCTTTGAAAATATGGAAACATGATAACAAAAAACTAGTTGTTAGTAAGACTGTGCCATTGGCTATTCTTCTTTCTTTTGTTCACTGTTTTGTGTTGAAATTCTATCAACAAAAGCAATATAACTGGCAAAAGGCTCAATTTTGCTTATGATTCCAGGTTACCATCTATCAACGCAGGGAAGTCAGACCTGCAGGAGCTTGACATTGCTGGTAACATGGTATTTATAATGAGGAGAAGCAATGAATGTTATGTTAGTCCTCATCTCATTTTCTCAACTATATACAGTTCAAAGTCCTAATCAGGGAACTCTACCTGCCACAGTGGGTGGATATGCCCATGTAAATTAACATAATCAAGAGGATTCCCTACAGTCATGATCAGAGGCTCATCTCTTAGCCAACTCTATATTTTGTCAAATTGACAATTAACATTCACCATCATATTGGCTGCAGATATATCTACCAGCTTGTGTGTGTGTGTGTGTGTGTGTGTGTGTGTGTGTGTGTGTGCATACACTTTATATAAATTTCCCAAAGAGCTCTACTGTTTCACTTGTCCATGATTGCTAAGTATAGGATGATACCTGAGGGATCTGTATCTTGATACCACCTGGAGATATCTCTAGAGGCTGGCGTTTGAAGTTTGGGAATATATTTCAGCAGGTACATTTACCATCAAAGAATGAGGAATGGACTTCAGATCTCTGGAATCCATAAAAAAGCCAGGTAGTGTGATGGCATCCTTCAAATCCTGATGGCTAGCCAGGCTAGCCAGAAAGACAATAGACAGTGCCTAAGTAGATAATGAGTTACAGAGAAAAAGATACCAGAAGTCAACCTCAGCCTCTACACAAAGGAAAACACCTGTATGAGTATGCATGTACATGTAAACATACATGTACATGTCAAAAAGAAAGTTAATGTGTTGAATAAAATAACATGTAAACAAAGCTATTTTTAGTTTAGGAGAAAAAAATGACAAATTTCTTCTAAAACAACGTAAAGTGTGACCACATGGTAATAGATAACAGTCTTTCCCTCTCAGAGATACTTTGACTGCAGCCTTCACTCTATTTAGTACACCTTTCAGTATTAGTCCAACCTCAGGGAAAAGAATGATCTTTATCTGCATTGATAGTTGATGCTGATCTACAATGTATGTCTCTAATTGAGACCAGGATTAAAGTAAGCATTATGATCAGTTATTGAACACGGAATATTGGATATCAGTGTTGTCATTTTACCTGTGACACTGATGATGTCAGCTGCAATATTCTCACTGGGTTTGGTCTTTCATTTTGAAAATATTCTCTTTGAAGGCTCTTTTACTGTGTTTCTCAATACTGAAGTCCACATCATTTTTTTTACACATTTGTGCTTTCTTTGCTGTTGAATGTGGAGTGAGAAATAAGCAGTCCTCTGCCTAGAGAATGATTTTAAAAGTGAAAATGGTTGTGAGATCATTTATTATTCTCTGGAGTTTTTCATCAGAGCTGTTTGTTCACAGGCAGATTTGCAGCTTTGATTCATTTTCTTTCCATGTTTTAAAAAGATGCAAATTTCATCTTCTTCAGATCCAAGTGTCCATCTCTCAGTCTCCCTAGGCCTCAGGAAGCATTTCAAGCAAACATGTCTCTGTGTTTCTGGATAACTGGCAAAGGACTCTAAGCTTTGCTTGAGGTATTGGTTCACTTCAATTTAATGTTTTATTTTTTCTTTCAAGGAAGATATACTCTCTACTACATATAGGAGAGTTAAGTCTCTCCACACTGGATTAATTTTAAGGTGTTTAGACAAAGAGTTGTGGAATCACCAATGATCTTAGAGCTGCAGAGTAGACAGAAGACTGTTGCCATGCTATCCCATTGATCCTCAACAGCCTTGACACTGACCAGGCACCATTAACACCATTAGTCAAATTTAAGTTTCTGAGTATTATATGTGATTGAAAATTATGGTCTGTTTCTTACTTTTTAAAATTTTCATGTTATTTATTTCCTTATATTATATATATATGAACTCTTTCCCCAAAAAACAGATATAAATATGCATGCAAGCACACATATGTATACACACAGTACTTCACGTTAAATTTTTCTTTTGAATTTTCAATTTAAATTTCACTTCAGGAGTAAGGTCACAGTATCAGGAGATAGATAGATAGATAGATAGATAGATAGATAGATAGATAGGTATAGATTTGAACAACACTCGTTGAATAGCTCATTTTAATATTCTCCATAACTCCAGTACTTAAGCCCTTCAATATTAAGTATCAGCTTCATTAAAAATGGTGCATGAGAGCACTAGAGAAAGCCTTGAAAATAATTTCCTTCATCTTTCTTCCTTTCTCTCTCTCTCTTTCTTTTTAAAATTTATGTATTTATATTCTTTAATCTTTATTTTACAGGTCAGACTTCAGCCCCTTGCTGGTTTACCCCCAACTGCTCCCTGTCACATACTTCCTTAATGCCCAGTCTCCAAGAGGATATCCCCACCCTCCTATTCCCACCTCACCAGGTCTCCCAACTCCCTGGGGTCTCAAGTCTCTTAAGTGTTAGGTGCATCTTCCCTCACTGAGGCCAGACCAGGCAGTCCTCTGCTGTATATGTGTCAAGGGAATGAGACTGCTGGTCTTCCCATTGGGCTGCCCATCTCCTCAGCTTCTTCTAGCTTTACCTGAATTCAGCCACAAGGTTCCAGAGTTACCATCCATAGACTGGGTGCTAGTATCTGCATCTGACTATTTCAGCTGATTATTGGACCTCGCAGAGGGCAGCCAGGCTAGGCTCCTGTCTGTAAGCACATGATAGCATTAGTAACAGTTTTGGGGCCCCAGACCTTCTCTTGCGCTGGATCCTAGTTTGGGCCTGTCACTAGACATCCTCTCTCTCATACTTTTCTCCATTTTTGTCCCTGCAGTTCCTTCAGACAGGAATAATTCTTGGTTAGTACTTTTTACTGTTGGATGGCAACCCCATCACTCCATGTGATGTCCTATCCCTTCACTGAAGGTCGATTCTATAAGTACCCCCTCTCCACTGTAGAGCACTTCATTCAAGGTCCCTCCCTTCAAGTCCTGAGAGTCTTTCACCTCCCAAGTTTCAGGCAGAGTGTTCTCTACACCTCCTACCTCCCCAGGTGGCCTGTTTCTATTCTTTCTGCTGACCCTCTCCAATGCCTGATCATGTTTCCCTCTTCCCCTACTTGTTCCATATCCCACCCAAGTTCCTCCCTCCTTCTGTTCCTCAACCCCCGAGAATACATTTTTTTCTCTTTCCCAACTAGGATTGAGGCATCCACACTTGGATACTTCTTGTTAACCTTCTTGAGTACTGTCAGTAGTGTCCTGGGTAATCCATACTTTTTTTGGCTAATATTCACTTATTAGCAAGAACATACCATGCATGACAACAAAAGGAGATCAAGGGGATACAAATTGACAAATAAAATGTTAAGGTATCACTATCTGCAGATGATATGATAGTATACATTAGCAATCCCAAAAATTCTACCAGAGAACTCGTATAACTGATAAACAACTTCAGCAAAATGGCTGGATATAAAATTAACTCAAATAAATCAGTAGCCTTTCTTTATAAAAATGATAAATTGGCTGAGGAAGAAATTAGAGAAATGACACCCTTCACAATAGTCACAAATAATATAAAATATATTGGGGTAACTATGAGCAAACAGGTGAAAGATCTGTATAAAAAGAACTTCAAGTCTCTCAAGAAAGAAATGGAAAAAAAACCAAGAAAATGGAGAGATCTCCCATTTGCATGGACTGATAGAATTAACATAGTTAAATGGCCATCCTACCAAAAGCAATCAACAGATTTAACACCTTCTCCAACAAAATCTGAGCATATTTTTTTAAAGATATGGAAAGAGCAACTCTTTCTCCTCCACCCTTTCTTTTTGTGTATGGGGCATGTGTGAATGTGTGTGTACGCCTAGTAAAATGAAAGTGTACTATCATATGTGTTCAAATTCCCCTTAGATTCCCTTATGTGTACATGTGTACTTCTATGTATAAAGTCCCATTTGGGAACTGAGAACTTCTTCATTGAGGGTTCTTTTTCTTAGACATTGAGGCCTCATACTCTCACTAAACTCAGAGTTTACCCTTAAACTGGACTAGCTATCCTACTTGCTATAAGGAGCGCCTGTTTCTTGAGCTTGGGATTACAAACAGAAAGCCTCACCCACTCAGCTTTTAGTTTGAGGGGTTAAATCTCTGTATACAAGTATAAATCGTTATACTTGAAAATCAAATATTGCTCATCTTTAATCTTCTCCTTGGTATCTTGTTTTTGTGATGTTAGGGATGAAATTTTTAGCCTCAGGTGTGGCAGGAAAGTTCTTTCCTGACACTTATATCCTATGGCTCACTTGGTTAATTGTAGAAGCTTGCAATTTGATGTGCTTCCATTTGTAATGATTTTTATAAGTATATATTCTAAACACTACATACACCAGCACTCAAGAGATTATCTTTACTTCAAGTTCACTTCAGGGTAAGAACCTTTAAAAGACAACTTTAAAATAGCAGAAGTCTGTGTGTGCTAAATATCCAATTTGGAGAGTTTCTGATCTGGCACTGCACGGATCATTCATGAATGAGGCCACTGAGCAGACACATAGCAATGCTTGTGATTTGTTAACAAGCTGAGCTTCTGTTCGCTAATGGATGAGGTGTGAGAGTGTCTCAGGGACAGATTTGGCAACAAATTTTAGAAACCTAGTGGATCTGAAGAATCTCTAATTTGTGATGAAGACATGCCTGAGGGTTTCAAACACTAAAATTCTAACTCTGAGCAGCACCCTGAGCTAGTGTGATTTACTTTGTGTATGTTGGTGGGTTCATGTGTAGCTTAGATGACAAGCTTCAGAAGTCTGTTCTTTTCTACTCTGTTTGTTCTAGGGATAGAACCTAGGTCATTAGGCAAGAGGGTAGTGCCTTTACCCACTGAGTCATCTCCTGGATTCAGTGTATTTGTTTTCAGTGAGGCAGGATAAATCAAATACCTGACTCTCCTCCCAGATTTTACACATGCATCAAAAGTTATCAAAACTATTTCTGTGATCAAATCCTTCTCTCTCCTACTTGAAGACTTGTAAGTAATCTAAAATCTTTGAAGACCTCAGTATTGCTACCCCTTCGTCATTGTGTTTACAAAGAAAACATAAAACAAACAAACAAAAAGGGACAATGGATGTGTGTCCTGATATTTAAATTTTCTATGCCTCCAATCTCTTGTGTTTCCTTTTCAAATCCAGTCCCCACAGTATCAGTAATAGCATGTACCTCTTTGTGATAATTTACTTCATTTGTCTTTCACTGGTATAGTCCATGCAGCCCATTTCAGGTGCCCATTTTAGAATTGCATTTGCCGCTGTTAACTTCCTCTGCTTGGATCAAGTAGATATTAGTTCATTCTATTTAACTGATCTGCCATTCACATCTTTCTGAACTAGATTCAATCCGTGAAAGGCCACTTTGCATTTGATGCAGTCACTTTTCATAAGAGGTTAGAGCTCTACTCTACTTATCTTTCATATGATAACATAAAGAGAGTTTTCTGAATTATGTGAAGATGGTAGACAATATTCTGAAGGAAAAACAAGAAACTTGCAGGGGCATGTCTACGAGGAAACAAACAAGCTTGTAATGCAATATCTCTGCACTGATAATCCTAGCTTAGAAGACAACTTCCCAAAGTTCAAAGTGACGTCCTTTGGGTACTTGTCCACTGAACATATGTTTCTGTGCATCACATACTCTTTTACCAGAGCAACAGGCACATGGACACTGATAAGATTATGATCCCATTGGTTTATGTTTTATTTAATCCTAATTGGTTGCTTCTATTTTACAGAAGATATTGATAACACAAAAGGTCAAGAAAACTGGGCTTTATCACAGAAACAGAACTGAGTTTACAAACTCAGCTCTTCTTGTCCATCTTGTCTAAACACACATCACTACATAATACCTTACCGTAAAAGCACTAGCAGTTGGAAACTGATGTTCTCTGATTATGGAGATGAACCAGCCACACCAAGACTTCAGAATATAATGCTCAGCTAAATCAAAATAGAGATTCATGCCTCCTTGGACAATCTGGTATGAAGTGTTTTGTAGTTTTATGGAAAGATATGGTGGACACAGAGCTTCTTAATTCTTGTTCCCACTCAGCTTCCTGACAGCAGCTACTGTGTGAACATCCTCCCACTCCTGCAGACATGATGGCGAATTGCCTTACCTCAAAGTATGACCCAGAGTAAATAAATGGTCCTCCTTTATGTTGCTTCCTGTCAGGTATTTTGTCACAGCAACCAAGAAAGACACAGATACACCAGCCTTTCACTTTCCTCTGACTATTTTGCATCTTTTTCAGATTCATTTTGTATTTTGAGTTTACAGGTATCATACTGCATTTTACCAATACCACCTAAACCTGTGCAGTATGATGCTTGGTGATTTCTGTACTTTTCTGGAGTCTGTTTGCACATACAAGGTTTGCATTGACTATCCAACACTTTCATTACTCTGTGGTCAATTGAAACAATGGATTACATAGTTCAGTCATCAGTTCTCCAATTTCATCCTTGAGCAACTCTCAAATTTCCTGAGGGATACTCTCCTATCTTTTTGATTTACACACATTTCTTTTGCCAATTTTCTCCAGCATGTCCTGAGTATTGATAACTATTTGATATACTATTTTAAGCCTGCCAATTTCAGAAAACAGTTTGAGAGTAAAAAGCTCATTACTATCAACATATATCTTCTAAGCTCTCATTATATGAAAAGCAACAGGGTACAGGAACAAAGCCTTAAAAATGCAGGCTCTTCCATTCCTATACACCCAGAACTATTAAGAGACTAAAACATGGCTCTTATGTAATACTGCCTGCATTATTTTTGTGTGTGTGTGTGTGTATGTGTGTGTGTGTGTGTGTGTGTGTGTTTGTTGTGTGCTTTTTCTGACTTAGTCACTTGAAACAAGTCCACTCAGTGAAACTGGAGCTAAACTTGCAGCCAGAAAGCCCCAGTGATACTCCTGCCTCAGTTCCTGATAGCCCAGTGTCCAGGTGAGCTGAACAATCAAGTGGGACTTTTAGACCCTGTGGAGAGGACTGAGATGCATGAGAAAATAAGGAGGCACAGCAAGTCAAGAAGTCTGATTAAGATGGCAACATTTTTATTGTTCAAACAGGTAATATACTCTGAAAACAGGATATGGGTAAGTGGTAAGAAAGGAAAGAGTGCTTTGCAGGTGGAGGAAGCTAGCTGCAGCTGTGGGGTCTAACTAAGTTATTCTCACAACGCCTTTTCATTACCAGGGGTTCTAAAAACATTTATCTAGCAGGATGTTGGCTAAATGTAGAGATCAGGAGGAAGGGTTACTAAGGTGGGCTGCTATGAGGCCTTGTTTGAAGTTCTGAGAACTAACAAGTGAATCATGGAAGGAAAGCAGAAAGAAGAATAGTAGACAGGAGAGCTAAGGATGAGTGTTTGCCAAGAATAAGGCCTTGCCATGGCTTCCCACAGCTCAACGTATACAGGAAGATACACGGTCAAACTTAGTTTTTTATTTGTTTGATGGATTTTTATGAGACATCAATGTCACAGACCTTTATGTTTTTATAGTGAGTACTATTTATTAGCTATTGCTTCATCTTCACATTGTTTACTTAAGCACGTTTAAAATAAAACAATAAGACAACATTCTACCAAAGACATTCGGCAGGATTTTTGTACCCTGGAATACACTACGTCACTCATTACAAGTGCTTGCCTCAGCATTTAGTGTGCTAAGGAAACAGGCCACCATGTATGGTGATTGCCAGAATTTTCAAATATTTTTATTATTTGTTTTCTCACACATGTACACTTAAAAGTGCAGGTTGTGGTTGTTAATTTTTTATTTGAACATTATTTAAAGGCCAAAGAGGAGCTATAAATAATACTGAGGTTTTTTTCAAAAGTACTAAGGAATTATATTATTTTATGTTATTGAATAGTACATATAATACATGTTTGTGTCTATACAGTTATTAATTAAAGTTATACTACTTGTAATGATAATACATGTCCCCAAACAAAATCCATAATCTACCTAGCAAAAAGTTTTGAGTTCAAGAAAACTTTTGTTGTTTTGGTCATGGAATTCTAGGAGACCCCAAGCAATACAGGCCATTGGTGTGACCGTTGGTGCAGAAAAAGAAGGTTTAACTCTACTGCTGAAGACAACACACACTTTGGACAGAGAAATTGGAAGAATCAATTGAGATATGAGTTGAAAAGCTTCCTGAGGAATAGCTGTAATAGTGCTGAATGAAGCCATGAAAGGTGCCAGAGAAAAGTAGTTATCTTTATCTGGCTATAACGCTTACATACCACAACAAGGTCTTATATAGCAAGATATTCCTGAAAGTACAGGAGTGCTACTTATGTCCTGGGTGTAATAAATGGGTACCTGGATTTGGACTTAAGGCCTCGAAGGAGGAAATTCATGTCTGTTCCTGAACATCTAGCCACCCACCCATGAATGAAGATACTATGGAGTCCATAGAGAAACACCTACAGCCACTTTCTTAAACCAATATAATCTCAGACTATATAACCTTTTGCCCAAAGATTCTTGCAGTTCTCACCCCTCATCTATGAAGAAATTTTTGATTTGTAGCAGAGACCATTTCAGAAGCCCTGAGTGGAAAAAAAATGAAAGATAAATTGAACACACGATACCTGTCCCAAATTAACACATTTATAATACAATTCAACAATATGTAAGGCTCAAAAACACTGCAGATGAGTAGAAATACTGTACAAGCCAGATGGCTATGACATCTGCTGCAAAATATCCTTCTATAAAAAGAACAAGAAAAAATTAAAAAGTAAGGATTGGAGCTAGGGCTAAAGAGTACATGCAGATTTTTCCTTCATGATTGCCAGGGAAAGAAGTGTGTAGGCTTATATTTTGCAAAAGTTGAATGCTTTAACATCCCTTCTAACCCAGCCTCCACCAGAGGCAGTTAAAGAAAAAGTTTACAGAAGAACTGAGGATGTGGGCCTGTTTAGAAACAGTTCTTTGGTGAGAACACAATGTGTTGTCAGTATACTAGCAGCTCAGTTCACACAAATCAGGAGCAGTAGCTGGATTCACTTGCAAACCCCATTCATAAATCAGCAACTGCAGTTCAATCAAGAAGAAACTGCAAGACTCTGTCACTCTGACTGAGTCCACTGAAGTGGCAAACCCGAGCACCACCAGAAGTTCGTTGGTGCATTTCAATTTAGAAAGTCATGACAAACAATAATCAGCAGAGTGGCAAGACAAACCAATACCACACAGCATCATCCACTCGCTCTTGTGGTATATTTACACCCTTTCCAAACATCAGATGTTCTCTCAAGCATCTGCTTTAGCAAGACACCACATGCCCTTTGTCCAGACAGCTTCCAGAAAAACACAATATGTCTGTCCTCACCAAAACATCCTCAATGTGTCTGATTAGGCAAAATCATCCTCTTATAAGATAGTTTCCAGAAAAAAATATCACATGACACAACTATGTCTCCCAAGAAACCAAAAATTTCCACTTCAGAGGTGAGAGATTGAAATCAAGACATATTGTGTGAAATTCTCAAAGAACGAATAAACATATATGAATGCTTATATACATAGACATTAATATTTTTGTCAGTTAAACTCAAAGAACTAATGCAAGCTGTTTTAAAAAAAAATCAGTGAAGAAATCTGCACACTCAGGCTGTCAATTTTACAGGGACCACCAACGCAAAAATCAATTGCTTCCATGCACCAAGTTGGATTCCACCTGTTCCAGTGCATAGAGCTACAACTTTCCCTGCCATAGCACATTTTTGCCACAAGCCATGCCAGGTATAGACGTGCCTGCTTCCCACCTTGCAGCATTTATTCCTCCATACTTCCTGCTCAGACACATTGGTATACAGATTGCCTTGCTAGTGGTGGTAGTAAATACCTGAAAATAGGATCTTATGTTCACATGGATCCTGCTTAAATCACCAAGTATAGACTTCTGAAGCTCAGCATTCGTGAAATATACCAGTGGCTGACTGTGGTCTTTTTTAACCTGGAATACTCTTACACCTGAAGGAACACCTCTGAACAGGGAGGAAGGAACAAGTGGTGAAATCAAACAGCTGGTGCTTGCTCCAGCTTCAGCAGGCTTCTTTCTAGCCCTCTGGTTCAGAAGTTAATTCTAAAACTTTCTGGATGTTGCATATCTTTTTTTTTTTTTTATGTGAGTGTTAGCTATGATTTTTCACGGTGCTTTCCTGTGTGGTGTCTAGCCTCAGCAGGGAGCTAATACTTCCCCACATTTACATAGGTGACATTTGAACACACTCTGTAGACAGGGAATCAACATGCAGTCTTCAGCATTAATATTCACATGGACACTTTTAAAAAATAGCAGATAACTGCATTCTCTACTCTGGTCACATTTGTTGTGGGATGTGATCCAACATTTGATATCCAAAAATTAGGATGATCTGTTTAAAATTACTTCTTCAAAGTATTTCATGTTTCCCAGGAAGTTCAACTCATAGTGTGTATCATATTAGTATTTTCAAAAAATTTACATATGCAAATCAATTGGATTCTGAAGACTTTCTCCTTAAAATAGAAAAAATTAGAATTAATATTTCAATTTTAACATTTTTTTATACTTCTTTATATTAACATAATTGTATTTAGTGTCTAAGAGAGGAATAATTATTTTAATTGTCTTCTCTTTACTAAGGGGTGCATGTGCGGGTGTGTGTGTGTGTGTGTGTGTGTGTGTGTGTGTGTGTGTGTTTGTGTGTGCACACTGTTATATGTGATTGTACTGGTGTATGTGCTTGCATGGGGTGGCCAGACCTCGAATTTAGGTGTCCATTCAGATATTTTTGGAGACATGTTTCTCAGTAGCCTGGATCCCTTGAATTTGGCTATGCTGGCTGAACAGTAGAACTTTGGAATCCAGTTGTCTCTTCCTGTCCAGTACTTGGATTACAAATGTACACCCCACATCCAACTTTTCACTGGAGTTCTAGGGCTTTGACTCAAATCTAAATTTTGCACACCAAGTACTTTACAAACCAAGCCATCCCCACCCCCATTACTGAGCTTTTTATACTGTACATGCAATTTGTGTTTCATCTTTAAGCTCTTGTTTTCCTCTATATTTTTCCCCTGCAGATTAACATTTGAATTTTAAAATATTATTATTTAAATGATTTGAAGTTTAAAATAATCTTTACTTTGATAAATAACTAAATCCCTAGGAAGCTTAGCTCCCTCCGTTGAAAAGCAAGTGTAATTGGGATGCTGACCTCATATGATCTGTAACGGCAAGTTTTAAAGAATGATCACACCTTAAAATGTCTCATAAGGCTCATCAAGACACAGTGTGCTGAGCTCTGCCTCTGGAATCTCTTAAGCAATGGGTCAAAGTTGGCTGAAGAATTTACATTTCTAAAGAAGCTTCAAGTGATTGTGGGGCAGCAGGTCAGGCCCTCACTTTGTGTAGCTCTGTGTAAACCATAAGTGGATTCATGCACTTGATGAGCTTTGACCAGAGTTAAAATGGTGAAAACTATGACTATTATTAAATCCAGTATGTGGCATCCACTTGGATAAGGTACCCAGAGGACATGGGCTGTTAGTTTCTTTAATTTGAGTTTTGTATACAAAAGAAGAACAAGCCTAAGATGTCAGCACTTTCTGTGTAAACTGAAATCTCAATGAGATCAGTAAGCTCTCCCTGGGTCATGGAAGGAGTTACCCAGGCAAGCTCATTAAAGACAATTAGCCCTTGCAACAGATAGGAGCACTGTAGAAACAACCTTGGGGAGATACTGATTTATAAAGTAAAGGCAAAGTCTTAAGCCCCAGGTGTCTACTTGGTCTGTCGTCAAATGGAAAGCTTCCAGGCCTGGAAAGGGCTCCTGGAAACAAAGACTACCCTAACTCTCCATGGCTTTTAAATAAAAGAAGATAAAAGGGAATTTATCTTCAATAAGATTATTGAACTCATTATCACAATAGCAGTCAGTGCTAAGGAGAGAAATACAATATAAAAAATACAAGGCACTATTGCTGTCAAGGGAGGCTTTGTTGTTGCCTCTGTGTGAACTGCAAGCAAAAATGTGAAGATATGACAGAGGCAGGGTAAGTACAAAATTAGCCCAACCCCACAAGTGAAATATGGAGTTGTGCAGAGTTGATGTGTTTCATGTATTTGCCCAGTTACAGTGGTTCAGGTGGAAAAAAATCCTTCCATTTAAGAGTATACAGATATTTTTGACACTGTTCTAAAACATAGGGAAATGCCTAACAGGGCTACAACATGTGTCCAGCATTGCCAACTTGCCTTGAAAATAATGATTTTATTCTGCAACCCGAGAAAGTTTCAGAAACTGAGCTAAAGCCTATAGATAAAGGTAATAGTGACTTCTTTTTCTTCAAAAGTATCACAGAGAAGAGGTCCCTAGAGATGAAGAAAAAGTTGTCAGTTTATAACACACAGACTTGAGTTCAGCTCACTTTACATCATCCATGTATGGTGAATCACAACCACCCATAACTCCAGCTCCAATGGATCTAATACCTATGGCCTCTGAAACATTGTATACACACACACACACACACACACACACACACACACACGCAAATACACACACACACGACACACACATACGCAAACACATACAAACACATACAAACATACACATTTAAAGCTACAAAAAAAACCTCACATGTTTTAAAGGAAGGGATCCTTAAAACTGCATTGGAGTTACCAAAAGTCCCGAGTCACTCATTTCTTATCTTGTTTGTTATAATAAGAGTATTGAGCTTGGGTGAGATACTATAAAGATCTCTGTGAAGATAGAAAAATACACATTTCAAGATTGTTGGTAGATCAAGTGGCATGGTACTTTTTCCCGAGACACAATTTTGACTTTATAATGATTTGGTTACATCTGTCTGTCATCTCTTTTATGACAAGCTGCAATGATAGAGAAAGAGACTTCTATTAAAGGAATGACAACCTGAGTGTCTAGACAGCATAAGGTTTAAGCAGACTAAGCATGTTTGTTGACTATTTGTCCACCTCAGATGAACACGCACATATTAAGTGCATACACTTTTTGGCTTGAACTAACTCTAAAGTAGCTGCTTCTGTGATATGCTGTTGTTTCAGACATTGGATCTATGTGAATGCTGTACATTTGTGAGGGTGGAAGAAGGGACACATATTGAGCTCACATGACTCCATAAGTTATGAAGAGTGAAAGCACTTGCTGAACTAGCACTAAGCTCTTTGTTCAAATACCAGCTCTCATGTAAATTGCTAGATGTGGCCACATATGTTTGTAAGACCAGAGCTGGGCAGGGCAGAAATAAGAACTTGCTAACTCCAACATAGCTCAAGATTCAGTCAGAAATCTTGTCTAAAGAGAATAACTCAGAGAGTGACAGAGCAGTATACCTTATAGGAGTAACCTGATGTGCACAGAAATACAAGTACCCACAGGTACATGTGAGTACACACTCACAAATCAAGAAACAATGAGGTTTACATATTCACAGGAGAACTGCATACATGTACAGAAGAATTAGCCCAAGCCACCTCAGTAAAAGATAACATTGTATCTTCATTTAAACAAGGGCAGGATCTGGGTGACCTTTCTCTTGACATGGCTTTTCCCACACTCAGAAACACTAAAGCTGCATTGCTAGAGGAGATATACATGTGAAAGTGATTGCATGTCAGGGATGCCTAGGTGAAAAACAACCACCCTACTGGCCTCTCTCCTAGGCAAGACAATGTTTGATCAAATAGCCCCTGTGTTCCAGTGGTCTGTTTCTCTTTCACTTCTGGGTATTCTAGTAACAGCTCACAATCATTTTTTCTGTACCTCCCTCTCCCACAAAATATATCAGCTCGTCAGTGTTCTCTTTGGAGATGAATTTGTCACTTAATAATTTCTGAAACAATTAGGTGACAACTCAATAATTGGCCTTGTCAGTGCTGTACAATGCAAAAGCCAAATTATCATGGAAGAAAATGCTAAATTTTACTCCAAGTGACATTGTGAAGAGAAATTTTAAAGAGTCACGGTACTCAAAATTTCGAGCACTTTAAAACTTGCAAAAATCAATGTGAATGTTTATAAACCATTTTTTCTAGAATCTGAAGTTTTCCATATGTCTCTATTTAAATGTACAAATGTAAAGAGAAAAAAAATCTACTTTCAAGATGTTAACCTTGCATTTAAGCAAACTCCCTCACCACACACACACACACACACACACACACACACACACGTATGTGTTTGTAAATATGTATTATAGAAGTTTTTATATTATTATTCAAATATGCATTCATTTATATGTATACCTTTAAATTAAATGTATTTTTGTTTATGATTTAAATTTATTTACATGTATGTACTACATTTAAATAAATATATGTTCTATGCATACACATAAACTTTAATCCCAGAATGCTGCACATATCCTAAATTATAATTTTAATCATTTAATTTTTAATCTTTTTATGAATTATTAAAATATCTAGAAAATGTTGAGTACATAGATTACGTATTAAGATTTTAATTTTACAATGAGGTGACTTACCAAAATTGTGTCAGATTACTATACAGTTGTATTAGCAAAAACCACTATCATGGCAATGGGAAACATTGAGTCACAAAACAGTGATTTATACCTCCCAACCTAAGAACCCACAGCTGTTAGCAACTGTTCTGCACTCTGATATTAGGGAACAATGTGGAAGATTTTCTCTAAACTTATGTAATGGCAGTAACATCAACTTTGTCCTTGGCTTAGTTACTTCTATGGCTGTGATAAAGTACATTGCCAAAACAACTGAAGGGAGAAGGGGCTTATTTTGTCTCTGCAGTTATAGGATGACATAGTACATCATTGAAGAGAAAGCACAACAGCATGGCAGCTGATCACACTATATCCCAAGTTTGGAAACAGAGAGTGAAAAAGTGAGCTGTAAAACTTCAAGGCTTACCCTAATGACTCTTTTCTTCCCATGAAGTTTCATTCAATCTTCAGAAACAGCACCATCAACTAGGGTAAAAGAGTTCAAACACATGATCCTCCTATAAAGGACATTTTGCATTAAAACTATAACCATCTGGCTGGAGAGATTACTCAGAGGTTAAGAGACCTGGCTATCCATTTCTAGGTCATGTGTTTAGTTATCAGCAAGCACATGGTATCTCACATCCATTTATAATGAGATCTAGTGTTCTTCTCTGGTGTTCAAGTATATGTGTAAACATAACTCTGTATACATTATAAATAAATCTTAAGAAAATATTAAAATAGTCAGTAAAGAACATGAAAAGTTCCCGAGTTAATTCTTTTCCAGATGAAACATATGCTAATACGCACACTGGTTGGAGGGTTAATGAATCACAGACAATATTTGATAAGGTTGTATGTGTCTTCATTCCTACATGCTGGTGTATGGGAGAGGCAGAGGACAACTTCACTACAGTTTCTCAGGTGTTGTCCAACTTAATTGTTTCAGGGCATGATATCTCAGCGACCTAGTACTCATCCAGCTAGACTAACTTGAAATTAAACCTTAGAAATCTGCCTTTATAAGCATACATCACTTAATATCATGATTTTAAAAAAATGGATTCTGGGGATTGATTGTTATGCACATAATTAAAGAATTTACCAACTGAACTATCACCCCAGCATGCAAGTAGGTTTTATTTATTTGTTTTTGATTGACTGTTTCATTTCCCCATTTCTCCCCTCCATGCTTATTTAGAAGCAAATATATTAACAATACATTGTAAGTATCTTTCCTGAATGACATTTATGCTGAGTGACCTTTTAAACTCATCTCAAAGCACCAGAGAGACAGATGGTCCCCAATGTAGAGATGAGACAATAAAAAGTAGGGCTGCAGTTCAGTTGTAGTTTAGAGAACTTATCTGGGATGTATGAGAGTGTGGGTCCAAATCATAGTGTTTCACAAAAAGAAATAAAGAAAAGGAAATGTAAGGAAATAAATTCCTGGTGTCCGAAGCCCAGGTCCAGGATGTTTCTGAGACTTATAGAAGAGATATCCAGTTATCATATCTTGGCCCTGCTACTATACAGGTACATATATAAACCAAGCAGCTCTGCTCACAATCCAGATATCCAGTTACCTTGTTTCAGATTAAGATGCAATAATTCCAGTTATATAGATAGCCATAATTCTTTCCTAGTCTCTAAACTCTCTGACCCCAGGTGAAGGGATATATAAAAGAACTGTTCGTAATGTTCTTGTTCAATGACTTGTATGACTTCCCGATTTTCACAAGGCAAACAGAAAATAAATAATCATCTTTTGAAAATAACTAGGTAAATAAGAACTGATAAGGATGGGTTGTCAGACTTTGAATTCATTGTCTGTCATTCCAACTGTCATTGTTTATAAAACAATAGATGAATGATGTCTGTAACCTGTGTCTGCCCGAAAGATTTAGGTAAGATGCATTTCTTCTCTGAGACTGGAGTAGAGTTACACTCTTTAATTTGCATTTTAATTTAAAAGTGCTTAACTAAAATATCCTTTGTGCTCAGATACAGTATATGAACTCTGGATTTAGGCAAATCAGTTTGAACCCTGCTACTTGATAATCTTGTCATCCTGACCAGATTTTCATAACTCTGGGCAATACAGGCTGCATCTGCTAGACATTTATAAAGCCTACTTCAGAATCTCTGGGCTGTTCTACAAATATCATCCTGCATCTCTTACAAGGTGGAAGTTTTCAAATCAACAATATTTAAGTACTTACATAGTAACCTTGTTTGAATCTCCAATGTCTCCTTTCTTTCCTCAAATGTAAAATGCCATGAAATTCATACTGCTTAACTGAGGTAATAGGGAAGTCAAAGAACAACTGTATTGGAAACATACGGATCTCCACTCTATCCTCAAAAACTACACTAAAAAGGCCTTGTGTGGTAGTGGTTACTGGTAATCATAACACTAGGGAGAGTGAATCTCTGGGGCACAATAATGGTCTCCTTTGTGAATCTCAACCAGTGAGAGTTCTGCCAAAATAAACAAGGTATGTAATATCTGAGAAATGAATCTGAAGTTGCTTCTTTCTCTCAGAGAAGTGCACAAACAAACACACAACCACAGACACAAGTACCCGCATATAAACAGACACACTAATGCTGTTCACATGCCTGAGTACATTTTCAGAAGACAGTGGCATTTGTAGATTCTAGAGACAAAAGAACTACTTAGTAACATGGGGAGTGGAGGTCCCGTGGATCTTGAATTGTTGACTATTTAGCTGCTCATATTGTTTCAAGAAGGAGATATTATCTATTCTAGGGGATGGATGTAAATTATTAAGTCATCTGCTAGCAGACACAAGTGGGACAGAAAGCAAAACAAACCACCGGAGGGAGGGGCAGGAATTTAACAGCAGACTGTAAGCTGCTGGCATTTTGTTTAAGTCTTTTCCCAGGACAAGCATCCCAGTGTACCTTCAAAATATCACCTAGGACTTGGCTGATGTTAGGCTCTTATGTTGAAGCTTGGAGGTATAGAACCCAAAGAATCACATATGACCTTCTCTCCTTGACTCATGAGATAATTAATGTAGATACTGTGCATTCATTTTTGAGTGCATTGAGTAGCTGTTCAAATAGTCAAAACGCTCAATTCTGACTGGTTCCCAGCGGCATAAACTTGTTTTACAATTTGTTTCACTGCTAAGGTCAATTCAAAATAAAAAATGTAAAAATTGACCTCAAACTTCCTATATAGTTTAGGAGCATCTTGATATTCTGATCCTGCCTTCCAGAATGTTGGTATTTTAGTCACAGTCCATAATCCTATGCTTTGACTATACTGGGATTACTCTGAGTTAAGTGTATGCTAGGCAAGCACTGTATCCACTAAGCTCCAATCTTCCTTCTGATAGAATTTCTCTAAAATACTTTCAGAAAATGAAGGCACTATTTAGTAGAGATCTTTATAAGCAAATGCAATGTTATTATTGCTCATGGAACATCAGACACATGGCCAAAATATCAAAGTCCTTCAAAAAGAAGAACTCAATGAGGTAACATACTCTGTACCTGAGGGAAAGAATAGTGAGTGGCTCAACAAAGCAAACAAAAGTATGACATCCCCAGATTTATTTACTACCATTAGTTGAGACTGAAAATAATCTCTTCAGAAATGTAGAAAGAACAATTACTAGAGAATTGAAATAGGAATCTATATACTGTTGCCCATGTCCCTTATTGGCATATACATTTTCAAACCCACTTAATCTATTGAGCGTTTCAGGCTGTGTTTTAGACAAACAAATGCTCCCAGTCCCATCACATGTAAGCTATGCTATGAATACTGGCTGTGAAAAAATAATGACATGCAATTTTACATTAAATAGCAGCTAAATATTACAATAAATCATAGGATTGAGTGATGAGAAATACATGTAACTCACATTATCTGCTTAGTAGTTAAAAAACATGTCATCAGTTTGGTGAAAACCAATATTGCATTGATGACCTTAGTGATTTGCCTAAATAAGCTTACTAGTTGCTGCTTTTTTCTAAATAAAATACCATGTATGTTCTTATTGTTCTGACATATCTAAGAACAGAGAACTACTTGCCCCTTCTTCTCTTCTTCCTCTTCTTCCTCCTCCTCCCTGTACTCCTTTTATTTATTCTTTTTCTCTTCTTTCTCATTCTCCTTCTCCTTCTCCTTCTTCTTCTCCTTCTCTGTCTCCTCCTTCTACTTCTCCTTCATCATTATTATCATTAAAAGAAAAAGGCTTAAGGACATGGCCAGATTGCTCATTTGGCAAAATATTTATTAAACAAAAATGACGACCTAAATTTTAATTCCCAGGAGCTAAAGGAAATACAAACAAACAAACAAACAACAAAAACTAGGGCCTAAGGCTTGTACCTATGACATAATCATGGGGGGAGGCAGAGATACGAGAATTTCTGGTGAGCACTAGCCAGTCAGTCTAGGTAAACTAATGAACTCCAGGTGCAGAATGACACTCTGTACCCAAAACTTATGTAGACAAATACAGAGGAAGGTTCCATCCATTTACTTTGGTCTCTACATGCACACTTACACACATGTGTGAATACACATACAAAGACTTGATAATATGTTAGATAATCAATGAATTCCTTACAGATATTATCACAGTGAACTAGAATTTAAATCAAGAAAAGTTGTTTTTGAATTCACATGGCTAGGAAACGTGGTGATATTAGTTGAGGTTGGTTAAACCTTATCTTTGTGGTAATTCACAGGATTATTGCTAATATTTCAAAATTTAAAATTTCAGTTAAATAAAAGTGCTACTCATTGTTAAAACTTTGCTTATGTGCTACTCATGGTGGAATAAGTTTTCGATCTTTGCAAATTTACTTGAAATTAGATTTAGATATAATGCTCTAACCAACCATGAAATCCCTACTTTCTCAAGCATTTCTATAGGTGGTTTATAAATATAAGTAATCAGGGACCTTACTTATCTCAGTATTATGTATTTAAAGACAAAACTATCAAGTGAATTTAGAATTTACTTAGGGGTAAGAATATAAGAGCAATAGGCTGGAGGAGAGCAACAAAGAAGGTAAACGGGTCGAGATAAGTTTCAGGGCCTGAGTTTAAAACCCAGAAATTAAGTAAACATCTGTAATCCTCACCCTCCAACAGTGTGAGCAGAAAAGCAGGGATTCTCAGAAGTGTGTGGAACAGTTATTCTGGCATATACAGATGATGTTTGGTTTCAAACCCTGCAACAAGTGACTGAGGGGCATATTTACATATCAAAGTAGACTTGGCATCCAGGTTCTCTTAGTATCTCTCAGTTCACATTGGCCTATTCTGTTCACAATTCTGAACTTTCCAACCCATGTACTGAGCTGGCCTTTCCCCAGCACTACTTTCTCTCTCTCTGTCTCTGTCTCTGTCTCTCTTTCTCTCCCTCTCTCTCTCCTCCTTTCTTCTCTCCTTCCTCTTTTTCCTCCTCCATTCTTCTCTTCCTCCTCACCCTCCTCTTCCTCCTCATTTCTTTCCTCTTTTTTATGTGCTTCAGTGTCATTTCTCTCTCCCTCTTCTATACCCCACTTTACCCATCACATCCTCTTCTCTTTCTCCTAACACCCACCTATCCCCATGACTACTCTCCTGGTCTCAATCCTTGGGGCCAGTGAACTACTTTGACAGCAGCTTCACAATAAGCTGGCCTTTAATGTAATCTAATCTAGCTAGAATTGGCTCATTTCACTGGTGAAGACATAACCTAATCCTGAGAACAGGCAGAGCCTATTAAAAACAGCATAGAAAATAAGCTCAGCAATTAACTGAGCTACTAATTATTAATTATTAATGTCTACTAACTTTTATTTATACCATTTGACACACATAAACACGCATTCACACAGGTATAAATACTTACATACAGACACATAAACATATCACACATAAGCACATGCCACAAACACAAACTTACACATGCATACCACAAACATACAAGAACACACATATACACATGTACACACACACATACACCCTACAGTACACAAACATGCACACACACACACACACACACACACACACAAAGATACACACACACAAAGACATACATACCATTTGGAAAAAATGGTAAAAAAACAGAAAATCGGAACTAACTACACACTGATGTTCAGTGAAATTAGAAAATAATACTGTAAGCTTAAATCATTTTTGCTCATTAATAACCTTGTGTATACATAAGCTGACTGTGATGAGCTGAAAAATTTCCTCACAAACTCATGTTCAGCCACAATCTCAAAATATGACATGTTTAGAAACAAAGTCTTTTCCAGCATATATATAGATTTGAGTTTACCTAATCCTGAAAGTAAAGCAACAACTGCAAAATAATGATTGCCTGGGGTAAGTGTGGAGTTTTATCTGCATACTTAATTATACTGCAGTTTCTGTGTGCCTGCATGTGTTTCCCTTAAGCTCATAAACAGGCATGTCAGAATATTTAATACATTCGTGAGGCAATGTCTGGATTGGTGATGCATCAATTTCTCACACTGAGTAGATTAGCTTTATGCTAAAAAGCTACATGGAAAGTGGGAAACATAGAGCTCATGTAGGTCCCAATGTCATTTGGACTTTTAGAGTTGGAACTTCGGTCCAACAACTTTGACAGTGTAATACCATATACCTGTCTTATAGGCCAACAAACAAATTAATAATGAATAGCACAAATAATATTTATTTAGTTTTAAACTATTTTTACTAGATTTATTTTTTAAAATTCAAACATATATGGTAGCATTCTGAGTATTTTATTCTATCTCTATGAATCTCCCATCATCCCTCTTCCCAGTCATAATTCTCTTTTATTTTTTTATTTTTCTGTTTTGTTTGTATTTTTTATTTCTTTTTTAATTAGATATTTTATTTATTCACATTTTTAGATGTCATCTCTTTTCTCCATTTCCCTTCCCTAGCAACCCCTATCCCATCCCCCCTCCTTTTTTCTTTTATACCATTTTAATTACATACAAGTATTAAGGTCAGTTCTAGGTTTAGGAACTAGCAATACAATAGATGCAAATAGTCAAGGAACAAGCATAACTCTTGGTTTCATTTTGCAACTCATTATTTTAACTAGGATTCTCTACCTAATCATTAGATTGGATATGTTTATTAGAGCATGGTGGGGTCATTATTGTGTATATAACTAAAGCCAAAATTTTCTCAGATTCCTGAATCTATAAGTATCACATTGTTCAAAAGTGAGAAGTAGAGTCCTATGGGTCACTTCTTCATTCATGCCTGAGTTTTGAAGGACTCATAGTTTTGAAGACATAGTGCAAACGTTCAAAACTCATAAGTTAATGATTACAATGTCTGTGTCTTGTCCAAAAGATGACTTGTTCCAGCTCTTTTCCTGTCTTCTGGTTCTTACGTTCTTTCAGACATGTCCTCAGAAATGTTGCCTGAGACTTGAAGAGGATGTTACAAGTTCCTTTCCTAAACCAAAATACTTATTCTCAGTACTTTGTGCAGCCAGGTGTTTCAGCATTCATTTACTGTTTACTGAAAGAACACAAGACTTATTCAGTGTGACCACACTGGAACATGGATCTTCTTACTGTTCTCTTCAAAATCTATCTGCAGGTTTTGAGATTAGGTTCAGGTTTAAAACATGGCACATGATATGCATGGGTACTCCTGGTTAAAATGTGGTCCCACCTATCACTTATCTCTCTTTGTCTAGGATTCAGTCTCTCCTTACTGCAGTCTCATAGGTTGTGGAA
The DNA here is from genome assembly GCA_030674055.1 of Rhabdomys pumilio. Lineage (NCBI taxonomy): Eukaryota > Metazoa > Chordata > Mammalia > Rodentia > Muridae > Rhabdomys > Rhabdomys pumilio. The sequence goes on along the minus strand of JANHMN010000009.1, from coordinate 2,995,954 downwards.
CTGTGTCTAGTCTCTTCTTGGGAGATAAGTTCCTATGTGTCTGACATCAGAGCCCCAGCATTTTCCTTTACCAACGTGAAGTTTCAGCGGAAGCTCCAATTCCTTGGGCTCTATCATTTCAGTAGTCTTAAGAAAGAAACCTAAGAAAAGGGCACAATGAGTTTAGGATGTCCTCATTACTGCCAAAACAACACCAAATGTTTCTTCTAACACAACAATGGTATTGCTAAAGTGGAGAATTTTTTCCATAAAAATTTTTAGTCAGAACATGCAACTTTACTATTGTGGAAGGATAAATTATTTTCAAATATGATAGTAAACACCTGGTAGCATCCCACACAACTGTCTCCCTGTCTTTTAAACACATAAAGGCACATAAAAAATGTTTCCACTGTGTACAGTCTTGGCATACGGACTATCTTAAGGATGCTATCTTTTCAGTGTAGTTCATCAATGTATCTCATCATCCTCTGCTTCTATTAAGCCTTTCTGCAAATTGTGATGATGGTAGTCTTACCTCCCTCACTGGCTTTATTAATTTGTTTCTTAGGAAAGTCAGTTATGTCAAATGATGTTTTCTGGGGCAAACAGATGAAAAATGTTTTGCTAAAGCAGACACTTGAAATGATGTTTTTCTGAAGCAGACATAGGTGAAAGGGTAATTTTCTAAAGCAAACATATGAAAGAAATGCATGCTGTTCAGAAGGAATATAAATATGACCCCACTGTCAGTAGGAGCTCAAGCCCTGGTTTGCTTTGCTCAGCCCCTCTACTCTTTGCTAATGACACATGAATGTATTAGTTTGCCTTGATTGCCTTGCTAAGATCTACTTGTGGTGACACCATAGATAGAAATTTCCCAGAGAACTTCCTGTGAGGCTTTTTCTTGTGGTTTCTCGACTCTTCTGCAGTGGGTTAAAGCTGATTGGTAAGCCTTGAAGTTTCTTCTAGATTGAACTGCCCTTACTGATTCTTATTTGTGTGTGATAGCTGGCAAATGGACTAGACTATAGCTGCTGGTTCATATTTAGTGTTTGGTACAGGACTGTACTGTTGATATCCTGATGATGAAGATTGAACTCACACCTAAAGAACTATTTTTAAACAAGTCTATTTCTCCCATGTCTTAATAATTTTTCTTTTTCACTACCTCTGGTAGGTGATGGGCTAGAAGGAAGATTGAACACTTACTAAAGTGGGTTGGAAAAAATTTATGCCTATAGGTTATCATCACCTATTGTTATCCCTGGGTTAAATTGTCACTTGAATGTCATCCTTCCATCCTTAATCAATTCTGATCATTCATTGAAACCAAAAAATTGTCAATGAGCAAGACTGTTTGTCCTCTGTCTTCTAGATGCATTGTGAGAGAAATGAATGTATATACACAGGGCAACACACCCAAGAAAGGTGACTGTAAATCAGAGAAGAGAGAAAGAGAGGCCTGCAAGGTTTTGTGATACAGCATATGTAACTTGCTTATTTTAAATGAGACCTTAAAAGACACTGGATTCTATGCAGGGTGTGTGGTCATCTGGCTTAATTATGTGGTAGAGGGCTAGCCTGAGAACCTGGGACTTGTCTTCTTCTTCAGTAGCCATGGCTGTAATACACAAAATTCACTTTTACGTTTGTACCATTGTAGAAAAAGTGTTTTATTGTGAAGGGTCAGTGCCACAATGAGACAGACAAACTTCAGGTATGGGCTATGTGGCAAGCTTTCTTTTCATTCCCATCAAACATAGCAGTCCCCACTCTTGGCCACTATCAAGCTCCTACCATTCCTAGTTATATAATTTTGATTAAGCTTCTTAATCTCTCTTGTAACCGAGGGTTTGCTAGAGAAACAGAACTGATAGAATTTATAACACTTAACAGATGTGTTTCTTGTTGTCATAAGGTAAAGAGCTAAAAGACTAAAACACAAAATAATACCCAGACTATAGTCAAAGGAAGATTTATTATTAAGCGATAGAGATTTCTCTGGTAGAGTTGGGGAGACCATTAACTTTAATAGATAGCATTTGTGTTCTTATTTGGGATGATGGTGTCCCTCATTGTGACTCCCCTCTTCCTATCTTCATTGGTCTAAAAGTAGCTCTGTACCCCATCTATACTAGGGGTTCTGTCTCTGCCTCTTTTGGAGCATGGAATAACTGACTTACTGACTGATTGGAGTAAGAATGGGGTTTCCAGCTTCCTCTTTTCTTTCAGATATATCAGGCACAGGGGAACTCACAGGATGTGAAGTGAAATAGTCTATGCTTCAGAGAATTGTAAGCTTAAGGCCAGGGGGCAAAAAGCCACAAAGCAATGGTGACTCACTGACTATTGCTGGGGGAAGCAACTAGATTGTTTTCGATGACAGCAGGTGTTCAGTCCAACAATAATATTTTTATAATGGAAGACTGAGAACTAGCTAAGTGCTTAGTCCCCAAGGCTGGATATTTCAGAAGTCTCAATATTGTCTTGAAAGACTGGGACTCTAGAAGTTACATTTCACCTTCTATTAAAAAAATAAAAATGATTTGACAACCCTTACAACAATTTATACATGACACTGTGATGCATAAAAGTCTTATATTCTCCAGTGCACTTGTCAAGAGCTTTCCAGATGTGTGCTTTGTATAGGACAAATTATTGTCCCATAGACTCCTAAGCCTAAGGGTTTCTTACTGAAACTTTTTCTTGACACAAGTGTTGGTTCTGTCACCTTTGGCTGATATTCTGCTCTTCTCTTTTGCCTCCTGCACCGTGAAACTTACAGCCCATTTTTCTCTCCTGTATATTAATGCCTAGGGCTTCATGGCCACCTAAAATAAAGGCATAAACTCAGACACACCAGCCAATTAGGATGCATCTGACAAGCATGATTTTGTCTTTTGTGTGCTATCCTAGGGATGCTTAAAAAGTTGCACCTCCCTCAGTATAGAGAATAGAAACTGCATGTGCATAATATAGCTTAAAAGATAGATTCCAGTTTTCTTTTACATGAGATTACAGCTTTAAATTTATTTGCTGTCCTCATTATTATTAGGGAGCATACATTATCTGATCTCTCTGCAGTATTTTACAATGAAGCTCTATTTTAAGATTCATAATTTTAAAGCATCTTCTGCTCCTACATGGAAGATGCATGAAGAGTGAGGACTCACTAATGCTCACTTGCTATTTGTATTAGTTAAGTTTTTCCAGAGGAACATCACTGGAAGAGTGATTACCTAGGACAAAAGAAATTAACTGAAATGCCTTACCTGATACTAGCTGTGTAATTTAACAATGACCATAAACAAGCTGAAGAGGTTGAGAACCAAGTAACTGCTCAGTGTGCAAGGCTAAATGTCACAACAGTCCCAGCCTGCTGCTAGGGTCTTTGAGAACTCCTGGAGCACCAATGATACTTACTGCTGCAGAAGATAGACTCTCATATTAGTGGAGCTGGACATCAGATTCTGCAGCATAAAGTGGAGGCACTTGCCTACAATCATTAAAGACATAGAAGCAGAATGTGCAGTTTTCCCCTGGCCTCTTATATATACAGGAGAATATATATATATATATATATATATATATATATATATATATATGTATGTATGTATATGTTGTCTCGTTAGTCGGTCCTTTCAGAAAGTACCTTTACAGACTCACCCAGAAGCCCATCTTTTAGCTGTTAGCCAGGATGAACTATCATATTATCACATTACTTAGAAATGGGCAAAAATAAGTCCTAAACAAAGTGGGCACTTCACAAAGCTTTGAAAAACAGACTGGAATTTACACTGCGGACATTTACTGTGCAAGACATCCAAATCCTCACCTTTAAGGCCATATTAATTACCCCCCTTTCCAAAACGAATTCTCCTCATAAACAAAAAATTCAGAAAACAATCTCCTGTGTGCAAACTTTGTGACTGATGGCAGAATTTTTAAATCAGCTAGCATTCTGTGGGCGCATAGCCCTTCTGCCTGTATGATATTTAAAGCTGAGGTATAAATATGTGTCCCGGCCCAACCTGCCTCTCCGGTCTTTGGGTCAGGGTTTAGCAAAAGAGAGAGTGGGGATAAAGGGGAAGAGACGCCAAGAATAGAGACAAGACAGAGGTTCTGATCAAGTCTCATTTATTGAAAAAAAATCTGGGTTATTTATATGCTTTTGTCACGTGCCTTGCAGGTGTGGATATGACATAAGCCTTACAGGTGTGTATAGCATGGATAGCACATGAACCATGCGCCTTGCAGGCGTGGATACCACGTGTGCCTTACAGGCATGTATGGTGTGGATAGCACATAGATATTACGGGCACCACATGCTTTGCAGGTGTGGATACCACGTGTGCCTTGCAGCTGTGGGCACTAAACAGCAAAACAAGATATGTGGGATAAACAAGATATTTATAAGAGTGTGCTCAGCTGTTGTAGGCTGTTGTAAATCAACTCTCATGTCAGGGTATATGGCTCAAGATGGCTGCAAAACTGATAGCCGCATTCTGCTACATGTAGGCTCCTAACAAATATGTACATCATACAACACAGCTAGACATGTCAGCATTTAGGAGCTCAGCTTATATTACTGTCTTCATTTATCAACATGAATTAAATTAGTAGAAATTATACTGATAAAAAAAGTAAAATTTATGGAATTTTTCTAGGACAAAGACTGACATTATTTATAGAGCATGAATATCCAGGGAGGAATATGAATAAATAGATAGATAGATAGATAGATAGATAGATAGATAGATAGATGATAGATAGATAAGAGGAAGAAAATGTCCCCTATAAGCAAACTCTTCAAAAAGAAGTAGAAAGCCCACAAGCAGAGGAAAAATAATGTAACTTCATTTCTCATACTTTCAAATATGCAGCTTGAATAGCTAACTCACACCCAGGGAGAAAACTCTCTATTGAAGAGTGTAAGTTTGATGCATATGAAAGAAGTGGCATGTGGCATGGATAAGAAGCTGCCATCTACGTGATGATCAGTGAGATTAGCAGTTTGAAACATACTTAAAAGATAAGCTACTAAGCTTTCAAGCAAAATCTTGGGAGGTGGTACTCATTCAGGCTTAAGTTCTTTGTCTTTAGACAGATATATCCTGGCAAAGTGAGGAACATGATGATGATTGGTAACCATCCATAGTGCTTTGAAACAGTCAAGAAAATTTCTCGTACAATCTGGATATGATGAAACATAGCTGTTCTGGATGGAGACAAGAGAATGGTTCTTGCTCACTGCCAAACCAATCCTAGGTTCAGTGAGAGATTCTGTCTCAATGAAATAAGATATAGAATGATAGAGCAGGAGAGTATGTGTGGTATTCGGAATTTCACATGTTATTTTTATACATTTATATATTTAAACTATGTTCATAGCTCTTATCCTTTCTTACTGCTCCCACTTCTGCTGATTCCCTTTTGTGTCCCAAACGGTCCCACTAACACTTTCATGTCCTTTGCTTTTTATGGATTGACCCAATAAGTATCATGTGGATTATTTACAAGAGCATCAATTAAGAGTTATTACAGAAGCATGGGAACTTTGCCAGTAGCTATTTTACTGAAGGAAATATCTTTTGCTCCCCTCCAAATATTAACTTAGTAGATCCTAAGAGGGGTTGGGACAAGGTGAGTGCTTCCTCTGTGACAGGATGCTGAGGGCCCAAGTTTTTCATAGATCTTGTGCAGGTAATCTCAGCTTTCATGAGTTGAAGAATGCAATAGCTATGCCATCCCTAAATGTTGGTGTCACACACACTCCCCTCCTTCGTCTGGTTCTTATATTCCCAAGGCTAAGGGAATATCGTGGAAAACGAGAACCTACATCACAAGAGTTTTAAAATTCAACTATTGTGAGATTTTTATTATTATTGATTTTATCTTTTCTGCCCTCTGAGACTATGAGGAGAAAATCTGTAAACTTATGACTGACATTTCTTACTATCAATGATGCAAATTTTATGAAATTAAGTGAGAAAAAGAAATAGCTATTTATTAGTATGTCTGAATGTGTTTATATATCTAGGCATCTGTATGTGTACGTGTATGTACGTGTCTGTGTGAATGTTCACGTAAGTGTAAGGACTTATGTACATGTGTGTATGAATGCTTGTGAATGTGTGGGTTGCATATCTACTCAAGTTTCCTTCCATAATCCTGTTTAGTGAGACAGAATTTCACCAAAGAGGCTAATCACTAAGTCCCAGAGATCTGCCTATCTTACCTTTCTTATCAATGGGATTCAAAGAACTTACAAGCCTGTGGGAAGTACTTTGGTGACTGAGCTATACTCACAGTTCCAAAGTGACCTGTACTGTTATTTTCATTTTATAGATATGATTTTAAATATGTTTGACAGAGAGTAAGAACACTACACCAACACAGACAGGGAAGCCATATTCTCCCTGCCATAGTGGAGTCTGGCCATTGTCACAATTAGATTGGGGAACAACAGGAATGCACTTGGAAAACTTTGAGTTATAAGAAGTAAGTTAGCTAAATAAAGAAAACTACTATATCATATCTGCTGATGGAGGGCAATACAAGCCTCCTATACGTGTAGAGTAGAATAGTGCCCAGCAGAGGCTGGGAAGAATTGCGGTGGGAATATATCATATGGATCAGCATGTGTAAAACTGCATCAAAAAGGAGTAAGTTTTGGTGATCGAGTTCATTTCAACGTAAGGTTTATAAATGATTTTACCATGAATATATTAAGTGATAGGTACGTCAAGTAGACCCAGTTGATGTTTACATAGTTTATATGTGCATCAAGTCACCACAGTGCTGTAAGCACTTGGTTATCCATGTCAAGTAAAGGGATGACATTGCTAGGGCAACAGAAGTGGCTCTCTCACATGAATATTGCATTCAGATACTTATCATTCATATTAAAGCTGGGCATGATGGCATGGGCATGCATCTGTAACCCCAGGGCTAAGAGACAGTGACAGGCAGATCCCTGGAGTTCATTGGCATCCAGTTTAGTAGAGTCAGTGAGCTCCATATTCAATAAGAGAACATATCCCTAAAATAAAGTGGAGGTTACTCAGTGATCAACGAAACACATGATGTTTACCTTCAGCATTCAGAGTCACATTTACAAAGCATACATATACAACACAAATATACACACATACTGTAACATACACATGAAGGATGAAATTGTAAATGAAGGTCTATATTCCAGATGCCTATGGATACGGAAGTTATAAATTATATTTAAAAACTTAAATAATATTTTTGGTCTTTCCTTGTTCACAAGTATACTTTCATACCACAGAAATTCAGGGTTCAATAAGAAAAGCATGTGCTGAGTTTTAATGAAACACTTCCAGCACCTGACTAACAATTGCAATTATCTCACGTATTTGTACATTTATTCCACAGATGCTCATAATACTGATAATCGTCCCTCAGAGTCACTAGGAGAGGGTTAGAGACATTCATTATACAATACTGCACTCTAGACACTTGAACATGCTCAAAAGTCATGTTGCCTTATTTTTTTTCCCGGGGAAACACAAATACCTCTTCAAAGCAAATGAGGAACCAGTGAAAGGCAAAGTATGATACCACCAAAGCTCAACTTGGCTTTAGGCTTATTAATAACACTTAGCAGTAGTTAATTATAAGTTCAAAGGTGGATACCAACCAGCATCATAACTGTAAGCCTCACCTAATCCTGAATGATGACCTTAAGGATTACATAGTGCCTTTTTAAGTTTCTCTTCTTATATTTTCTAGCATCTCTCAAAATCACTAGTAGCTAGGAGACGGCAGAAAAAGCAATTGTTGGACTCCCAGAGATTGTCCTTTGAGTTTCATCTTTTCCTTTATTGAGGTAATGCCAGTATATCTATGACTCTAGGTCTAGCAATTACCTTATTTGTTATGACTACTTGACCAAGGCATTTTCTTCTCCAAGCTGGTGACTATGTTGTACACAAACAAAATAAAGAATCTCATATTACAGCTGGGATGGAGAAGTGGAGAGGGTAGCATCAAAGAGGGTAGGTCACAAGTAGTCTTATCAGCTGTCATAGTAGAATGTGAGGGGGGTGATGGAGAACCGAGTACACAGCAAATTGCCCTGGAAGTCAAGGGGCCAGAAGAAATGTATACAATCTTCAGAGCTCGAAGGATTGAAATACCCACCAAGACTTGAAACTTGCTGTTTCATCTACTCTGTCTAGCTAAATTCCTAATATTTTTAGTGAAAATATAAGAAAGATTAAATTACTACTCTGGATCCCAGGCTTGCTAGGGAATATTTCCAAAGGAACAAGATATTTCAAGAGAAAGCATCATGCAAAGTCATTTGGCTCTCATGCTGCCATCAAGAAGTCTCCTGTGAACTCAACCTGACTTCTTTCTTTGGCATCTCCCTGAATTATGATTTTGGAGTACCCTGGTCTATTTATCTTCTGGTTACACTCAAGGCACACAGAGCCCTGATGATGTCCCTGTAGAGCTCAAAGTGAGTGATAGAAGATCCAGGCTGCTTCCCTGCTCACTTAACAGAAAATAGAGGTCATGACAAGCATCTGTGAGAATGATTTTTCTTGCCTGTCTTCTAAATGCACACTGACCCAGAAAGCAAATTTATGCCAAACAAACAGGGAGCTTTGGCTTCAAGAAGATGAGATGGTTGCACAATTGAACCGAGCTAGAGGATACCTGTTTATTCCGGTCACTACCCAAACTGACAACATGCACAGAAGGAGAAATAAAAATATCTTTTAAAATACAGATGACAGGAAAAGGTCTCCTCTCATGGTCTCCTTTAACAGGTCAAAACAGCAAGTCAGACAGACATGAAAACAAGAAAAAGACTTGAGTCTATTGGAAATCTAGGCATTGGTAGTGTGTGTGTGTGTTTACAGGTGTGTGCAGGTGTGTGTAATGTGTAGTGTACTATATCTACAATTGCAAATGCACAGCTACCTGCATATGGTTGATGTTGTGTGTTGACTAATAGGAGTTTCTGTGTATGTGTGTCTGTTTAGGTGTGTGTAGTGTAGTATGTTTACATATGCATATGTACTTTCACCTGTGTATTGTTGATGTTGCATGTATATATATACAAGTGTGTGTGTTTGTATGAGTGTGTGTGTGTGTGTGTGTGTGTTGTGTGGTGTGGTGTGCGGTGTATGTGTACATATGCATATGCACAGTGACTTGTAAATGGTTGATGTTGAATTTATACAAGTATGGGTGTGTATAGAGTCCAAGGCTGACAACAGACTTCTTTTATCACTCTTCCTTATACAGTGAGTTGGGGTCTTTCTTTCCAGAGTTTATCTTTGTATCTAATTTGGCTTGCCAACTCGTTGTAGTGATTCCTTGTCTTTGCCTCTTGTATACTGGGACTACAGACAGGCTACCACATCCATCCTGTTTTTATATGTGTTATGTGTATTATTAGAATACAAACAATGGCTGGGCAGTGGTGGTGCATACCTTTAATCCCAGCACTTGGGAGGCAGGGACAAGCAGATTTCTGAGTTTGAGGCTAGCCTGGTCTACAGAGTTCCAGGACAGCCAGGGCTACACAGAGAAACCCTGTCTTCAAAGCAAACAAACAAAAACAAAACAAAACAAAAACAGAATACAAACTATGATTTACATAATTCTGTAGCAAGCTCTTTACCTGATGATCCATTACTTAAGGCTTGAAACCTGAATATCACTGAGGGAACAGTTTCTGCATTCTCAGACTCTGTCTATAGTTGCCACCAAGGATAGACTAGAAAAAGAATCAAGAGTTCTCATGCTTACAAATGACCAGCAGTTAAAAATAAGTTTCCTCTTAATAAATTTTAAAACCAATATTACATCATTCTATAGTGACATTGTATTGACACCATATTAAGATGACAAATTTCAGATTAGAGGTTCATGTCTCTTATAAGAGACAGTCCAGTTGAGCATGCCTGTTTTTTTTTTCTGTATTATTTACTTTTCTTGTTTTTACAAGAAAATATCTTTCAAAAATTTCTTAAGAAAAACTTTGTGGTGGCTTAAAATTTGTGAGTATAGTCCTTTATGTTAGAAAAGGCATGGAAGCAGGATCATTAGTAGGCTTGTCACATTGTATCTGGTGTCAGGTTCCACCCACATTTAGGATGAATCATTCCATTTCAATTAACCCAATCTAGAAACTGCCTTAGAGATAAGCTTCAAGGTTTTAATAGA
>JANHMN010000009.1:2972827-2985750 GCA_030674055.1 Rhabdomys pumilio | reverse complement strand
AGAGAGAGAGAGAGAGAGAGAGAGAGAGAGAGAGAGAGAGAGAGAGATTTGGGAACTATTGTGCTTGTAATTTTAAGGAACTTGATTATGTTCAATGTTTTAAGACCAAACCATCAAGACTGAAAAAAAAAATGTCAACCTGAAATGATATATTTTTGTTCTAATTGTTATTTTAGTTATCATATCAAATGGGTTTTTTGAGAAGGGCAAGTTGCTTTTTTTTCCTACTTCTCAATTCTCTCACTATTATAATATGGGTATACTTAACACATTATCTACACCTAGACTCAAGTCCTGGTTAGAGTCTTTAACCATGTAACATCACCATTTATTTCTGGACTGAGGTGCAGAACGAATTATTTTCAGTCATCAAATCTCTCAACTCTGGACTGGAAAAGGGGTAGGTACATGGCTGGCAGAGGGAGGCCTTGCTCCTATGATCAATAACCTGAACATCTGCTAGTGACCACATGTAATTATTGAATATTATGGTCACAGAAGAGCTGAAAATCACTCCCATGGAAAGTCTAGAGAAGATAGAACTGAGAATCGACTGAATGAAACAAGAATATATTATGGAGAAAGTAATATACATAATGCATATCTAACATGAACACACAACTTAAGATTAGAGCAGACGATAATAGATTTCACAAGACAATAAATACATATACTATGAAGACAGATATATTTGACCTTCTGGAAAACAAATTCATGATTTGAAACACCTATCAAGACACCTGTAGATGTGATATGTCGGAGACCAGAAAGCGATGGTCAAAGACAGATATGACATGGTGTTGTTGTTTACTTTCCACTGGTCTGATGAAACAAAAGAGCCAAAGTCAACATGAGGAAGTAAAGGGTTTATATGTCCTCCACCGATCTCTCCATCTTTGAAGAAAGTTTAGGAACTTGTGATAGGAAACTGGAACCAGGAACTAAAGCCGAGATTATGGAGGAAAGCTGGTTACCATAGTTTTTTGCTTTAGCTATGGCTCAGCCATTTTTTCTTACATATCCCAGGCCCATATGCTCAGGGGATGGCAAACTCCATGTTAGGTTGCATTCTTTGAAATCTTTTTAATTCTTTGAATTAAATAATGTCCCACAGATATGTCCAGGGGATAGTCTGATGGAAGAAATTATTCAGTATATATTATCTCTTCCTGAGTGTCAACTTGACAACGAAGGCTAGCTACAGTATATTGTGAAGGTAAGGCATATAAACATATACCACTTAAATGAATGCAATGCTTGAGGAATTCAAAGGAGGTGTAATCAAAGAACTCTAACAAGGTACCACCTGAAAATATGCTTTGCTCTTTTAAGCAACCTTTGGAGTCAAAATATATACTGATGTAGGGGCTGGAGAAAGAGTTCAGTTGACAAAGTTCATCCCTTTTAATCCTAAAAACCTCATGTTGATTCTCAAACACCCATATCAAAATGAATGAATGAATGAATGAATGAATGAATGAATGAATGAAGTACCAGGTTCAGCAGTTTTATGCAGTTCCAGTTCAGGAAAAGTGGAGACACCAGGATTCATGAGGTTGCCTAGCTGAAAGTTTGATCTTCAGGTACAGTGAGATATTTCATCTCAGAAAATAAGGAAGAGAACAACTTTAGCCTTCACACATATGCACATATAGTTCCCTGCACATGCACCTGTACATACAGTCACCTGCATGCACATCTCCTTAAAACACACATTCACACATAGTCATGTGCACACAGTCATATGTGCATAAATGCACACAGTAACCACACACATGCATGCATAGTTATTTTGCGCACACATATGCACATAGTAACCTGCATAGGCAAGTGCACACTCAGGTATCATTCATAAAAACTAGAATCATTTTTTCAATCCTTTTACAACTGATATTATACATTCTTTTGAGAAATAGTTTTCTTTTGAAGAATTTTCTATATGTAGCTTTTAATAGTGCGAACTGATTACATAGATTTTTTTTTTGTTTCCTACATTTGAGACATCACTCTTGGTTGCTATTATCAAAAATGAAGCAGTCACGGAGCTTATTCCTGGAATACTTTTAGTTTTACCAATCCCTGATTTGGATTTCCCGTGCTCTCTTATTTTCTTTAGTTCAGATAAAGTGATTGCTTTGGCTTATGAAAGAGATACTTTTCTTTCTGGCACTCAACTTTACTTTTACATATGATATGAAAGTGTATTGAAATCGTCTTTTATAGAAAGTAGCTGAAGCATAAATATATATTTATGCACACTCCAGCTATGCACCCAGAAAGTGGTTTCAGAAAAGGAATCACATAAGCCATCTCCTCTCTCCCCCATCTTCTTAGTGGAAGGCAGAGAAGAAGCAGAGAGAGATTACTTCACTACAGACAGAATTTTAGGGTCAAGTTACTATTTGGCTTTACCATTGCAAATATAGTGAAAAGTATCAATAAATTAGTTTTAATACAGTTTTTGGACATTCTTTGACTGTGTACTGGTTAATTGTTTCGGGTGTCTGAGCTTGTTTCCTGGTCTATACAATTACATAGAGGTAAATACCTTAAAGGAATGTTGGAATGATTAAATAATGCACTGTGTGTTGTGTAACATTGGGCATCAACTCGGGAAGATCTACAAGCACCTAAAAGACAAACTTCTGGGTATATCTGTGAGGAAACTTGAAATTTGGGTGACTGAGGTATAAAGACCCATTCTAAATGTAACTGACACCATCCTTGGTCTGGGGTCCTGATTGCACAAAAATGAGAACCTAAGACGTCTACCAGTCCTTACCACTCAGTACTTTCAGAGTGTTAACACACTGTCATCAACTGCTTCATGTCCTTGCTGCCATGCCTTCCCCACCATGATGGACTGTACACCCAAACTGGGAGTCAAATGAACCCTTCTTTTTTAAGCTTCTTTAAGCTATTTTAGTAAGGAAATTTGTTACAACATTGAGTGTTTCATACATACTATATGTAAAAAATGACAGAGGGATTTCTTAAATCTTAAATCAACCCCATGCACTATTTTATTGTTATGATTAATATTGTTATTATAAAGATAAATTTGGAACATGACAGCAAAGACTGTTCAAATCTGCTATAATTTCACCCAGAATCTTAGCTCTTGACTTTGTCTTTGTAATGGAAGTACCAACACAGAGTGGTAATTGTTTCTGCTACTATACTTCCTAGGTCTGAAGCCTTAGCATTATCATTTGAATTTCCTAGCCAAAAAAAAAATCTTGTGGTAGTCAAGTTATAGTGCTTAATACAGGCAGAACAATGGCAGCCACATAGTGAGTCTTCGATGAGTATTAACTCTTTATTCATAGTGTCTCACCCATAGTATTAGAATGTTGCTAGATTCTCATACTTTTCAAGGTTATTTTATTTAAAAAGGTAGTTGATTTAGCAGAAACCTGAAATTATTAAGAAGATAAAGAAGAAAAATTCTCCCTCATTATGTATTTCTCTTATTTTCTCATAAAGTCAGGTTACAAATTCTACTCTCAAATTGTGGACACTATTAGAACAGATTTAAGTCACTCCATCCTCTTGGTTGTACTAATAGTTGATTTTGTTAATTCATTAACTAATTAATTCACTTTACATCCTGGTTGAAGTTCCCCTTCCTCTTCTGCTCCCAGTTCTAACCTCCTACCACCCTTCTATCATTTTCCTCTTCCCTTTCCCTCAGAGAAGATGAACACTCCCTCCCTTCTCCAGTATCAACCTGTCCTAGCACATCAAGTCTTATCAAGTCTAAGCAGCAGCTGATGGAACCAGATACAGAAACCCACAGCTAGAGAGCAGGCAACTCAGGGAGTGGAATGTTAAGTATTGACGGAGCTGGAAGAGTAATGGGCACCATACGAAAACCTACTGAGCCAACTAATCTGGGCCCATACATGCTAAAAGAGACTGAATCACCTACCAAATAGCATCAGTAGACATGACCTAGGCCCCCTATATATGTGTAGCTAATGTGTAGCTTGATATTTATGTGAATCCCACAACCATTGTATTAGGGACTGTCTCTGACTCAGACTCTGCATTTGGATCCTTATCCCCCTTGTCTGCCTCAGTGGGAGAGGATGCACATAGTGGATTTTTAAATTGTGCTTGAGGTGTTGTATTCTATATGTGTATATAGTGTGTTTGTTTGCATATTCATGTGTGAGTGTGTGCATGAGCTTGCCATAATGCACATGACAGCCAAGACATAATCTTGGTAGTCATGAGTCAGTCTTTACTTAGCACCTTTTTTGAGAAAGGATTTCTGGTTACTCACTACTACTTATGCAAGGTTTGCTCACTCAGGAACTTCTAGTATTCTCCTATTTCTGTCTCCCACCTTCTTTTAGGATAACAGTATTAGAAGTATGTATACTGCTGTGTCAAACTTCCAAAAATGGGTTCTAGGTATCTGAAGACCTGTATTCAAGCCTGTATGACACATACTATTGCCACCAGTCCTTTTCCTCAAACCCAGTTAACAGTGGATTTTACTCACTCACACATACAAACACAAGAACACACATACACAGAAACACATGTGTACATGTGCATATACACATGTGCATGAACACCTCCCACACACATACACATTTTGAGCATGAGTATCAAACCTTTCTCATTATTTATATGACTCTACCATCTATTAGCTCACTTAGCTGTCAGCACTTCCTTTATATAGCATTAATTACCCATTTCAGTTTCTGCCCTTACTTTTATTGTCATCCACATTGTGATCATTTTTACCTGCTTCTATGGCAACCTTGCTTCTCAACCCACCACCTGTCTTATAGTCTGAGAAAGCTTGGCATCACTGCAATGTTTCTATGAATACATCAGACAGTAACTGACTTGGTTCATGGGTTGATGTTCTATTTTTGACCATGGGCTCTAGTATTTCCCTAAATTGTAACTTGTTAACTTAGCTCTAGACTGACACAGCTTGTGTGAAGCCTATTATTATGTGCGTTTCCAGTGACTGCTACCAATGTCTCCAATCTTGCATCCGGACCATAGGCTTGATTTCATGATGACTACTCATATGGCTCATGGTGAGTACCAGTTTCTCCTGCCAGTAGATCTCGGCAGTCTGCCAGCAGGAAATGTTTGCATGTTGGTACTGTTGTGGTATTTTTTTAAATCATCAATCCTACACAAGTTCTCAAAACTAAACCTAGTATCCTATTCAGAGTTTACTTTACACTGAAATATTCTTGAAAAGGATTTTGGTGGGCTTTGTTTTATACAGATACTTGTGTGTGCATGAATGTGTATATGCTTATGTGTATATGTGTGTATGCGTGTGTGTGTGTGTGTGTGTGTGTGTGTGTGTGCTTACACATACCCATGATGTTCATGCACTCTGTGCACAACTGCAGCAGCCAGAGAGACATTGATGTACTGTACTATTACTACCCACCTTATTCCTTGAGTCCAGGTCTCCTTACAGAATCTTGTGCTCGGAGGGTAGGCAACAAATTCCAGTGATTTATACTGTCTTTCCCCCCACAAAACACAGAATGACAGGAGTATATTTAGCCACACCCATATTTTTAAAGGAGCACAAAACACTTGGATTAGGTCTTTCTGTTTGCTCATGAAGAAATGGTGCATGATGGCTTATCTGTCCATTTTGAGGAAATATTTTAATAAGCACAAAATCTAAAGTATATGGACCTTAACTTAAAAGTTAACTTCTTAACTTTTTATTGTTTCTTTGTAAGTTTCACATCATGCACCCCAAACTTGATCATCAACAGAGAGATCTCTGTTCTTTTATATCCACAATCTCTGCTTGAAATCTTGTGGAACACCTTCTTAAATAAAAAATAAATTCTGCATGAATTTAGAAGTAATGGGTATAAAATAGAGTATAGTCCTGAAATTTAAAACTACAGAGAATGTAGCAAATAAAGAAAGACGACCAATTCACCACAATGGATGCCATGTCTATCATGTCTATTATGTAAAGTGATTTGAGAACAAAAGACACTGACAAGGGATAGTTTATCTCTGGTTTCAACATAAAGTACTGACAAATTCATCTTAAAATTTCCCAAGTAAACAGTTGATCAGTTATATCCCAGCTAGCATTTCTATAAACATGAGTTTTGATGTGTTTAAAGTATAAATGGCCCTGGAAACAATATGAATCCATTGCAGTTTACATACACTTAGATGATGGGCCAAATTCAAAGTGAAGACGTTAGTGCCCAAACCAGCAAGACCTCAAGAATTTTCTCAGAATCCAAGAAAAATTATTTTTCCATGAGCGAATTTTAACAAAGAGTAACTTTGGTTTAAATATAAATCATGTAGTGGCCTCCAAACCCATATCCATGGCAAAGCCATCCTATAGTTCTCTTCTTCTCTGGGATGCTTAGAAAAAATATGATTTGGGGGTATTGATTTGTTACTTACATATTGAAAGGGTTGCACAAACAGAGGATGCTTCCATGGGACAGACAGTGGATTATTAAAAAGACTCAAAGCAATTATGAGACTGGAGCTGTAGTATAGTAAAAAGCTTACTTGTCTAAAAAGCAGGAAGCCCTTGGTTTTATACACTACCACTACATAAATGGGGAGCGATGGTACATTACTGAAATATAAGCACTAACAAGGTAGGGGTAGAAGGCTCAGGAGTTCAAGGTCATCTTTGTTTATCACAGATTCTGATGTTGCACCTGTCATATGTTCCAATTATCATAAAACCAAGAGATAACAGAAATCAGAAGTTGATGCTCATTGGTGTTCCTAGGAATGAGCATCACCTTCAAGATGCAAGTTTGCTCTATTCTGACTTACTGACATGCTTCCCTTTCTTTCAAGAAGATGAATTGTATTGTCATTGTGTTGAACTGCCCATGGTAGTTTTTCCTTACATGGTATACTTCAGGTACGATTATAGTTATGAAAACTAAAGGAAATATAAAGACTGAAATTCCAGATTTTATAAATACAGATGAAGCCAATAATTAACCTAGACAGGGTAACATCAGAATATCCAAACTCCTAGAGCAAATAGTTCCAATGCTACACTTAAAAAGAGATATGGAAAATACCAAGTGCATAATAAGGTACAAGCAGATTCTACTCAGTCCCTGCATGTGAACCACAAATTATTTGAAAAAGTGAAAATGCAATGAAAATGTGATAACTCAATAAAAAAGTTAGTGTGCTCATCCTTTAGTGATGAAACCTAAAAAGGTTTTTAAAGACATTTACCTATAGTTAATTATTCATTATAGTTAATTTTATATAGAAATTACAGAATCTTAATAGCCCAGTAGCTGATTATGTATTCATGTATCTGTTTATAAAATTCAAAAACTCTCTAAATAGGCAATAAACTTCATATTTTCTGTAAATTAGTAAAACTTTGCATAAATAAATACAATGTCTGAATTTCAATGGTCAGTATGTGACATTTTCTGGGCAGATATGAAAAAATGTTTATTCACCTCAGACAAAAGATGGCAGAAATTACTCCACCATTGCCTTGCTTAGGGAACCAAGAATTTACAGAAGTCAGGCATAGGAACAGAGATGATGTGCCCTTCCCCCAGGCCTAAGCAGGCCTGCAAGTCATTGACCAAGACAAGACCAAACAACAATAGGACCTAGAAGGAGGCATTGCCTTGCCAGTCTTGGCGTCCTGAGGTCTGCTACAGAGCTAAGAAGAATGGACTGCCTGCTGAGCTAGCCTTGACACCTTCCGGACTACTATCTCCTCACCTAGCCTCTGGGTGGTACCGAGAAGAGATTCTGGTGGGTGGGACTTCCCCTTTATATATGAAAGCAAATTATTAAACTTTGGGCCTTGATCAGAATACTTTGTCTTAGCCCCATCTTTCTCTCGCCCTCCTTCCCGTTAATCCCTAGGCTTCTTCTCAGGAGAACCTGGTGATCGTAGCTGCAGGCAGCTACAAGATGACTCAATGGAAGCTAAATCAAAACAAAGCTTAACCTCCTCTGAGTGATGACCCATAGAAGTTAAAACCATGTGGCACTCTGATTGACTTGCAGACCCCTGGGCTGGTCTGCAAATCTCTTCCATCAGCAACAATTTGTTGTTTGGGCCTTATGAACCATATTAATTCCAGAGACTCCTGAGCCTTGCAACATTTATCTATTTCATGTGTCTTATGAATTTCAATTCCTTCCTAAGTCTTGAAGAACCTTTCTCTAGCATGGAATGTTTCAAGTGACAGGTGAAAGCTAAACTCCATATGTGATTTATAGTCCAGATATTACATGAGAATATTATCTTTTGCCCTCTGACCTTCTCTATGAATAACCATTGCCTGTTTACTACTCATGAGACCATAGAAAATGTGTTGTTATCTTAAGTGAATGGCCAAATCTTAGAATTGATTTAATGGACTAGAAAAACTCGAGTCACATGGTTTGATAAGGAAGTACCATGGATTCATGTTTGGAATCCATCTCCAAGGTGTACCAGAAAACAGTTGCTAGTTACAATGTTCTGTCTGCTTTCACTTCATGTAATAAAGGGAGTCATAATTAGAGTTAGTGATTACTGACTAAACATAAAGTGCCAGGCTCTACACTAAGGGTCATGTACAATCATTTAATGTTTATCAACAGCCCTATTAGGTGGGCATATTTACTTTTCACATTGAATAAAAGAGAAATAAACTCCATATTCTCTTAGTGGAACTGAGTTAGGAGATGATACATGCAAATCAATTTATTGTATTAATAAAGTGCTTTTTATAAATGATAAACTGTCCATTCCTATTAGGCTAGGCATAGTTCAGAAAGTACACACAGACAGAGGGTTTTGTATTGTGTTTCCTAAGGATATTTGAACAACCTTCCACTTCCCTCAGGTAGGCCATCAGTAAAAGATTAAAAAGCCAAACAAAATACAACATAGGAACAAAACAAAGCAGCAACAACAACAACAACAAACAACATAAGAACAAAACAATCAAAGCAACAACAACAACAACAACAACAACAACAACAACAACAAAATTATTCTACCCACTTTGAACTTAATGAACCAATGAGATTATTGGTATTTCTTTCAGGAGTATGAGTGAGGGGTATTACAGAAACTTGGCTAACTCACATACATTTGCATCACTGAACACTCTGCCCAGCATGAATGACAGCTCACAAAAGATGCATCCTGACAGCTGCCTGCTGCACAACTCTGTCATGAGAGTCTTATCTCTCTAGAAATTGTTACTGCTTATGAAACTTTGGGGAAATGGGCTTGTGACTACCAGAAGTATCAGAAAGTTTCTAAGGTGTTCATGAAAACATTTCATAGGTTGGAGAAAAGGATCTACATCTTTACTTTGGTGTACTGGTGTAATGCTAAGAATACAAGTGCAATCTGATGGACTTAGGGACTCACCTATTATTATCTCTTCCCACCTACAAATACATCCTTACCTTCACTCATCCTTTTAGATAACATTATTTAGTGTTCACTAGATCAAAATGTGTATTAAACATCATTCCATGCTTTTGAAATCCACTAGCATTTTCCTTCATACATACCCAAATGTACAATTTAAACTTATATGTGTTATTTTACGGAAAATACAATGCTTTCCTGTGTATATGTTTTTCAAGTCCTAATCATGACCCTAACTGCCCATTTTGTTTTACATGCCAAAGCCAGTATTTCATTGATCACTGTTTGCTGGAAGTTTCCCATGACTTGCATGGCTTTTTTGTTCAGAGCAAGTTGGCTAAATTTCTTGTGATAAGAGTGGTCATAGCACCAAAAGAAGACGATATCAGATCCTAATTGATGCTAACATTGCATTCAGTTCTTCTTCTCTGGACATCTAGATGGCTTATCCTCAGGCACCCCAACCTTTAGAAATGCTTTGTCTTTGATTCTTCTTCCTCCTCTTACTGAGCTCCCTGAACAAATAAAAAGATAATAGGATTAAGAATGTGATTCAATTGAAGATTACTTGCTTAGCATGTGTTAGCTTTCATATAATTGCAGCATGGCAAAGAGGAAGAGGAAAAGAGGAGGAAACAACGTACTATATTTTTTAGTTCACAACAATGTTGGATTTGACATTAGTGAAGTATAATGATTAAAATGATTATGATAATACACAGGAGAACTTATGAGTGAGAAAAAGATGAAAGAGCAATATGGTATGTTTGAAATGCATTATATACATGTATAATTAGTAGGAATAAAACATTTCTTAATTATTTAAAATTTTGAGTATTTAAACTAAATATAATAATTTGAAGAGTTATTAAAAAAAATTTTAAGGATCAAACTGAAATACCATCACCTTAGAACAGCTGCATAATATAAAGAAAAGCTCTTGCTGTGTCCTGACCTTTCCCTGCCTTTGTGTAGACCTTTCTATGACCATTTTTTAGCTGGTCATTAAGCTCTTTATCTACCTAAAACCCTATAATTAGGAAATGTTAAAAGCAGCTTTTAGATCAACAATTATTTTAACACCAGAAATGAAATATGTAAGACTGATCACTAAAAGCATAGTTATTGAGCTCCTGTGTGAGTTTAGAAGTATGTAGGGATTACAGGCTCCACAGTAATAAACCAAAGGCAGCCTTGCAGAGTTTCCAAGTCAGTTATTGTCAGAAAACTCCTTCAAATGGGTCAGGGAAAAAGAAAAATGGTGGTGGCTTTCAACTACACCTCTCTTTCTCCCCTCTTCAGGGGCCATGAGTTTAAAGATTCAAAGGGATAGGGTTGATGAAAAGAAACATGTTTGTCTTAAATAAATCAATTATAATTAATTCTATGTTTATTTTTTCCATATCTCTTTGCTTCTGGTAACATTCAAAAGTTTTTTTTTAAAAAAAAAAATATCCTTGTCAACTACCATTCTGAGAAATATATTGTTGAGCATGGTCAAAGTAATAAGAAACATTAATTAAAAATCATGTTCTTATAGAAAGTTTAAATTAATTTTCTCTCAAAATATACATTTTTTTTGTATGTAGAGAAATTTGACCCTTGTTAGTACATGGAGAGTTTTACTGTGAAAGTCTATGCCAAGGAAAAGGCCTAATCCAGGATGCTTGGCAAATTTGTATGATCCTGAGACCAATTAAATAGGAATAAAAAGTAAGTTTCACATTGCTGCTTCTGTGGTGACTGCCCAGAATGGTTGCCAGGTTATTCCCAGTAAAGAAGGTGGATGAGACCTTTTAAGGAAGATAGTGAAAGGCTTCTCTTACAATTCTAATTCCTAGGCTAAAATCAAACAATAGGACCTTTCTCCTGTCTTTAACCCAACCCCTTTCTTCCCCATCAGAGTGTGGTCTGACAGGAAGGTAACTCTGACACACTCTGAATTCACTTTTCCTCACCTTTCTTCTTTGTCCCCATATGGATTCACTTTCTGCTATGTTTCAAATAGTTAGGTTCAAGACAATGTGGATTTTGAGCTATACTTCAGACCTGTTTTTAAAGCTTCTATGAATCTTATAAATAGAGTATGCAAACAAGCTTTGACTTAGAATAAGATCCAACCACACAACTGTTGGCAAAATAAAGACTTTGAAATAACATGAACTTATGTTTGAATTCCAACTTTTCAGTATATCCAATGTATACCTTGCATTTAGTGTCTAGATATAACAAGTTTTCATATATTTAATTCCAAAATGGAAATATTAGATGCTTCCACTGTTCTGGTGTTTAATAAACAATGTTGACGTGGATGAAGTAAAATTATATCACTACCCTGAGTTACCCACCAGCCCTATTCATCTTTGGAATCAGCAATCATGAATAACACTTTGAATGAGAAGACAGTTTACACAGGCTGTGATGGGGCATAGTGAGTAAAGAAGTTGTGCAATCATCAGGACATCAGGTCCCCAGAATCTATTTGTAAAGTCAGGCATGCCAGAACACTTTTACTTATTTTTTTAAATCAGTATTTCTTTTTATTTTTTAATTGAATATTTTCTTTATTTACATTTCAAATATTATCCCCTTTCATGGTTTCCTCTCCAGAAATCTGCTCTTCCCTCCCTCCTCCACCTGATTCTGTAAGGATGCTCCCCTTCCAAAATTAACTGCTCTGGCAATCCCCTACACTGGGGCATCTAACCTTCACAGGAGCAAGGGCCCGACAAGTCTCTCCTCTGCTATGTATGCTGTTGGAGCCATGGGTCCCTCCATGTGTACTCTTTGGTTAGTGGTTTAGTCTGTGAGCTCTGGGGGTTCTGATTGATTGATATTGTTGTTCTTCCTATGGGGTTGCAAACCTCTTCAGCTCTTCCAGTCCTTTCTCTAACTTCTCCATTGGAGAACTCAAGATCAGTCTGATAGTTGCCTGTGAGCATCCACATCTGTATATGTCAGGTTTTAGCAGAGCCTCACAGGAGACAGCTATATCAGACTTCTATCAGCAAGGTCTTCTTGGCATCAGCAACAGTGTCTGAGTTTGGTGACTGTATATGGGATGAATTCCAAAATTGTGCAGTCTCTGGAATGACATCCAGAACACACTTCTAATGACAGGACTGGGAAGGGAGAAACAGGCTGATCCCTTGGTCTCATTAGTTTACTTAGTGAGCTAAAGGCTAATTAGGGACTGTCACAGTGAATGAGGCAGGTAGATTTTTTTTGGGGGGGGGTTGTTTTTTTTTTTTTTTGGTTTTTCAAGACAAGGTTTTTCTGTGTAGCCCTGGCTATCCTGGAAGTCACTCTGTAGACCAGGCTGGCCTCGAACTCAGAAATCCACCTGCCTCTGCCTCCCAAGTGCTGGGATTAAAGGCATGCGCCACCACTGCCCGGCAAGGTAGGTGGTTCTTGAGCAAGAACACCTGAGATTATTTTTTGGCCTCTCAATTGCACACACATGCATACATACACACACACACACACACACACACACACACACACACACACACACACA
>JANHMN010000009.1:2951223-2970818 GCA_030674055.1 Rhabdomys pumilio | reverse complement strand
AGAGAGAGAGAGAGAGAGAGAGAGAGAGAGAGAGAGAGAGAGAGAGAAGAGAAGCAGAATAAAATTCCATAATTAACTCGTCTGACAATCAAAACATAAACACTCTTAACAAATTATATATAAAATCATGAATAGATTTCAGGTTCAGACTCCATTTCCATTCTTCACATACCTCTTTTTGAATATTAATTATGCCCAAATCCAAAAGATTCAATAAATTGAGATGAAAGAAAAAACAAAACACTTCTGCCTATTCATTTCAGATAAGGTGTACACAAATGGTTTTGAAAAAGATATTGTCATAGCACCAGTTATGGTCCCTCATTTTAGACAACATAAGACCAAAAAGATAGTTGTAATTCTCTGTGAGTGTTATATTGATAATTCTTTGTTTCCTAGTACCATTTTGCTTTCCATTGGAAGCTCCAAAATCTATATGAGTAAAAATTTGATAATAAAAGAGAAGGGTTTCCACTCATCAGTCTATCAGTCTTATCTATGATTACTATTAACGTCTGATGTTTTTCTCTTTCAATTTTATTAATTCTACAAATGTTTTAAAAAAATACTCACATTTTATACATATCTTAAGCTTTTATCAGTCAGTCATAACACATAAGCACTTACTCTTGTTGCTACAAATTCTGGTCATAAGTAATCTGTTAAGTGTAAGACATGAAATCAGGATCTGATGATTTTTTTCAAAGAACCAGCTCCTGGTTTTGTTGATTTTTTTTATAGTTCTTTCTGTTTCTACTTGGTTGATTTCAGCTCTGAGTTTGATTATTTCCTGTCATCTACTCTTCTTGGGTATATTTGCTTCTTTTTGTTCTAATGCTTTTAGGTGTGTTTTCAAGTTGTTAATGTATGCTCTCTCTAGTATCTTTTTGTAGGTACTTAGAGCTATGAGTTTTCCTCTTAATACTACTTTCATCGAGTCTCACAAGTTTTGGTATGATGTGTCCTCCTTTTCATTAAATTCTAAAAAGTCTTTAATTTTTTTTTATTTTTTTCCTTGACCTAGTCATCCTTGAGTAGAGCATAGTTCAGTTTCCATGTGTATGTAGGCTTTCCATTGTTTTTGTTATTACTAAAGACCAGCCTTAGTCCATGGTGGTCTGATAGGGTGCAAGGGATTATTTCAATCTTTTTGTATCTGTTGAGGTCTGTTTTGGAGAAGGTACCATGAGGTGCTGAGAAAAAGGTTTATTCTTTTGTTTTAGGATGAAATGTTTTATATATATATATCAGTTAAGTCCATTTGATTCATACCTTCTGCTAGTTTTATTGTGTCTCTCTTTATTTTCTGTTTTCATGATCTGTCCATTGCTGAGAGCCGGGTGTTGAAATCCCCCACTATTATTGTGTGAGGTGTGATGTATGCTTTGAACTTTAGCAAACTTTCTTCTATTTATGTGGGTGCCCTTGCATTTGAGGCATAGATGTTCAGAATTGAAAGTTCATCTTGGTACATTTTTTCTTTGATGAGTATGTAGTGTCCTTCCTTATCTTTTTTGAATCTTTTGGTTGAAAATCAATTTTATTTGATATTAGAATTGCTACTCCAGCTTGTTTTTTTGGGACCATTTTCTTAGAAGATTGTTTTCCATCCTTTTTACACTGAGGAAGTATCTGTCTTCGTCACAGAGGTATGTTTCCTGTATGCAGCAAAATTCTGGGTCTTGTTTATGTATCCAGTCTGCTAGCCTGTGTTTTTTTATTGGAGAATTGAGTCCACTGATATTAATGGATATTAAGAAAAAAATGATTGTTGTTCCTGTCACTTTTGTTATTGGAGGTAGAATTAGGTTTGTGTAACTATCTTCTACTATCTTCTTTTGGGGTTGTTGGGATATTACTTTCTTGTTTTTTTCTAAGTTGTAATTTCTCTCCTTGTGTGGGAGTTTTCCATCCATTATCCTTTGAAGGGCTGGATTTGTGGGAAGATATTGTGTAAATTTGGTTTTGCCATGGAATATCTTGGTTTCTCCATCAATATTGATTGATAGTTTTGCTGGATATAGTAGTCTAGACTGGCATTTGTGTCCTCTCAGGGTCTGTATGATATCAGTCCAGGATCTTCTGCTTTTTTATCTCTGGTGAGAAGTCTGGTGTAATTCTTATAGGTCTGCATTTATATGTTACTTTACCTTTTTCCCTTACTACTTTTAGTATTTTTCTTTGTTTTGTATATTTGGTGTTTTGATTATTATGTGACGAGAGGTATTTCTTTTCTGATCTAGTCTATTGGGGTTTTGTAGGCTTCTTGTATATTTAAGTACATCTCTTTATTTAGGTTAAGGAAGTTTTCCTCTATAATTGTGCTGAAGATATTTACTGGCCCTTTAAGTTGGGAGTCTTCACCCTCACCTATACCTATTATCCTTAGGCTTTGCCTTCTCATTGTGTCCTGGATTTCCTGGATGTTTTGGGTTAGGAGTTTTTTGCATTTTGCATTTTCTTTGACTGTTGTGTCAATGTTTCCCATGGTATCTTCTGCACATGAGATTCTTTCTTCTATCTCTTGTATTCTGTTGGTGACGCTTGAGTGTATGATTCCTGGTCTTTTTCTTAGGTTTTCTATCTCCATGGTAGTCTCCTTTTGAGATTTATTTATTGTTTCTACTTTCATTTTTAGATCCTGGACAGTTTTGTTTATTTCCTTCACCTGTTTGGTTGTGTTTTCTTGCAATTCTTTACAGATTTTTTTTTTTGTTTTCTCTTTAAGAGTTTCTATCTGTTTACCTGTGTTCTCCTCAAATTCTTTGAGAGTATTATTTATGACCTTCTTAAAGTCCTCTAACATCATCATGAGAAGTTATTTTAATTCTGTATCCTGTCATGTGGTGATCAGGGCTTGCTATCATGGGAGAACTAGGTTCTGGTGATGCCAATTAATTTTGATTTCTGTTGTTTACATTTTTGTGCTTGCCTTTCACCATTTGATTAACACTAGTGCTACCCTCACTCACTGATTCTGACTGGAGACTGTCTTTCCAGTTATCTTGCCTGTGTCAGAACTCCTCAGGGTCCAGATATCTCTGTGATCCTGTGATCCTGAGCTCCAGCTGCTCTGAGTGCAGTGTCGCCTCTAGGATGTCTCAGGGTAAGGTGTCTTCATGAGAGCAGACCAGCTAGGTTTTCACTACTCTGAGTTCAGGGGTTTCTCTTGAATGTCTCAGGATATGGTGTCTGATGCTCTGGGTTCCATGGTTCCTCTAGGATGTCTCTGGGTATGGTGTCCCCTGCTCTGAGGTCGGTGGCCTCTCTAGGATGTCTCAGGATATGATTTCCACAAGGGTGCAGACCCGCTGGGTGTCTGCCTCTCTGAGGACACTGGCTTCTCTGGGATGTCCCAGGATACGTTTTTCAGAAGGGTGCAGACCCGCTAGGAGTTTGCTCCCACCACTGGGATCCGGAGAGTGTCTCTTATGTTTAAAGAAATTACAGTTATTAAAAATAAAAGCAGAAAGAAATATAATTGAAAGCATTGCAACAAAAGCAAGGAGGGATTGAACAAAATTCAAAGAAAAATATTTAAATATTCAAACTTAATTTCAGCAATCTCTGTCTGTGTATTGCTATCACTTTTTTTCCAGGAAAAATATTTTGATGAAACTCTTATTTCCTAAGTAGATCAATGCATATTCTAAATCATAAGCAAATGAAATCAGTAAATCCTCTACTTCATGTATAATCCTAAATCATAAAACTTGTACATAAATTATAGAAGTAATCTATTTGACAAATGTTATAATATAAATATATTAATCAAAGGGACAAAAGAGTAGATTTTAAGAAGTGGCAAAAAATAGTCCATCTGAACATAAAATGGCTTAAATATTAAACAAAATATTGCTACAATATTTGAAAGTTAAGGATCCACTTAATTTTGTATTTGCTTTGAAATCGCCAGAAATCTTAATATGTTAGAAAAATATTTTGTATGTTTAATCAATGAACAATTTCAAGTCACACCCACCTCAGAAATGATGAAGTTCACCTCTGAAGAAACTATCACAATTTTTAAAATGTAGCAATGAGGCATGACAGAAGTAAAACTGATTAATATAATTAGCAAATACAATGAATAGTTAGCTCATTTGCTTTTTAGGAATTTTGATGATGGCTAAATAAAGATAGCTAATGGCTAAGTACAATGACAATAAACAAAATAACAAGAAAAATGTAAACAATTCCAGTGTTATGAAATAAATATAACCAGTTTGAATTTTATAAAAATGCTTGGCCTAACTAGATATATATTAAAGGTCCTGATTAGGCCTCTCTGAAAGCAACACATGAATTTCTCTTAGTTTCTTTTTTCTAAAATAAAATACTCTGAAAATGGAGGCTTAAGGAAGAAGGACTTATTTTGACTGAAAGTTTCAAGTTACATTCTATTATAGTTGGAAAGGCAAGACAACAGGATTGTACAGGAGCTGCTCATATTACATCTGTAACCGGAAAGAAAAGAGATGAATGCATGCTAGTGCTCATCTCGCTTTCTCCATTTTATACAGCCCACAGTGCCCAGTACAGAAAATGGTCCATCCCACAATTAAGATGAGACTTTCCTTAGGCAATGTCCAAATGCTATGAAGAGAAACCATGACCACAAAAATTCTTAGGATGGAAAACATTTAATTAAGGATTGCCTACAGTTTCAAAGGTTTAATCCATTATCATCATGGTGGGGAGCATGCTGATTTGTAGGCAGATGGTCCTTTTTATTAATTGAATATTATCTTTATTTATATATCTCAGTCTCTCCCCCAGGAAAGCACCTATCCCATTCTCCCTTCCCCTGTTTCTATGAGGGTGTTCCACCACCCACCCATTCACTCCTGCCTCCCTGCCCTGGCATTCCTCTACACTAGAATATCAAGCCTTCACAGGACCATGAGCCTCTGGATCAGCCGGCAGCAGGAAGAGAGACACTACACCTGGCTTGAGCTATTGAAACCCCAAAGTCTAACCCCCAGTGGTAATATCTTTAATAAGGCCACTGCTAATCCATTTCAAGTAGTTTCATTCCTAATGACCAAGCATCCAAACATATGAGCCTATGAGGACCATTCTCATTCCAACAACCACACACTTCCACACATCAATAAAATAATCAAGATGATTCTCCAGAAACATGCCTAGAGCCCCATTTCTTGGGCAATTTAGAAATTTGTCAGTTTTACAATTAACTTAATTAATGTAACAGAATCCAGTGTTCAAATATCTTCAGTAGCAGAGCAAAGATAGAATAGACAGCAAGAAGTCCAGGAGGAGGAAAATGCTGGATGACATCTCTGTCTGCTGTGTGACAGAAAAATAAGAATGAGGGGAATATAAAAAAAGGGACATAAAGGCCAAATCACAGTAAGGTTTGAATGTGTTTGAAGCTAATTGCCTTGGGAAGTTCTTAGACATTTCTGCATTGGTTTGAAATAATTGGTGAAGGCTATTTATTTTCTTATAGTAAAACAATAAGCTTATTCTTACTATCATTCCAATGTGAACTGTAATGCATCTTTGTTCACAACATGATGAAACATCACTTGACTCTAATGTAATATTGTCAAATTCTCTATAGTGTTTCATAGAACTAGAGACCAGACCTTGGGATGATCTTGGCAAGGTCTCTCTGTGTGTCTCTGTCTTTGTGCTTGTCTATCTCTGTTTCTTTCTCTGTCTCTCTTTGTGTCTCTCTCACCATCCCTCTTTCTGTCTCTCCCCTTCATCTAGCAAATCCCTTTAAGTTACTTGTATACATGTATGCATGACAAACTTACAAAACAACCTTGGGTTTTATTACTCAGACAGTTTACACCTTGCTGCAAGCATCTCAGACATTTTTTGAGAGTACATAGAAATAATTCCAGAAGTCTATTTATTTTCTCACAATGAACCAATTGTGATTGGTTCAGCAAAAGAAGAGAAGAGGCCTGTTTGTGTCAACTCTCAAACAATTTTGTTTTCATTGCTGAGTTCATTTGTACCTAGCATTAACTCCAAGGCTGTGCTGTACCCACCATTCTCAAGAAAAATATTTTGAATACATGAACATAATATGCAACATAATATATAAAACTTCTTTTTGTTTTTAGTTGACTATAACATCCCTTCATTTGTTTATTTCCAATAATGTACCACTACTACTCTACAATATTACTACCCCTATGAGGATCTAGATGCATCCTTGTTCACAACATAATGGAACTTCCACTGTTTTTTGAGGCTTCTCACTCTCCTGGATTTCTCCAAGCAAACTGTGATGGCTGACTAGTGTGCCCTAGTGTCACCTGTCTCAGCCTCCTCTGTGGTGGAGTAGAAGTGTACAACACCATGTCTGACTTTCTCACATGGGTTCTGGAATCCACCACACATGTTCATATGAAGGCAAACACCTTAGTGACTAGATCATTTCTCCAGGCTCTGAATTATTTTGTTGATAATGAAGACATCTTATCTCTCTAATTTCAGATGGATAGCAGTGGGTGGGTGACTCACTTATATAGGGTGGGCAGTGTAAATTCGATGGACAGAGCACAAGCCACTGTGTAGAAAACTTTCAGCCTTTGAGTATGATTATATGTAAAAGTCACCTTGTTATTTCAGAAGTGAATTTGTTTTCCACCTGACAATCCAAAAGAATTTTGATATTTTTTTGATTTTCTCTCAGCCTTTTTCATAGTAGTGGTACATTATAAGAAATAAACAAATTCTCACACCAGTCAGAATGTCTAAGATCAAAAACTCAGGTGACAGTAGATGCTAGGGAGAATGTGGAGAAAGAGGAACACTCCTCCATTTTTGGTGGGAATGCAAGTTGGTACAACCACTCTGGAAGTCAGTCTGGCAGTTCTAAAGAAAATTGGACATAGCACTACCTGAGGACCCAGCTATATCACTCCTGGGCATATACCCAGAAGATGCTATAACATATAACAAGGACATTTGCTCCACTGTATTCATAGCAGCCTTATTTATATTAACCAGAAGCTGGAAAGAAACCAGATGTCCTTCAACAGAGGAATGGATACAAAAATTGTGGTAGATTTACACAATGAAGTACTACTCAGCAATTAAAAATAATTAATTTGAGAAATTCTTAGGTAAATGGATGGAACTAGAAATTATCATTCTGAGTGAGGTAACCCAATCACAAAAGAACACACGTGGTACTTACTCACTTATATGCAGATATTAGCCCAAAAGCTTGAAATAGCCAAGATTCAACTAACAGACCACATGAAGCTCATGAAGAAGAAAGACCAAGTGTGGATGCCTCGATCCTACTTGGAAGGAGTGACAGAATGCTCAAAGGAGCAAATATGGCAACAAAGTATGGGACAGAATGTCAAGGAGGGGTCATCTGGAGACCACTCTACTTTGGTATCCTTCCCATGTGCAGTCACCAAAGATAGATGCCGATATGGATGTCAGGAAGTTCATACTGACTGGAGCCTGATATAGCTGTCTTCTCGAAGGTCTGCCAGAGTCTGACATATACAGAGGCAGATGTTCGCAGCTACCCATTGATCTAATCAAGTGTTCCCAATGGAGAAGTTAGAGGACTGAACTAGCTGAAAGGTTTGGTGGCCCCAAGAGGAGAGCAATAGTGCCAACCAACTAGAGCTCCCCAGGGTCTATACCAGCCTGAGAGCACAAAAGGAGACACCCATGACTTCAGCTGTATACTTAGGGGAGGATGGCCTTGTCAGGCATGGGTGGGAGAGGAGATTCTTGGTCCCATGAAAACTGAACACTGAGCAGGGAGAAATTTGATGGTGGGGAGGGGGAGTGGGGGGTAAGTGGGGGCACACCCTTGTGGAGGCAGGAGACAGAATGGGATAGGGGCTTCCTGGGTGGTGGGGGGAATGGGGTGAGGGGATAAAATCTGAAATGTAAACATAATATCCAATAAAAATATGAAAATAATGGGTGGCAGTAGGGAAGTTATAGTATTGTGAGGGTTCATTTACCATCCTGTCCCTCCTTCTTAGAGAGAACATGAACAGTCTAAAGACCCCATAGTAATTCACTCTCAAAAGGAGGCATAGCTGATCTCTTGAAAGTGGTGGTGTTTCT
Source organism: Rhabdomys pumilio (assembly GCA_030674055.1). Lineage (NCBI taxonomy): Eukaryota > Metazoa > Chordata > Mammalia > Rodentia > Muridae > Rhabdomys > Rhabdomys pumilio. Next base: position 2,962,733 of record JANHMN010000009.1, on the reverse strand, counting down.
ACGTTTTTGTCACCCTGGTCAAAAAACACTGAAAAAATATACAAGTAACAGTTATTGAGGCTCTTGTTCACAAGAAAAGGTGCAAGAAAGAGTAGATTCACTGAAAATTGAAGGAGGGCCTGGTAAGGCTGAGTGAGCCCATACTCTGTGAATATCAGAACTCAGAAGGGTAGGATTGGGTCCAACTGACTGCTTAGCTCCCCCTGCTCTGGAACACATAACTAAGACACCATATTGAGAGGACCATGATAATCACTCATATAGGAAAAACACTTGAAACTCTTCCTCATTCACATAGAGCATTACTTTTTCTAGCATCTCAAATTGAGAAAATGGAAAGCACCTACTCATGAATCCTACCTTGGATCAATTTTTATAAATTCTTTATCCACAGGGAATCAAGTATTCAAATTATTTCACAGAAATCATTGAAGACTGCTTATTTTACTGAGCTGCAACATTTTGGGAAAGTGTTTTCTCTGCTAAAGCATTCATCACCAGGTTCATACCCCTGCTAACCCTACCACTGCTCCAGCCTTAGACCACCACTGCTGTTGGTGCCTACCCCTGCTACCCAAGGGTGAGACTTGGTTCCCAGGGCTACTTGCCCTGTACAGGCTTATCTTTTGAGAGATGTAACGCTTAGGCTTTTTCCAGTCAGGCCAGGGAACTGTGGAACCGATTAACCCCAATTCCACAGAGGATTACATATAGTAGTGATTAACCTCTTAACTTATTACATTCTTTCCAGTCTATGAACTAACACTGTGCTATCAGTTCTGTCCTTGCCCATCACAACAGAATTCCCATAGCACGAACCTTAATCATGTCTTTCTGCCTAGTGTGTTGTTATTGGCTCTTATACTGAAATTAAATCTTTATACTATTAGAAAAAATGATTGCTGTTTTATCACACACATCATCATTTTACACTATGAAGACCAACCAGCTTACTACACTTCATTCTATTTGACAGTATTTCTTAGATTGTTTTGTTAAAAACAAGCAGGGCACAGATTCAACATCCTATTCATTATGAGCATGGGGAAAACCTATTTCAGAAACTCCTACCAAAGCATAATTTATTATCTTTCTGATTTCTTAGAATCATATTGTTCCTACATTCTCTCTCTCTCTCATCTCTCTCTCCCTCTCTCTGTCTGTCTCTTTCTCTCTCACCTCTCTGTCTCACCCCCTCCCTCTCTCTCTCTCTCTCTCTCTCTCTCTCTCTCTCTCTCTCTCTGTGTGTGTGTGTGTGTGTGTGTATGTGTGTGTATGTGTATATGTGTGTGTGTTTCTCTCTTCTGCCCCCTTGTGTGTTACAAGTTTGTGTGTACAAATGTGTACATGGTTGTGTGTATACTTGAGAATGGATGAAAAATGCTGATTTCTGGTGCCAAATTTCAATTGAACTTGACTTTATTTTTGAGATATGGTCTTTCACTGAAGGTAAATCTTGCTGATTCAGCTATACTGCCTGGTCAATAAGTCCCAGGCACCTCATTTTCTTCTTCCTAATGCTGGGATTTCGGGAACATGCTACCATGCTTAGCTTGTTTCATGCTTGTATATAACTCAGTTTTCATGTCAAAGAACTTTACTGACTCATTCATATCCCCAGCTTTAGACACTTATGTTCTGTGTAGCTTTTCACTACCCTGACTATGCTCCAGGAATGAGCCATGTTACCAGGCCCAAATCAGCTTTGCTTGAATCAATGGATAAAAGACAGACTTGGTTGTTTATATTCAACTTGTCTTCATGGCACAATTGTTGGGTGCGACAATCTACCACCTGAAAAAGCTTACCCTTATCAATATTCTCTTTCCTCCATGCTCCACTTGTCCTAAACTTTACTTGCTGTACTAGATTTATCTGGTCCCTGCTAAACATCCCTGACCATTGCCTGTAGAAGCAGCCACGGGCCCTCACTCTTCCCTAGACCTCACATGGCTGGTTCTTCTTTCTCCAAAGCATGGTGAATTTCTCTCTTCCCTTGTGTCTGTTTCTTTTCCTCCAGGTACCTCAAATTCTTGCCTATTCCTTCTGCCCAGCAATTGTCCCATGCCTTTCTTTATTGACAGATCAAGAATCAATGGGAGAACAGGGCCTTAACATAAGAACCACTCCTATACACTTTTAATTTCTCATGAAATTTTGTCATGACACTTTAGATGACTTATTTGTGGATTCATCTGAAGCTCTCTTTAATGTATGGAGGGGAAGATGTCCACTACAGGTAAGACCTTAAGGGAAAATTAAACTGATGTGGAATGCTATATACAAATAGTATACCCTCTACCTCACATTTATATACTGAAGCCCTTAATCTCAATGTAATTATATTGGAAGCAGTCTTTTATACTTAAAAACAGTTGTTATGTAAAGATATAATTAAGCAAAAGATAGAGAAATTTCAGGTAGGCACAATTGAAACACAGCTAACCCTACAAAAGAAAGAAGCCTCAACATAGTCTTGTTCATTAAAAACTTGACCCTCAATACTACTTTTAGAAATGGCTAAAAATGTCTATGGTTTAAGTCATTCAGTCTGTGGTGTTTTGTTATGGCACCCTAGGAAGTACTGCATAAAATATTTACTACTTTGCATGAATAAATGAATGAATGACGATTAAAAAATAGCACAGTTGAATAAGTGCTGGTTCTACAAATATGAGAATCCTGGTTTGTCTTCCTAGTTTCCATTGAAAACAAGAGTTGCAGTTGTTACCTGCAACCTCAGCCTTGAGGAAAGGCAGACATGTAGATCCTGGGTGTTGACTGGCCATTAAGCCTAAATGAGTTAGTACAATCCAGGTTCAATGGAAGAAACTGCCTCAGAAATTAAGGTAGAAAGCAATAGAAGATGATACCAACATTTGACATCTGGTTTTCCTCAACATATGCATTCCCTCCACATAGGAATGTTTGAATGAATGCATGTTTCTAGTCCTTTTAATCTGCTTTACACAAGGTCCCTATTTTCTGTATCTGTAGGTTTAGAGTATTCATTGTCTACTTGATTCGAGATGTAAGTGATGCAGGAAAAACTTAAATAATAAAATTGATGATATAAAGCATTTACTAACAACTTCCTTAGTAAACATTAACTTACACAAAGTAGAATTTAGCTAAAGGAAAGCAGAATTTAATAATAGTAGTACACTATCCAAGCAGGTTAGGAAGTGTAGGAAAGAGAATTTTCTGGCATAATTGAAGTTTCGAGTTGCTGGCACCTTTTCTGCAAATGTCTATTCACCACGATTTTCTTCCACTTAGACTCCAACCCCACAAGAGAAGACAAGCTTGACTTACATTCCGTCCTAAGGCCAATTCCCATATGAAAAAATATGCCTCTATAGGACATCTCAAGGGAAAAACACTGGTCAAAAGCATCTTTAAGCCCCCTATAATTGTATCCGTGGAAACATTATTCTGCTTTATGGACAAGATAACCTCCATAACATCTATTTGTAAAGAAAAACATTATTGTGCTTAAGAAACAGTTGTGACAATATATTTGCTGTATAAATACCCCAGTTACCCAAGTGGCTAAACTTGCAAATTCCTGTCACTGTTTAAATTTTTTAGTGTAACCTGGGGTTGGGACCTGAGAGAGATGTATGAATGACTGTATATGCAGAATACAAAAGACTAAGGTGTACATAAATTGGCACAATTTTCTATCACAGCTGATCCTCTTTGGACATCAGTCAGAGCAAGAGCCAGACTATATGAAAGAATTTATGTTTGTTTGTTTAATCATCTCCAAGTGTGCAGTTATATTTTAATGGGAAAGCATAGCATCCCTGTAACATGAGTAAGCCAACACTGTGAGGGCAACTTAATTTCCAACCCTCTTACTATGTACATGGTGAAATATACCCTGCCTCTGAATTGCTGGATTGAAATTCATTGTTCTATTGCACAGCTGATCTTCTCTGGAATGAAATCCTGGGTTTGATCTTAGTATTGACAAAGCACATTAGATCTTTGCCTTCATAATTGTACATTTCCTATGCATTGGTTGTTCCTTCCCCAAGAAACCTACTTGATATTGTACTAAAAGTAACATGAATTTTAGTTGTACAGCAGCCATGGATGAGCTGGGTTTACCTGTAAAGGGGGCTAGAAATGAAAAAGAAACTGTGGTGCAAGAGAAGAATGAAGCAGAGACAAGATTCTGGTCAAGGCTCAAAGTTTAATATTCAGTACTCCATTTATATCGGAGATGCCCACCTAACCCATTCTTTGTTTCACCAGGATAATGTTTCTGCCTAAAGTCTAACTCACTTCCTCCAGTACTTACAAGCTTCTGTAACAAGGTTCTATAATAAGCTGGTTGATAGAACCCCAGTAACAGACATGTCATGTTTCAACACACTAACACAATTAGAAAGTATACAATCAATACAGCTTCAAAAATGGTATATACAGCTTGATCATGTTAGCCCTTTTTGTCCTGGGAATACTTTTATTCCACCCATCATGTTAAAGCTTGTCTTTAACAACATCAACATGTTAAATTGACTTAAAACTGAAAATGGACTCCCAGACAGAGTTATTAATTTAACAGGCTGGCAAGCCAAGGACGGGTAAAATTCTACACAGAGCCTTACCAACCTATGACATAAGTGCATTGCTTTTGATAATGCATATTCCATGATGGGTAAGGAAGGTATTCTTGGCAGAAAGACCCAAGACAGACTCAGTCTTGTTTATGCAATAAAAAAGGAGAAGATGTAGCTAGCTTTTTGGGGATGCCTGGCAGGAATATGACATTGGCCAAGGACAAGGAAATGGACTGCTTGGAAGGAATCTGACATTGGCCCAGGACAAGAAGATGGGCTGCAGGCAGCAATCTGACAATAGACTAGAACAAATAGGTAATTTCAGGCAGGAATCTAAATACTAGCCTAGAACAAAGAAGTAATTATAGGCAGGAATCTAAATCTTATGTTAGAACAAAGAAGTAGGCTTCAGGCATGAAAATGATTTTGGGCTAGGACAGGGAAGTAGGCTCAAATATTTTGGTCATCCTGATAAGCCCTTAAATATAGTGATCATGGGAGTGATTGGGAAACTCTGTTCACTGCCTTGCCTTTTCTTTGACTATTTGTGTTTATTGTCTTGTTTGTTCCTTGACTATTTGTATTGCTAGATTCTCAATGTAGAACTTAATACTGGCATGAAATTAAAATGGTATAAAAGCAAAAATGAGGAGTAGGAGAGATAATTTAGGGAGCTTTATTGAGGGGGAAATGGGGAAAGGGGATAACATCTGAAATGTAAATAAATAAAATATCCAATAAAAAAGAAATACTTCCTGTATAATCTTTAAACAAGTCTAATAAACTCATTTTTCTCACCAAGTTTGATTTTAGTAAAATTATATGTCACTGCAGGATACCTATTGTCAACAGGTATTTGGTTTTCCATAGGAAACTAATAAAATTTTCAGTTTTTGGTGTTCCTTGGATGTTCTCTTGTGCCTTTTCATGAATATTCAGAATATCTATTTTTGTAGTTACCCATAAAAGTCACTAGATCACTTATTTGCATGTGGAATAGAGGGAGAGAAAGTCTAAGTATCACATTTTAGAACTGACTCCAGTAGGTTAGGAGTTATGTGCACATGTAGCTAGATTCCCTGAGGACATGTGCACATGAATCTTGAGAATTCAGATGTTCATCATTTTCAGATAATGATTTTTCAAACCATGTAAACAAGATAGTGCAGAAGCTTTCAATTTATAAATATGCAATTTCCCCATTGCAGTAGCCATAGAAAGGTCCACCTGTCCCTTTGGGGATGTTATGAAGTTATAAACTACTGGACAAAGACCAGAAACTCAATTCAAATTGTAATTAGCTGAATTTATTTAAAACTGCTAGCAAGACAACAGCCTTGAAGACAAGTAGCAGGGATGTACCCAGAAGGAACTAAAAGAAGGATTTTCAAATAGAGGGAACAAAATTATCTTATTTCTGTGGAATTTGCACAGAGATAGATAATGATAAACTGCTTCATTCCCTTTAGCTACATGAGATGCTGTCTCTCTCAGAGGGATAAAATCTATATTATTCTCCTGTATACAGTGGGGATAGAGTATTAGAGAAACCAGTTCAAGTTGTTAATTATCTTATAGCAGTTACTTATCTTATAGCAGTAAATTATTTTATAGCAGTCTGATAAAGATTAGTAAAAGTTCATCTTTCTAGTATTTAGGCCAGAGGCCAATCACTACTACCTCATATAGAATGTATATTCCTCACCCACCAAAAGGTCAGAAGAGCCTTTAGTAAAACATAACTATCAAGACAAATGCTTCATTTAGGAAAGAAAATTTCAGGAAATTTTTGTTACTATTTGTTTCTATAGACCATTAATATATTTAAATACAGTTTTCAATTATATGTAGTAAAAAATGCAGATTGTTTAAGGGGATTTAAAATAACTGACAAGGCACCTTTTGGGGCTCAAAGACCCATATAAATATGGGTTAGCATCTCCATCCTCATCTTTATCAAAACACATTCTACTCATGAAAGAAAAATTATCTGTGACTATGAAGACAAAGGCACTGATTTTTTTGTTTACAAATTACATGTTCTGTTATTGAGAATAACTAAGAAAATAATTTAATAAGTCATCAGAATCATAAATAATTATAATTACTGTGCTACAAAAGAGAAATATTCTGTGAATGGAGGGTTCAATTTTTTCACGATCCCATTCTCAGGTGAACTGAGATGGTGAAAAACTGATAGTAGAGTTACTGAGATCAGTTCCTACTCTGAAAACAAGATACAATCTAAAGTTACAGAACAAACTGGAAACTGAAGATCAGGGTTAATATTGTCACCTTGATAGGACCACAAAACCCTTTGGAGAAAAGACCTCTGTTCACTAGTTCTTTGAAGATGATCTAGGTCATTATGTCACTCATTATTCATTCAATTCTCATACCCTACTTCTGAGAGGGAATACAGAACTCCTGCTTTTAGTGATTTAAGAGCTGTCAAATTACTTTATTATTAACTATGCCATTTTGGTAAAAGAACAGCATGCTTTAATGTTCATGTTCCTTACTGAATTCTCCTGATTCCACCAATGTCAGAAAACAGCTATTACAATGGTCATTGTTGAATGTCTACTCAGTATTGCTGATTATTTCTTGTTATTATTCTTTACACAGTAAGAATAGCCAGTATTCACATGGCATTTAGACCATAAGACACATGCTAAATAATTCAAAGCTAGTATGAAGTGTATAGAAAGATATGTAAAGGAAATATTCAAATATTGTTCTTGAGAATCAATGATTTTGAGGGTTTTCAAGGACCAACTCCCCCAGAGAATCCAACAAACCACCATATATGCCAGATTTACCATAGCTTCTTAGTCTTCAGGTGATTGTTTAAATCTGGCCTCTTTTTTATTCCCAAAATTCCTAAGAAAGGCCATTGTTTTACAGATCTTGTCTTCAAGATTAGTCTTTCTTGTATTTAGATTTATCTCCCTAAGTTTTCACTACTCAGAATTTGTGAGCTTTCTTTTGATAGAACCACACTGTATTACATAGTGTGAGGTCTATGATGCATTTACTACTTAATACTTTAGGACTATATGGGCTTCTGAAAACTATATAAAACTTATATAAAATAGATATTTGGTGTCCTGGTTAGCTTTAATGGACAACTTGACATAATATAGAATCACTTGATAAAAGATTTTCAGTTGATAAATTATCTAGATCAACCTTTAGTATGTCTGGAGGTAACTATCTTAATTTCTTATTGTATAAGAGAGTTCAGACCACTCTGAGTGGTATGACTCTTAGGGAGGTCCTGACTTATATAAGAAAACTGCTTAAGTATAAGATATTCCATAAGACAACCATGAAGCAGCATATTATGTGGTTCCTACTGTACTTCTTAGTCTGTGAAGTAAGTTATTTTGTGATAGATAATGCTTTATAGAAAAGCAAGCAGGCCTGGCTTCAAGTTCATTCTTTGGCTTCCCCACATTGCTGGACTACAGTTTAGGATTGTAAGGCAAAATAAATCTTCTTCTAATTGCTTTTGCCCAAAGTAGTTAAAGTCATGAGAGAGAGCAAGAGAGAGAGAGAGAGCAAGAGAGTAGAGAGAGGGAGAGAGAGAGGGAGAGAAGACTTGAATTCACTTGCTTTATTTTTCCCCTACTCTCTGTTTCTTCCTCCTCAGTCACCCTTCCCCACCCCATTATCTGCTTCTCTAGCAGAAGGATCATTTTACATGGAGGAAAGCTAATCGTCTTAGGTCCTTTTCTATTGCTATGAAGAAAATAGCCTCACTTGATAAAAGAGTTTATGACCGAAGCAGCTTATAGAAAAAAAAAAGTTTGAGAGTTTCTTAAGGATGGAATCCATAATAGTCAGGAACACATGACAGCTGGGGCTTGTCCATCACATTACATCAGGAGTCAGGAAGTAGGGAGAGAACAGGAAATGAGACTCACCACTAAAACCTAATATCTCACACTCAGTGACATCCTTTCTCTAAGAAGTTTCCACCTTCCAAGACAAAATCACCAACTCGGACCAAGAATTAGGCACATGAGCTTGTGGACAACTTTTCACATTCAAACTTTAACACTAACTGTATATAATCCCAGCATAATAATGTGATTGAGTACTTGGTACAGTGGAGTACCTTTTTCTCCTCCAGCTTTTCTATCGAAGCCCAGAAACTATGTTGCTATGGCCAGATCCTCATCAGAGAACTAGTGGTGATATCCAGAACTATGTTGGATGGACAGATCACAGCCGGATAGGCCCTTGAACAGCATTATGAATTGCCAGTTTCACATAGGCATCAGCTGATATTAGATATTGTGCAGGATCTTTTTTGAGTGCAGTGGTATCATGAACAGAGTAAGAATGATAAAACTTGTCTGTTTTCTTGTTATGAACCTCCCTGATCACTCTCAGCTCACTGGGTTTAAAAATGGCATTTTGTTAAAGCCTCTTTATCCAATGGTGATGAGGATGAAGACACCTCTTTGAAGTTGACTGGTTGACAAAAAAAAAAAAAAAAAAAAACGAAAACAAAATAAAAAACAAAAACCTGCCCAGATTATGGGACTTGAATAATGAACATTTGAGGGTAGTTGTGGTATAGTGGTGGTGATAGAGGTGGTGGTGGTGGTGATATGTGTGTGTTTGTGTGTGTGTGTGTGTGTGTGTGTGTGTGTGTATGTGTATTTCTAGAGGATAGAAGATTAATACCTGAGACCAAGTCTCACAGAGTTAAGATATTAACTGCCCAAGTTCTACTTCTATTTCTCCATGTCTTTAACTTGGTACCTGCATGGAACAAGAGAGAGAGAAGTGGAGAGGGGGGAATAGAAGGAGGAGATAGAATAAAAGAGAAGATGAGCATGAATATGTCTTTGGGAATACCATTAGAAAACTAATCCATTTTGTGACTTAATCTAACCTCAACTGCCAGAAAATTCCCCCAACTCTATGTATATTATCACCGCAGGGATTAGAGTTCCAATGTAGGAAGTCTTATGGGAAATCCCAGACTCAGTCCACAGTAAAGCATTTTATATATTTAAATAACCCTCATTTAATACATGAGAGTTGGTGTTATTGTATTAAAGGTGGGAATCAGAATCTGAAGAATCCCCACTAGGATTTCAGATGTCTCAGAAATAAAGAGTATATTAAGAAGATACTTTCTGGATGGAAGTGGACCAGAGAGTTGATAAATGTTAAAACCTGATTGCTTCTGGCTCATAAAAATCCAGCTCCCTGATGAGTCATTTACACACCATCCAAGGTCTTCTATATTGGACACCAGTGCTTTTCTTACACAGGCTCTGCCCTTTATTATAGTACCAGCCAGGGAGTTTTCAGTCTTTCTGTCCTTGGTTTCTTTCACATGTTAATCTCACTTCTGTTCTTACCTTACTCTTCTGCCAAGCAAGGCATAGTTTCTACCTTCAGGATGTTTTTTACATTAAACTTGAAATGTGTAGCCTCACTGTGGTATTGGGTTTAGCTCAGGCTGTTACCTACCTACTTTTTGTTTCAAGTTGAAATGCAAGGTTTCTGGTCATTCTGGGGAGAATGGCTACGGATGGACATTTGCTGCTAGAAACTGTAATGGGGCAGGAATTCAGGCTTGTTTTTCAGGCCAGGAAGGCAAAGACCAAAGAACGCTTAGTGTGTGATGAAAGGCAGTAAACATTCAGATGTTGTTTCTCCGGTCTTTAGCAAGGAATTGGGACAATAGAGACAAAGCAGGCAGAAGGTATGGCCTTTGGTGCTTACTGCTTTTCTTGTTCTCTATCACTTTAGTAGTTTCCTATGTAATTTAGCTAGCATCTTTCTCAGACATCATTTCAAGTTTTATGTAAGCCCCCTGAATCTGATCATAAAATCAGTTGCTAAACAGCCAAGCAATTTGTACAAAGTTTAGAAAATACTACTGAGATGATACTCAGTGCTGCCTTGACTAGAAAGGATAGTGACCACCATTCAAAGTGAATATCTTTTTAGCAAGCCATGGCGCAAGCCAATTTATTTCAAGGGAGAAAGATAAGGTGTGTCTGAACTTCTCTGTCATGAATGAAGTGTCTCCCTTTGGTGCCCATTTGACAGTTTTGCGTGCGTGTGTGTGTGTGTGTGTGTGTATGTGTGTGTGTGTGGGTGTGTGTGTGTGTTTATTTGATGTGCATGTGAATATCATGTTTATGATGAATGTTTATGCAGTGCATGTATGTGAGTGCATTGATGCACAAGCCCATGTGGATACAGATAAAGGCTAAAACAGGATATCTGGTGCCTTCCTCTATGGCTTTCCATTTTTCACTGAATTGGAAGCTCACTATTTTGTCTCAGACAGTTGAACAGTGTACTCTCAGGCTTTACTTTCTTTTGTCCCCTAATATCTGGGATATAACCACCCACAGCTGTGCTCAGACGTTTACAAACTCAAGTGCCCAAGCTTATAGACCAAGCACTCTTACTCATTGAGAGGTCTTCCAGCACTGAAAAGAATTTTTAAAAAAATCATACTTGGTTGCATATCTCAGAAGTGCCAGTCTTCAGCACTTTTCCATAGAAACTAACTTTGTCCCAACAACCTCCTCTAGATTCTATACTGATTTCTTTATTTATTTTTAAATTATTCATTTAATTTTAAGAAGGGGTCTGACATATATCATGCTTCCTTTGAGTTCATTATTTAGTCAAAAAAGACATGGAACTTCTGATATTCCTGAATCCAGCTTCCATGAGCTAGAGTTATACCTGTGTACCACCAAGTCTCTTTTATATAACAGAACTGATTGAACCTAGGGCTCTGTGAATGCAAATACTACAATGTACTGACTAAGCCACATCTTTAACCCAACAGTTAAGTTAATTTGACTTTAATTTGTATATCTAAAGTATGTATGTGTGTGTGTGAGTGTGTGTGTGTGTGTGTGTGTGTGTGTGTGTGTGTGTGTGTGTGTG
>JANHMN010000009.1:2933666-2951213 GCA_030674055.1 Rhabdomys pumilio | reverse complement strand
TGTGTGTGTGTGTGTGTGTGTGTGTGTGTGTGTGTGTGTGTGTGTGTTTGTGTGTGTGATATAGAGAAAGAAAGAAAGAAAGACAGAAAACAAAACAAAACAAAAAAAACATGGCTCATCTATGTAAGGCTGAACTCAAACATTGTGTGTCCATCAATGACCTGTAACTTCTGACCTTCTTCCATATCCAGAGAAATAAGAACATAGGCATTTTCTACCACACCTGGTATATGAAGAACTAGGCATCAAATCTGAATAGCATGGATACAAGGCATGCATTCTGCTTGACAAGATTCATCATCACTTTTTGCTAAGATTTCTTTTTAAATTTAGTTTATGTGTTTGTTTGTATTTGAATGGTGGTGTGCATGTGTTTATATGGGCATATATTTATGTGCTGTGGGGTAGGTGTAGATCTGAGAAAGTAAGTTTGGAGATTCAATTCTCTATCATCTTTTATATGAGTTCAGAGAATTGATCTTGGATTTTCAGACACACCAAGCTATCTAGCACTTATCTGATTTCTAACTAAATTTTTATCTCTCCACCTAGCAGCTGGAATTTATTCCATTTTCATTTCTTTGGCACATATAACCAATCACTATGCTACATATTCAAATCAAACCAGTTGTGCTGAGACTTTCATGGATTATTTTATGTAACAAGTTTAATTACTAGAAGGGTCAAACAAAATTAATCAAAAGTTAAAGCTTATAAAATTTAAATCACCCATTATTTAAATGGACTTAAGAAGTAACCAGAAGAAGAAAATCAGTATCAACCTGTTTGAATTATGAAAAATGAAGCTAAGCTGAATTGAGACTGGAAATGCTGACAGTTGAGCTGCAGTTTGTTTTCTAAATGAAGTGTTAGTTGCTTTACAGAGTTGGGGATTAAAAATAAACATACTTGTATATAAATATAAAACTGGCACATGAAAGTATGGAAAATTTTCCCATCGACTCAAAAATTAGGCTTTGTGCAAGAAGAAAGAGATAAAGTCTGGACAGACAGATTAGCTAATGACCATGTGCAAGAGGAGTAAGAGCATAACTGATCAAGATTGGTGATACTGAGTAAATTGGATTGATTGTGTACAGAGCTTAGCATGTGCTACAGATACATGGCAGGCATGAATTAATCCCTTAAGGGGGAATATTTATTGAAGAGTTGGATAAGGAGTCAGAGGCTGCCTGATGCTAAAAGACACCTGCCATGTTAATTTTAGCTGAGAGTATAAGAAGTCACCTTTATGTTCAGATTTGAATCTCACTTGGGCCTTTGAAGTAGGATGGAAAACCTATATTTGCATGCAGATATATATTTTTTCAATTTGACAGATGCAACTGGAAACCTGTAGATTAAATTGTTAAGTGACAAATGAAAGTTTCTATGGTCCACAGTAGAACCTCCTAAAGCAAGGTGCTGTGCCTCCCCATGTTCCCAAAGTCTAAATACTCTGTAACTAATACACATTTTATCTTTGTCCTATGGGTCTGTTTCTCCATAGCCAGTTTCCTACCAGGACAAATCAGCTATAAGAAGACAAGACGAGTTCTGGCGAAAGTCAAACGAACACTCATACCTCAAAGAAGGGCTATGTTCTATTCCATAGGTAGTCTCTCTCTCTCTCTCTCTCTCTCTCTCTCTCTCTCTCTCTCTCTCTCTCTGTGTGTGTGTGTGTGTGTGTGTGTGTGTCTCTCTCTCTCTGTGTGTGTGTATGTGTATATGTGTGTGTGTGTGTGTGTTACATACATGCCAAAATATGATATGTGTATGAACTGAAGGTTGGAAGGCAACTCAGGAGTTGTTTTTATCCTTCCACCATGAGATCCCAAGATAAAACTCATGCAGTCAGACATGTAAGATGATAGCTATTACATTCTGAGCCACCTGTGTGCTCCTCATTACATTTTTCAGACAGGATCTCTCCTTGAACACTAAGTTCATCATTTCAACTAAAGTAAGTACCCTGTGAGCTTTTGGTAATCTCTTATATCCATACCCAATATTGAGCCTTCAGGCTATCCGTCCTCAGATTTGATGGGCACTGGGGATTTGAACTGAGATATTTTTGCTTTCCTAGCAAGTGCACACACTCACTGATCCATCTTTTTAGAAGACACATGTACTTTATACTTTACAAGTGGAATGGGGGTCTAGGTTACATAATGTGTTGATTTCAAGCAGTCATTACCTGCAAATGATTTGTATTGCTTACCAAATTATTATGAACAGTAAAATTGGGTAACTATGAACCTCTCTTCCCATCATCAGAAGTAAAGTTCCTTTTATATTCACCCACATTGCATATATGTCTGTGCTCACATATAACTACGTAACTGTTTATTTCCTAGATCAGGAAGAAGGGCAAAAAGTAGCTATGCTTAGTTAAAAAGAAAAGAAAAGAAAAAAATACATTTATGTAGTTGGCATGGACAGTGGATAAAGTTATGCTTTCCTATCAATAATAACCTTTATCTCTCCATCCCTCCTGAAGGAAAGGTCATGACTGCCGAGAACCATAATATTCCATGAAAGCTTCATTCTATCTCTTATTCCATACTCCCCTTTACTGGACAATTTCCTTCTTAAAGAGCCCTTGGAGGAATTGAGAAAAGAACACTGTCTTCATCAATTTACTAAATGGAACTTTCAGAAAGCTTTTGTAAAAAGAACTTTATATTTTTAGATCTTTTAAAATAATGTTCCTATTAGAAGGTCAGCAAGGGCCTCTTGGGATTTAGAGAAACTTTTATTAAGAAAGATTGGGAATGATGTCAAGGTCAGTTTCAAATGCCTTCAAAGAGTTTGACTTCAGAGCTGTGAAATAGCAGCCTGTCTCACTCAGCAATTAACCACACTGATAACCAGTTCCCTAGGCTTCATAGTTTGAATGAGAATGACCCCATAGGCTCATATGTTTGAATGCTTGGACCCTACTTGGTAGAATTGAGGGATTTAGGAGGTGTGTCCTTGTTGGCATAGGTGTGTCCTTGGAGGAGTTGTGTCATCTGGGTGGGCTTTGAGCCAGAGTTAGGCTTTGAGGTTGTAAAAGACCACATTGGGGTAACTGCCTGTGTGCTGCCATGCTTCCACCATGGCAGTCATGGACTTACCCTCTGAAGCTTCCATAACATTTTCTTTTGTGCATTGTATAGGTTATGATGTCTCTTGACAGCAATAGTAAAATAACTGAGACTGGAGAAAAAAGCTTGTCTGACTGAAACAGGCTTGTGCTAATAGTACTTATAGGGATAGTCCTGGATCCAAGAACAGATGGTTGTGAATTGTCAAGACAATCCTGCTCCATGGTTGTTTCTTCAGCATGGGTGTGAGGGGCAGAGTTCAGTTTACAAGAGCCTACCCTGTATTTTTGCCACATGGATTCCATACATTGAAATTAAGCCAACAGTCTTGGCAGCAAGCACATTAACCCAAAGAGCCATCTTGCTGGTCGTTTTCATTGATTTGTTGTTGTTGTTGTTGTTTGTTTGTTTGTTTGTTTGTTTGTTTTTATATCTCAATAGTTGACCTCACTTCTACAATACCCTCCCCTCAGTCTCCCCTCCCTTTCTTCTCTGAGAGGATAAAGGTCATCCTGGCTATCCCCAGACCCTAGCACATCAAGCCTCTGTGTGGCTCTGATCATCCTCTCCACCTGAGACCAGACAAGGCAGCCCAGCCAGAAGAACCTATTTCATAGACAAGCAACAGATTTAAAGACAGCCCCTGCTCCTTAAAGCATATGTTCAGGACCTATGTGAAGTATGAGCTGTACATATGCTAAAAGGTACCTTTCTTTTTTAGTTTTTTTGGGTCTGTAGAGTATAGCATGGATATTCTTTATTTTATGTCAAATGTTCACTTTTAAGTGAAAACACAGGATATATGTCCTTTGGGTCAGGGTTATCTTACTCAGGATTATATTTTCAAATTCCATTCATTTGCCTGCAAATTTCATGATTATTTTTAATAGCTGAATAGTATTCCATTGTATAGATGTACCATTCATTATTTGAGGGACATCTTGATTGTTTTCAGTTTCTGGATATTACCAATAAAACTCCTATGAAAATAGTTGAGCAAGTAACCCTGTGGTATGGTGGGGCATATTTTGGGTATATGCGCCAAAGTGGTATAGTTGGGTCTTGAGGTAAAATAATTCCCAATTTTCTGAGAAACTACAAAATTTATTATCAAAGTGGTTATACAAATTTGTGCTTCACCCAGCAATGGAGGAATGTTCTCTTTGTTCTACCTCCTTGCCAACTTGTGCAGTCACTTGAGTTTTTGGTCTCAGCCATTCTTGCCAGAGCAAGGTGGAATCTCAGAATTGTTTTGATTTACATTTCTTTGATGAGTAAGAACATTCAACATTCTTTAAGTGTTTCTCTGCCAGTCCATATTCCTTTGTTGAGAATTGTCTGTTTAGGTCTGTACCCATTTTTAATTGGGTTATTTATGTTGTTGATGTCTAACTTCTGGTGTTCTTCATATACTTTGGATATTAGCTGCTTGTCGTATAGAAATTTGGTGAAAATTCTTTCCTAATCTGTAGGCTGTCGTTTTGTCCTACTGACAGAGCTATTTTCCTTCATGAAGTTCCATTTCTTAGTTGTTGATCTTAAAAGTATGAGCTATTGGTATTCTCTTCAATAATTTGTCTCCTGTACCAGTGAGTTCAAGGCTATTTCCCAATATCTGTTCTATTAGATTTAGTGTATCCAATTTTATGTTGAGATCTTTGATCTGCTTGGACTTTATTTTTGTGTTGGGTAAAAAATGTAGATCTATTTCCATTCTTTTACATGTAGACATCCAATTAGACGGCACTATTTGTTGGAGATGTTTTCTTTTTTATTGTATGGTTTTGAATTCTTTGTCAAAATTGTTTGTCCATGGGTATGTGGGCTTACTTAAGGATGTTTGGTTTGATTTCATTAATTAACCTGTCTGTTATTATGCCAATACCATGCAGTATCATTAATTTTGCTCTATCATACAGTTTGAGGTCAGAGATGGTGACACCTTCAGCTCATCTTTTTAGATTTTTCTTTTGATGGGTCTGAAGCATCCTTCCATGTCTCTTTAGATTAATTTTAGTTGAATTTGTATTTTGTTAGATATTAGTATGGCTATGGATATGTCAGCTTGATTTTTAAGTCTGCTTACTTGGAAATCTTATTTCCAGCTCTGTACTTTGAGATAGTCTATCTTTATTGCTGAGGTGTTTTTCTCATATGCAGCAGAATGATTCATTCTGTTTTCACATCCATTCTTTTAGTATGTGTCTTTTCATTGTGGAATTGAATCCATTGATGAGTAGAGATATTAATGACCAGTAATTGTTAATTTCTGTTATTTTGATGTTGTTTGTGTTAGCATAGATGTGTGTTTGTGTGTGCTTTTTTTGTTTTTGCTGTAATTGAATTACATGGTTCCTATGTTCTCTTGGGTATATTTATCCTCTTTGGGTTGTAGTTTCCTTATAGTAATTTCATTAGGTGTACTAGTGACTTTGTGTAACAACTTGAAACAAGCAGGAGTTATGACAGAGAAAGGAGACTCCCTTTAGAAAATGCCTCCATGAGATCCAGCTGTAAGACATTTTCTCAATTAATAATCAAGGATGGAAGGGCCCATTGTGGGTGATGCCATCTCTGGGCTGGTAGTCTTGGTTTTTATAAGAAATCAATTTGAACAAACCAGGGGAAGCAAGCCAGTAAGTAACATCCTTTCATGGCCTTTGCATCAGTTTTTTCTTCCTAATGTGCTTGAGTTTTAGTCCTACCTTCCTTTGGTGATGAACAGCAGTGTGGAAGTGTAAGCTCTGTCCACCTCAACTTGCATCTTTGTCATGATATTTTGTGCAGGAATAGAAACCCTGACTCAGACAGTAGAGTTGGATTTCTGGATAGATGTTATTTGAATTTAGATTTTCTTGAAAAATTATGTTTTCTCCATCTATGGTGATTGAAATTTTTCTGGGTATAGTAGCCTAGGTGGATATCTGTGGGTTTTTAGTGTTTGTAAGATATCTGTTGAGGCCTCTGTATCTCTTAGAGTCTTTGTTGAGAGTTGTGTACAATTTTGATAAGCCTGGGTTTGTATGTTACTGGCTTTTTTCCCTCGACATTATTAATATTTTTCTTTCTTCTGTAGCTTTTGTTTTTTTGATTATTATTTGTTGGGAGGTCTTTTTTTTTATGGACTACTCTAATTTGTGGTGTATACTCTTCTTATACATTTATAGACATCTCTTTTATCAAGTGGGGAATATTTTTGTTTTTAATGATTTTATTGGAAGTATTTTCTTGTCTTGTTGCTGGGACTCTTCACCTTCTTCTATTGCTATTGCTGTTATGTTAGGCCTTTTCATGGCATCCTAATTTTCTTGGATGATTTGTATTTGTGTCAGGATTCTTTTTTTTTTTTTTGATTTAACATTTTCTTTTACCGATGTATCAATTTCTTCTATTTTGTCTTCTAAGTTTGAGATTCTCTTTACAATGTCCAGCCACTTTGCTGAAGACGTGTATCAGCTATATGAGTTTTCTGGTAAAAATTTGGAGACTGCTTATGTATTCTATCATATCATCAGCAAATAATGATATCAAAGTTTATTTGATGAATATAAGTGCCCTGTACTTGCATTTGAGACATAGATGTTCAGAATTAAAACTTCCACTAGGATGGGTATGAAATGTCCTTCTCAATCTCTTTTGATCATTTTTGGTTGAATGTCTATTTTATTAGGTATTAGAATGGCTACTTCATCTTGTTTCTTGTTTCTGTTTGCTTGGAATTTTTTCTAGTTTTCTACTCTGAGGTATTGTCTATGTTTGATGCTGAGATGTGTTTCTTATAGACAGTAGAATGATGGCTCCTGTCTTTATATCCAGTCTAGATTAGTAAAAAGACATTGAATGAATGTGGGTTTTCATGGGTATCTTAGTTTTTCCATCTTTGATGATTGAGAGTTTTGCTGAATACAGTTGTTTGGTTTGACATCTGTGGTCTCTTACGGTATGAAAGACATTTTTCCAGGGTCCTCTAGCTTTTAGGGTCTCTATTAAGAAGTCACCTGTAATTTTGATAGGTTTGACTCTATTTTTACTTGACATTTTACCATCACAGATCTTTTTGATTGTTGTTCTGTACATTTAGTGTTTGATTATTATGTGGAAGGAGTATTTTCTTTTCTGTTACAATCTATTTGGTGTCTTTTAAGCTTATTGTACATTTATAGATAACTGTTTATTTAGGCTAGGGACATTTTCTTTTATAAGTTTGTTGAAGACTGTTTCTGACCCTTTGAACTGGGGATCTTCATCCTCTTCTAATTCTATTACTCTTAGATTTTTTTCATAATATCACATATTTACTGAATGCTTTTCTTTAGGAACTTTTTACATTTTGCATTTTCTTCAATTGATGTATTCATTTCTTCTACATAAGCTCTCCAGCCTGCGATTCTTCCTTCTATCTCTTATATTTTGTTGATGATGCTTGCTTCTACAGTTCCTATTCTCTTTCTGAGGTTTTCCATCTCTGGGGTTACATTCATTTATGTTTTTTTATTAATTCTATTTCCATTTTTTAAAGTCTTAGACCATTTTATTCATTTCCTTCACCTATTTTTTGTATTTCCTTAACAAAATTATTTGTTTCTTCTTTAAGGACTTCTACCTACTTGACTATTCTTTAAAGGGAATTCTTTATATACTATTTAAATGTCTCTATCATCTCATGAGATAGGATTAAGTTCGTTGGATTATACTTCAGATCTTTTAGGATATCTAGGTTTTGCCCTAGTAGGAGAGTTGAGTTCTTATTGTGCCATATTTTATTGGCTTCTTTTGATTATGCTCATGAGCTTCCCTTTTGTCATCTAGTTGTTTCTGTTGTTGGCTTGAGTTGACCCCCTGAGAGGCAGATGAAACTATATGTCTCAGATTTGAGCAGTCCTCCTGTATGTGTCATGTTACAGATGGTATACAAATTGCTAGTGAGGAAATAGAGAGAGATGCACATTTTTGTCAAGCTCAATTTTCTTTTGATCAGTCTGACAGCACCCTGTGAAACAGTATCCCCCACAGTTGTGGGGTTTCTCATCTTAATTAACACAATACAGAAGTCCCTTTATAGATATTACTGGAGGTTTGTTGTCTTGGGGAATCCTTTATTACACAGAAATTTGAACTCAGAACTTCTTGCTTTCACAGAGTGTGTTCTTACTTAAAGAGTGATTTTAATGTTAGAGAAAATTTACAAGAATGTGAGTGAATGTCTCCAAAAATTACCTGGATGGTTTTGATTTCCATTGTAGTTTTGATATCCCTCTGTCATTAGAAGAAAGGTTTTTATATAGCATACATAATTCTGGGTTGTGAGTGAGCTCTATGAACATCTGCCCCTGCAGTTTTGAAAAGAATCTTAGTAGATACTTGGAGTTATTTTGGGCTGAGGAAGAAGATGGCAAAAGAGGTTTTTAGGAGTTTCTGGAGCTTTCAGAGCTGTTCTAGTTCTATTCTTATAAATAGTGTCAGGTTTCACGGGATGAAGTTTTATTGTACTGTATTTATTTATTTTGAATAGAAAAGGATATTGGTTTTTAAAAATATCTTTACAAAATGCTTGTGTTTTTCCAGCTCCTCACTAAGTGCTTGTATCTTCTTCAGTAGGCCTGGAACATATTCTGTGAGGCCAATTCAGCTCTGCTGATTCACCAGTCTATAGGTTGTTGCCAGGCACTTATAAGAATGGTTACTGTTGACATCAGTCTTGGCCTTCAAATACATATACATTTGTAACTACAAAAATATAAAAATATGTATACCAGATACATGAAAAAATAGAAAAACACTGAAGGGTTTATTGCAACTCATATTGTTGAGGATTTAACACATGACTAATATGGTACCTTTATTGGAGGGCCATTAGTAAAGAACACAGTATGATGGGGACACCTGGAAAAAACACTGAACTCACAACAAGATGAACTGAGAGAAGGAAAGAAGTGCTGAACTTCGATTATTTTATTCAAGACATACCCTGATACCAAAAAAGTGTTCCTTAATGCTCTTAAAGATTCCACCACTTCCCAAAGGATCAACATGTTAACCAAATCTATGAAAGTGAGGCTACTGGGGACATTCAGTGTCCAAACTGTGGCAGCTCATAACCTATTGACTCTTTTCAAAAGAAAAAGAATTGACTGAAAGGTTTTAGGAGATGCAAAAGTGAGTCAAAGTCTTAGTGGAAATTTTACTTTTAATATGTTATTTATGACATAGGATTTCAGTGTCCCTGGTGCTCAGTGTACAAGGATGGGCAGTTGAATGGCATGCAATAACTACTATAAAAGTAATAATAATAAAAAAGACAGTCCTCCATTGCTAAGTAGATGAACAACTTAATATTATAGAACCAGACAAAACTTCCCTCCTCTTCCATAATGGTTAGGACAGATTTTTAAGGAACACTAGAATATATCTGTTTAATACAAATATATGTGATACATGTTGGTTTATTAGACTCACTTTAATGAAGCTATAGAGTATGATGGCAAAAGAATGGAGAAGGTCATAAAAAGCTTCACCTTGAGGCCTTTCTTAACTTCCTCTGCTCACAGACTCAGTCCAAAAGAAAATAGAAACAAAAACAAAAAACTTTACTTTGGGGCAGCATGTCTCAGGCTACAAGAATAGCTGAACTTTATGTTAACGTAAAAACCTCTTTAAAAAATGCTCTGGTCAAATTCAATTGATTGCTTATGGGGTCAGAGATTCCTTAAACTAAGCCAAGCATCCTCTCATAGTCCAATTGCAGTGCACAGATGAGTAAATCAAGAAATGCTGTGACTGTGACTCTTTTGTGGTCCATGGCTAGCTCAATCTTTTGTAAAGATCGTGGAAAATCCTGAAGGTATTCATAAAGCAGGTGAAGAGATTGAGTGGAGCCGGTAGTTTCACTTTGATCCCTACCATCCTATCTGTGAACACGAAAGTATTCCTCATAAAACACAGGGGCAGGATCCTGACCTTGGCTTATATTATTCCATGGGATTCTCCAATTGCATAATTAGTTTGTCTTAAGCCTAAAACTATGGAGCACTCCAAACTTTTCTCCCAACTTTCATTTTTGTCCACTTCAACCTTTCTTACCTAATTCTATTTCTGCTACTTTAACTTTGGCACTCACATGGCATTTGATGTTCCTGTTCTGACAACAGAATTTCCCATTGCCTTCTTTCTCTAAGCAGAGTAGTACATTTTCCCTCTTGTATTAGTTGTTTCTCTCTGTTGTGAGACAGAAACAGCCACACTTTCTGTAGCAGTATGGATGTATGGCCACCATTACCTACTTGCCTAAAAGCATTACATCTTGTCTTTGATACTGGATCAAATTTAGCATTTAGCCCAGGTGGACTTCATACCTACAGCCTCTATCTATCTTCAAAGTCCTCCAGCTACAGGCATGCTGGGCCACAGCGGTTTTTGTGGTGCTGGTGATCTAGCCTAACACTTCCTGTATGCTAGGAAAGTACTGTACATAGCTTCATTTCCAGATCCAGCTCTAGATGTGATGTTTTTGAGGTTCATTTTTATTTTTTAATTATGTGTATCTCTCTGTGCAAGTATGTACACTCGAGTGCTGGTACCAATGGAAGCCAGAAAAGGGGTGTCATATTTCCTGGAACTGGAATTAGAGATGATTGTATACACTGCACAACTGAGTACTGGGAACTGAACTCTGATCCTCTGATCCTCTCAAAGACAAACACTTCCTTAACTCTGAAGCATTTTTACAACCTTGCTGCTTCATTTTTTAATAAAACGGATGTCCTAATGTCAGGGCAACTTGACTTCCCATGACAAACAAAGGTCGTGAAAAGATAGCACCTAGCTGACTTCAGAAACCAGCCACACCTGTCACTACTTTATTTCCCCATTTTTTTCTTTCTAATTTTGAAGCACCTGCCTTGGACTTTTCTCTCTGCAAGGGAAGCCTCCTTCTAACTCTCACACATATATTTTTAAGTTACATTCCATATTGCAGAAATAAAATACCTAGCAATAAGCAACGTAAGGGAGTGTCAGAGAGCTTTTGACATAAAGAGACATCATGTGGAAAGTCAAATACAGGAAAGAATTTAATTAGCAGCTTGAGTTTAGTTCATTATTGTGGCAGAAAGTATAACAGCAGGAATGGTGCTGAAGGAGTAGCTCAGAAATTCATATCCTGTTAAGTAGGCAAAGAAAAAGATGGAGAGAGAAAGGGAGGAGGGAGGGGGAAGAGAGAGGGAAAGACTTAACAAGGGTACCTGTAAGACCACACTTAGTCCAATAAATTCATACTCCCCAAATCCTTCTAATACTTTCAAACATTTCCAATCTTTTGTGACTATGCATTCAAACGTAAGGAGCCCATTATTCAAACCACCTCAGGGAATAAGGATTCAGTTTGAAGTTTCAGGAGATACAATCTGTCATGTCAGAGAAGGTATGGCAGCTGGTCAGTCACATTGCATCTGTAGTCAGGAAACCTACATGGATGAATGCTAACATAGAAGTTGCTTCTATCTTCTTATTCAGTGCAGAACCTTAGCATATGCAATGCTACAATCCAGTTTTGGGGGTATTTCCATCTCAGATAAAACACTTTAGAAACTTCCTCACAAACATGGCCAGAGGTTTGTCTCCTGTGTGATTCAACATCCTGTCAAGTTGACAGTTAAAATTCATCCTCTCAGACCTCAATATGACACTCTAGGATATAGGTGTTTCAAGTCATATCAAGCACATTGCTCATGTATAAAATATACATAAATGTTTATGTGTTATGTAGTCAAAACTATTCATAATTTGACTTTTTGTCTAGTATTTCTTACATTTTGCATTTGTTGGTATTTGATAGTATGTACCACATTCAAAGTGATTCTGCAACTAGTGATATACTCCAAGAAGAATAATGAGGTAAACTGTGAAGGAAATAACTGCTTCATTCAAGGGAAATTGAACTCTTCCTTAAAGGGAGTTTGGCTGAACCAGGACTAGGTGAACAATCATGCCAGAGTCTGGTATCTTTTACATCGATCATCATCTACTCCCTGGAGAAAAGGCTGTTAGGAGCAGCCTTACCATGCTGCAAGATAATGTAGATGTGTAATGGATTCTAAAGAGAACATACTGAATTTTCCAGGTTCCAGAATAAAGGGTTACATCCAGGACATATGGGGACAGTTTATTAAGAAGGTAAAAGGTAACTGGGGCCCTAGAGAGAGGGAAAGTTCAAGGTTAACATGAGGACATGTCCTCAGCCATGAGGAAAGTTAGACTTGACGTCCCTTAGCAAATGCTTATGGCAGTTCAGTCCAGTAGATGTGAGCATATGAGCAGAGACTTACATATTCCCAATATTGAAAAGTTCTCTAGAGAACAGGGCCACAGCTTTCTTCCCATGGTCTCTGATGCTGAATTGAATTGTTCTAAGTAGCTATTTCTCTAGCCCCCAGTGTGTAATTTTTGAAAGCTAAAGCAGAGCTCCACTTTTCTTCACAGAATATATTTAAGATGAGTAAACCATGGAACAAGGGTTCTCAAACTTCCTAAAGCTACCACCTTTTAACACCATTCCTTATGTAATGGTGACTCGAACTATATAATTTTTTTCATTGCTACCTCATAATCGTAATTTTGCTATTTGCATGAATCATAATGTAAATATTTTTGCAGATGTTTGCCAAAGGAAATGCCACCCACAGGAAGAGAACCACTGTTCTAGAAATATATTTTGATAAGGGAAGGTTTCTTCCAAAACTATTGATGTTACATCCCTCTTCTTCTTTTGATTATCCAATCCAGTCTTTTAATTTTATCTGATCCTGGTGAGCAGTGAACTTACCTGCCTACCATTATAGGAATTATTCATTATATCTTGCCTCTTACTCAGAGTTCTTTAAACCTATTCAATTCTTGTTTTTATCCCAAGGTTCCATCGTCAATTTCCTTTTTAATTCTTTAAATGAGTTCCTTGAGCCTCCCCACACTCCAGGTGGGTGATTAAAGTTTCCATTTTATTATGCTTGCTTCAAATGCCTGTGAGGATTGGCTAGGGAGGAAGTCTTTCTCAAAGAAATGTAAATTACAAACCACTGTGTGATTGTGGTGAGGAAAAAGACAGTGTATGCTATCTGGGAGAGAATATTCAGATAAAATGTTCTCATAGATAAAGCAAGTATTTCCATTACAAGAGAGCAAGAACAATACTAGTGAGGCTGAAAGAAGAGCCCTATCAAGTGGATAAAGTGAGAATATAAAATATCTCAGGAGAGGAAAGAGAGCAATGGCTCAGTGGTTAAGAAAACTTGTTTCTCTTGCAGAAGAACCAAGTTTGGTTCTCAGCACCCACATAGTGGTTCACAGCCATCACTGTCCTCAGTTCTATTGAACTGAATAACATCTTCTGACCTCCACAAGCACCAGATATGCTCTCAAAGCACTTGTAAAATGCTGGTAAAATGTTCATACACACAAAACAAATAAAACTTGTAAATAATTATTTAAAAACACCATAATACCCATGTGTGAATATTACTCAGCACTCCAGGCAGCAGTGAAAGGATCTTGAGTTTGAGACAAGCATAAATACTATATTGAGATCCTGTCTCAGAAATGAAAAGGGATCTTTGAGAATGAATCCTTTTTCTCAAAAGTTTGAAGAAAAGAGTTAAGATTCCCTAACACCAAGTGAAGCTGATGAAATAGCACATCTATAATCTCAGCAGTCCATAGGGTGACAGTGGGAAGAATCTCCAGTAGACAGTAGGCCTGCTGGCTAGGGCATTTCCTTCTCCCAACTTCAGACTACTGACAGTAATTCCTATTTCTTTTAGGTTCTTCTAGTTTAACAGGCTAACAGTCAGATTGAGAAATTTGGTTTCTCTTTAGAACATCTTTATTTCTTCCAGACAGTTATATCTGAAAATTTCAACACAGAGTATCTCCTCCCCTCTCTTTCTCTCTCTGCAATTTACATTTTAATTTTTTTTGTGTGTGTATGCACATGCATGTAATTTGCTTGCCTAGTGAGGCCAGAAGAGGGTGTCAGATCCCCTGGAGCTAGAGTTATAGGCAGTTGTGAGCCACCACATATGGGTGCTGGGAACTGAAGAGTTTTGAGAACCCCTAACCACTGGGCCATCTCTTCAGCTCCTGATCTGAAGTGTTTGAGGGAGATCTTGCAGAAACCTCATAGGTTTATCATCTTATTTGTAGATGAAGAAAGTAGCACAGAGAGGCCAACGAAACTGTCTATGGTCAAATGGTAGATTAGTGGCAGACCTGAAATTCGAATCTAGATTCAGTATTTCCTTTGAATCACTATGATATTGAAGACCCCCTCACTCAGGACTCAGGAAGTTGCGACCCCCCATAAACTCCAAGACACCGTACCTGGATGCAATCAGCAGAGGCTTTATTAGAGAAATTGGCCGGCGGTCAAACCATGAGCTCTCTCTCAAGAGCAGGGTTTGGCCAAGAGTGATGGTCTAAGAGGTCTTTTAAAGCAGAAAACCACAAACCAGGGGAGGGAGGAGGGGGTGAGGGGTTGCCAAAGATACATAACATAAGAATAGTGAAACATCCCAGAGAAACCCACCCTGAATGGTTTATAGTTGTGAAGAATTACTCTGTACACTCATTCTTCTCAAAAATGTGGTTTCACTGTCACTGTGCCCTACCCTGTCATTTACCAGCTATTTATTAACTATTTCTCACTTGCTCAGCCACAGAGCCACAGCCTAGTCATTGTGTTTCCCCACCTGAATGACTTTCATTCTTTACAGCCAGTTCCCGAAACTGGCCTGGCTTGTTTCAGAGAAAATTCCCATGTCCCTGAAAGAACTTAAAAGGAATCTATATACTTATATTCTATAAAAATGATTTTTATAATTTTTCACTCTACAATATAACTTGGATCACAGAAATGACTGCTCCAAAGAATTTGGATTCTTAAACCCTAAAAACCTTATTTCAATCACTAAATGTCAGGAGCCTTAACACTGAGTCCATTAAGTAAGCAATACTGATTTTGAAGTAAATGAAAATTGTATTTATTTAAAGTTAAAGAAAGAAATTCTTCCTCTGTCCTTATGTACATAATGATTTTTATTGGTTAGTTTATTTGCTTACATTTCAAATGTTGTTCTCCCTTGCGGTTTCCCCTCTGCAAGCCCCCATCCCATCCCTCCTCCCCCTGCCTGTATGATGGTGCTCCTCACTCACCCACTAACTCCTGCCTTACCACCCTAGCCACCTCATATGCTGGGGCATCAATCTCCCACAGGACCAAGGGCCTCCCTCCCCATTAATCTCAGATAAGACCATCCTCTGCTACACATGCAACTGGAGCCATGGGTCCCTCCATGTTTACACTTTGGGTAGTGGTTTAGTTTCTGGGAGCACTGGGTGGTCCAGTTAGTTGATACTGTTCTTTCCTATGGGGTTCCAATACCCTTAAGCTCCTCCAGTACTTTCCCTAATTCTTCTATTTGGGTCCCTGAGCTCAGTCCAATGGTTGGCAGCAAGCATCTGAATCTGTATTTGTCGGGGTTTGGCAGAGCCCCTCAGTGGACAGCTATAAGAGGCTCCTGACAGCAAGCACTTCTTGACGTTATCAATAGTGTCTGGGTTTGGTATCTGAAGATAGGATGGGTCCCTAGGTGGCTCTGTCTCTGTATGGCCTTTCCTTCAGCCTCTGTTCCCCTCTTTGTCCCTACATTTCACTTAGACTGAAGCAATTCTGGGTTAAAACTTTTGAGATTGGTGAGTGGTTCCATCCCTCAAAAAGGGAATATGGTCTCTACAGGTTCTATCTCCCCTTTGTCGGTTATTTCTGCTAATATTACTCTCATTGGGACCTGGGAATATCTTGGTTCCCTGTCATCTGGGACTTTCTAGTGCCTACCCCCAGTTCATCATACCCCATGGCTACTCAACTCCTTTCAATTTCCTGACCGTCTGTACTTCTGTCCTGTCTCTTCCCACACCTGATCCTGCCCCTCCTTTTTCCTTTCCCCTCCCTCTCTCCCTCACAGGCCCCTCCTTCTCTCTACCTCTCATAATTATTTTGTTCCCCTTTCTAAGTAGGACTGAAGCATCCACACTTTGGTCTTCTTTTTCTTGAGCTTCATATGGTCGGTAAGATGTATCGTGGGTATTCTGAGTTTCTGGGCTAATACGTACTTATCAGTACATACTATGTGTTTTCTTTAGTTCCCTCACTGAGGATGATAGTGAGTAAATTCCCAGAGAATCATATACAATGGAGGAATCGAGTTGTAATGGTAGTCAAGAAAACTTAATTGACCTTTCTTCTGTACACTTATGATAGGTTATATTTGAACAGATTAGAGGGGTCAGATAATTGTCATTTTAGTGAAGTGAAGGGGGGGGGGGATATGACCACATGAATGCAGATATTCCTAGAGGACAAAAGCAAGCTATAGGCAGTTGTGAGCTTCCGATGTGAATGCTAGGAACTGAGCTCAATTCCCCTGCAAAAAGAGCACACACTCAACTCTGAGCCATTATGGGGATGCTAATTCAGGTGTAGTGTAGTATTTTCCAGATATGGATTTGAAATGACTCCTGACTGCTTCTAACACAAATCCACCTTGAAAGAATGAGAATTTGCTATCACTGATTTCATCAAAATGAGAAGGTATAGGGGTATAGAAATGGATTCTACAGTGAACTGTATGACTTAAAACAGAGTATGTGACCCATAGAGGATCCACATAAAAATGTTGGCTATAGTGGCAAACACTTGTAATCCAAGATTTAAGTACAAAAAGATTGACTGATTTCTGGGACTTGTGGGCCTACCTAGGCTACTTTAGGTGGTCCAGGCCAGTAGAGACATTTTCTCAATGAAAATAAATAAATAAATAAATAAATAAATAAATAATTGCCAAACAAATAAATAAGCACTCAAACCTAACTCTAGGTATATGGTGCTTGAGAAATAATAGGCAAAGTATCTGCTCTCCAACATGTACACATGAATAACATTAACACACACAAACATACATTTATTGAAAAAGAAAAAGATCCTAGAAAAGTATTAGTTCCAAATAAATTGGCTAGAAAGACTGAAACTTAACTACACAAAGAAAGCTTAGCTTTAGTAGAAAATTTCAATTCTCAGACTACAATTATGAGGAATGCTAAAATATTTCTATATCTGTGGTTCAGTTTAAATGTATGTATAAATAAATATATATATACAGTAACTTATTAGAATAATTTATTACTGTTTATAAATATAACTTTTTATGATGGATAGGACTTTTTCATCTACATTCATAAGATATACTATTTTCTGACAATTCAGACATATATCTTCTTGACCATACTGTTCTTTCCAACCCCTCAAAATCTTTGGTGTCCAGAATTTGAAGAGTTGTAACTTCAGCAGCAAGTTTTATATAGGAAATCTAAACTATAGTTTGTTATCTTACTTTATTAATGATGCCTTTTT